>OX465295.1:271873675-272473675 GCA_949987735.1 Leucophora obtusa | reverse complement strand
TTATTTTGATTTATTAAAATTGACTCATTGGATACTGATGGCTCCTATGGGGAATCATCACGTGCATGATATGTCGGAGCAGTCGTAGAAGAGAAAATATCTGGGCTAGAAGCTTTTGGCACAGGAATGTGGTCCGAATGAGGCAATGGTGTTGCGGCACTTGCAACACCAACGTAATTATACGATTTTCTTATCCTTTTTGCGGCTCCTTTATTCGCACATGCATAGCAATTCAATGGATTGTGACCTTCGCCAGGATTAGTCCAAGTCATTGGGATACCGAATGGCATACTTTCACGTCTTCTATTTTTCCAATCCATTAGACGGTTGTAGCAGCTTTTACACACTATATTTGGTACCCAATTTTCGTTCACTATAACATTTTGGTTGAAGTACATCTCGTATGTTTGAACAAAATCAGTACTGAAATTTCCCCTTTTTTTATGTGTTGAGACATATTGACCACAGCAGTAGCAAAAGCTATTTATATCTGGCTTGCACAGTTCCATATTCTGTTCTCTTTTGTTCACTTTTAAAAAACTGGAGAAAAATCACTTTTACTGTTCGCGTTCGTCGGCACTTGTTGAATGACAAAAATCACAGAACCAGTGTGAGAAAGAGAAGAAGTATAATGACAATGCATGTTTTATGTGAACATTACAGAACCAGTGTTGCCACATCAATATTTCTCTTTTAGTACAGTAGAAAAATATGAGAGAGTTCGGCTTGTGAGTGTCAATGTTTTCTCCAAATAATGTTGTGCATATCTGGAGCAAATTTTTGAAATTCATACATTTACCTAATTGTGAATAAATGAGAAACGCGTGCATCGATTTTCATGATCTATGCCTTTTTTTGCTCATGAGTTATGTGACTTTACGCGAAAGTAATTAGTTTTGGCACTTTTTTCCATTTTGGATTTTTTATGAATTTTTAAAAAAAAATATTTAAATTTTTAGGCAAAAAATACTTTTTTCCCTTCATACATTCATTTTTAACTTCGAAAGTGTTGCACATATAGGAAAACGTTATATGAACGGATTAAAGAAATTGTAATTCTAAATTTTTCTAAATTTGTTTCATCAAAATCGGACAAGTGGTTCTCGAGTTATGTTAAACTACGTTTTTGCCAAAATGTTACAACTAAGCGAAAAAACATCAAGATAAGGAAAAAATTTAAAAGGTCATAAAAAAAAATGACACATACGAACGCCAAACCCTTTGAGGGTTTTACTATACTGACCTAGTACCATCACCCTGACATGGAATTTCTCAAACCCCCCGACAATAATCCCAAAAATGTTCCATAGTGTAATTATATATCCATTAATACAATGAAGACAAAGGCAATGTTATTTTCGACCTCGAACAATTTTATTCAGGATATTTATTTATATATTAATGATACTAATATTGACTTTGTACACCATTTATCAATTTTATTGACTGTAATTTGACATTTGAATATCATATTAGATTTCTTACGTCAAGAGTATTTTTTATATTGAGGAGATTATATAACACGAATCTGATTATTCCAGTTTATGTCAAGGAAAGAATTGTCCATTGTACGATAATGCCACTATTTTTATATTGTGTGGAGGTATTTTCTGGTACTTGGGGTTATAACATTAGGGATATTCAGTTGCTCTTTAACAAAGTGATAAGATATATATATTCAGTGCGAATTCGTGAACATATTACACAACACGTTAATCGTTTTCTTGGAACGTCATTTAATGACTTTATTAAAATACGTCTCCTGCTATATTTTTATCGTGTTATTATTACAAATTGCCCATTGTTTATATTTCATTTCTTTAGATTTACCAGATCCACTAGATCTAATCGTCTAATTGTACCGTTCAATACTCCTTGGGTAAGTCGATCTTTTCAAAGGCGTGTGGTCTTGTTGTTTAATGCACTGCCAGCGTCCTTAATGCATTTTAATTGTATTGATCATACTTATAAAGGGAGGCTTTTGAATAATTTTCAATAACTACAATCTTCTTATCTTTCTGATAATTTTTATTACAACATAGTTCATAATGACAATAGTTCTTTCTTTCTCGTTTAAATTGGGATATCAAAAATAATAATTATAATATTTTTTAGAGTAGCAAATAATTATATTTTCTTATCAGGGTTTTATAAATTCTAAATTAAAATTATCTTAAGTGAGTGGAATATTGTAATTTATTAATTGGCCACTAGGCTTTCAAATTACAAAATGGTGAATAAATAAAAAAAATAAAAAAAAAACCTAATTCGGTACACATATAGATAGATTGCTTTTTTTTCAACTAGCCACCAAACTTTTTTCTATAAAATGGGTGTTATAGTCCCTAGATTATAAATTTAAAAAAACCGCACTTAAAAAATTGCAAAATAATCGCGGAACGCGAAAAAAGTCTTTATGGTACAAAAATTTAATTAAAAAACTTAATCAACGATTTTCATTCTGCAAACAAACATACTGATGTAAGAATTTTCCTTTTGGAAATTTTTTCCCGCGACTTTTTTCGCGATTTCTTTTTTCAATTAATCACAGAACTTTGTTCTATGAATTGGGTATTATAGGCCCTAGATTATAAATTTTAAAAAACCACACTTAAAAAATTTTAAAATAACCGCGGAACGCGAAAAAAGACTTCATGGTACAAAAGTTGAATTAAAAAACTAAATCAACGATTTTTATTCTGCAAACATACATACTGATGTAAGAATTTTCCTTTTTGCAAAATTTCTTTTGCGCGGCATTTTTTCGCGGTATTTTTTGCAACTAGCCACCGAACTTTATTCTATGAATTGGGCTTATAGGCCCTAGGTTATGATTCTAAATAACCACAAGTAATAAATTGCAAAATAATCGCGGAATGCGAAAAAAGGTTTATGGCACAAAAATATATAAAAAACTTGATCAGCGATTAACAATCTGCAAACAAAAATGTAACTTTTGTACCATAAAGTCTTTTTTCGCGTTCCGCGGTTTTTTTTTGCAATTTTTTAAGTGTGGTTTTTTAAAATTTATAATCTAGGGACTATAATACCCAATTCATAGAACAAAGTTCTGTGATTAATTGAAAAAAGAAATCGCGAAAAAAGTCGCGGAAAAAAAATTTCCAAAAAGGAAAATTCTTACATCAGTATGTATGTTTGGAGAATAAAAATCGCTGATTTAGTTTTTTTAATTCAACTTTTGTACTATTTTTATTTAGTCTTTTTTCGCGTTCCGCGATTATTTTGCAGTGGTCGACAGCATAAATTTCTACTCAATTTTTTTTACTCGCAACGAAAACAATTCATTTACGTACTGTAATGATATCGATGGTTTGATGTCGGCCATCAATTACACGTACAATGCGGACCAATGGCGGTTGTTCATCGATGGATCGAAGAGCAGTCTCAAGGCTGTACTGCTGTATTTCGATAATACAAAAAACTCTGTGCCAATTGCGCTTGCCGTGAAAACAAAGGAAACGTATGATTCCATGAAACTAATCTTTGATTCTGTGAAATACCATGAACATTGTTGGAAAATATGCGCTGATTTGAAAGTGGTTGCACTTATCTGTGGCCTTCAAACTGGTTACACTAAAAATATGTGCTACTTGTGTACGTGGGATTCGCGATATACACCGCAGTATCAAAAACGAGATTGGTTACCGAGAACACATCGTCTAATCGGGCAGCAGAACGTTATCCACGAGGAGTTGGTGCCGATGGATAAGGTATTGCTGCCACCATTGCACATTAAACTTGGGTTAATGAAGAATTTCATCAAAGCGTTACTGGTGCGTGGAAATAGATTGGCTTTTGGACGATTGGAGTACATTTTTCCACGCTTGAGTGAAGCGAAAATTAAAGAAGGTAAATAAATATTTGGAATTCTTTTTCCGCCAAACAAAGATGAAGTATTCTTGAAAGTTTTTATATAAAATCATATATTTATTTCAGGTGTGTTGAATGGCCCAGACATTCGCAAACTGATGAAGGATGAAGACTTCAACAATGTCCTTCAAGAGGAGGAACTCATCGCTTGGGATAGCCTGAAAGCAGTGATCGAAAAAGTTTATATGGACAATTGGCGTGCCATTGTTGATGATATGCTGCAATCCTTCGAAAACATCGGTGTTCGTATGTCGTTGAAAGTGCATTTCATGCATCACCACCAGGATCACTTCGAGCGTCAGTTGCCGTCTGAATCAGACGAGCATGGGGAACGTTTCCACCAGGTATCAGCACAGTTGGAACACTGGTATAGTGGAAAAAAATTAGATTCACTTTTGGCAGATCTTTGCTGGAATTTGTTAATGGAATTGGAGGATAACGAATGATATTCCATTGCATATTTCTCTATTTCAATTGCCAATTTAAAATGAATTACATTAATACGGAGAAACACGCATTTCCATTAATTTTTATACCGAAAAAAAAATTTATTTAAATCAGTAAAAAACCCGAAAATCATCCGAAAAAGCTTAAAAAACGATGATTTTTGTATTTAAAAAGTGTGTTGAGTTGCTTGAAATGCCAATAATATTGCATAATATATTGTCAAAAGGAAAAACGGTAAGAATTATGTCGATAAGTTTGCGCAAGAACTACAAAAAAGCGCATAAAAACAGCATAAAAATGGGGAAAATCGATAAAAAATGGGCAAAAATCATGAAAATAGGCTAAAAATTTTGATTTTCTCAGTTGAAATGTGCGTTCTAATAGTGGAAATAGTAATTGTGAGCCGTATAAAGATAACACAAGAAATTTTGAATACAGGAAAAGCGACTTAAATGGGCTGAAAATGGTCAAAAATTGACGAATTGACCGAAATTCAAAAAAACGCCATAAATTTTTCGCAATGAGCCAAATTGGCACTTTCCTCGGTGGAGTAGTAGTCAGGGGGCTCATCCACAAAACGCGATTTTAAAATCTAGCAATGCAAGTCAAAATTTAGTTTCGGTATCGGGGTATTGGTAGTGGGTTTTGACCTTTGGTGCAGTCATTTTTCCTCTAGCTCTTCTAGTTTGGGAGATATGGACGATTAAAATTTTATTTTAGCGATTTTCGCACTTATTTTTCCACAGATGACTCACTATGACTTCCGTGTTCCAAAACCGTTGTCCGTTTTCATTTAACTCATTCGAGATATGGGCGATAGCCCATTCTCTCTACGAGGCTTAGTTTTTGAGAAAAACGCGATTTTAAAATCTAGCAATGCAAGTCGAAATTTACTTTCGGTATCGGGGTATTGGGGGTGGGTTTTTGACCTCTGGTGCAAACATTTCTCCCCTAGACCTTCTAGTTTTCGAGATATAGACGACTTAAGTTTTATTTAAGCGATTTTCGTCTTTATTTTTTCACAGATGATTCATTATGGCTTCCTTCCAAAATTGAGTCATCTGTGAAAAAATAAAACTTAAGTCGTCCATATCTCGAAAACTAGAAGGGCTAGGGGAGAAATGTTTGCACCAGAGGTCAAAACCCACCCCCAATACCCCGATACCGAAACTAAATTTCAAGACGATTTTTTCAAAAATTTTACGATATTTTACAATTTTGGAGATTTTGTCTAATTTTTGACAATTTTTTTTAATTTTGACTATTTAGGCAATTTTTTCAAAATATTGACAATTTTAAATATTTTTACGATATTTCGCAATTTTGGCGATTTTGTCTAATTTTTGAAGATTGTTTTTTTAATTTTGATTATTTGGGCAATTTTTGCAAATATTGACGATTTTTTCAAGTTATGACGATTTTTTCAAAATTTTTACAAAATTTTTCAATTTTGCCAATTTTTCAAAATTTCCGATTTTTTCCAATTTTTAACGAATTTTTGAAATTTTAAAGTTTTTTTCTCTTTTGATGATTTTTTTTTAATTTTGGCCATTTTTTAAAATTTTTTAATTTTTTTTTGTTTTGGCGATTTTTCTGATATTTGAAACTGATATTTTTTTTCAATTTTTAAAATTCGAAATCTAGGGACTATATCTGCGTTTGTGCGGCATTCCTATCAATGATATCTCGAACAATTTTGACAGTAGAAAGCCGGAATACGTTGAAAAACTGTGAAAATCGTTCTTGATAACACTGATAGAGAGTCACACAAACACAGCTAATATTACTGTTGGATATAGTGTAACTAAGTTACCGTTTTTGTTGTTTATAATAACTAAATTATTTTAGTGGGAGCGAGCTCTTTTAGCGGCTCGATTTCAAAAAACTCAATTAAATTTCGTAAAGAGCTGGTCGATAAAAAAAGCTCTATGGAATTTTTTATACGAGCTGCTCGATTTAAAAAACTCTATTCAGTTTTGTAAACGAGCCTTTTCATTTTTATAAGCTCTTTATTTTTTTTAGTTGCGAGCTTTTTTCATTTGAGCAGCTCTTTTAATTTTGGCTTCCGAGCTTTTTAAAAAAATGTATATATTTATGGCTCGCTCGAGCTTTCTTTCCATCCCTGGTATAAATACAAGGTTTACGCTATGTAACATTAATATACGAAGCTACATGAATCTCACTAATCTTTTTTAGGCTTGTTAACTGGTTCTTCCTGAGTCTTTTATTAAAATTTTTAATTTTTTTTGTATTTTTTTTTAAAAGACATAAACAGACAAAATATAGTATCATAGTACTTAGCAAGTACCTATAGTACTTAACAAGTACCATGGTACTTAGCAAGTACCATGGTACTTAGCAAGTACCAAAGGTACTTAACAAGTACCATGGTACTTAACAAGTACCAAAGGTACTTAACAAGTACCAAATGTACTTAACAAGTACCATGGTACTTAACAAGTACCAAAGGTACTTAACAAGTACCATAGTACTTATCAAGTACCAAAGGTACTTAGCCAGTGCCAAAGGTACTTAAAAAGTACCATAGTACTTAACAAGTACCAAAGTACTTAGCAAGTACCAAATGTACTTAACAAGTACCATAGTACTTAATAAATACCACAAGTACTTAGCAAGTACCATAGAACTTAGCAAGTACCAAAAGTATTTAACAAGTGCCATAGGTCTTAGCAAGTACCTTAGACTTAGCAAGTACCAAGTATACTTAGCAAGTACCTAGTACATTTTAAGGTATTGGTACTTAAGTATCAAGTACTTTCCTAGTAATTGGTACTCATTACAAAGTACATTTGAAACTTGGTACTTGTACTTAAAAAATTTCAAGTACAAGTACCATGGTACTTGTACTTACTGTACTTGTGCCCATCTATGATTCTAAGCAACTTTGCTCTAGAAACCATAGGTTTAAAATGGATTTCGAGCTTGCGGAAATTTAAAAATATGTTCTGAGTAGTGCCTCACTGCAATGTTTGTGTAAAATTTGCGTTAACATGTAAGTATTGTGAACGAGGATAATAGTTTTGGACTTTTTAGATAAGAGCCTTCATCGGCATTCCTTATTATAAGAAAAAAATCTCAAAATATTTATATTTTTGATTAACTGACAAGCAGATGACATAAATCAGCCTAAAAATGCACGCACGCCACAGGTTGGAAATGTTAAGATATGTTGATGAAATTTGGTATACCGACTCATATCATCCCAGGGACGAAGCACATTGAATTTGGTTGAAATCAGTCCATGAGCCCATTTGAATCCGTGTACCAAATTTCATTAAAAAATCTTCGTATTTGCGACCTGTAGTGTATAAACAATTCAATTTTGGGGCACCCTTTATATAGGCACCAGGTCTAACCATGCACCGATTTTAACCAAAATCAAATGGATTTGTCCCTGGGCCAAAATAAGCCAGTGTACCAAATTTTTTAAAAATATCTTAATATTTGCGATTTGTACCGTGCACACAAAAATATATGGACAAACAGACGGACGGATAGATAGACGTATGTCGTTACATCGAAACAAAATGTTATTCTGAATCAATCGGTATACTTAAAGATGGGTCTAGTTCCAATATTTTTTGGAATTACAAACATAATCACAAACTTATTATACCCTGTCCAAATTATGGTGCAGGGTATAATAAATAAAACTCATAAAGCACTACTTAAAACATATTTTGGAATTTCCGCAAGCTCAAAATCCATTTTAGACCTATGGTTTCTAGGGCAAAGTTGCTTAGAGTTCTTCGTAGAATCATTTCTCCCCCTACGATTTCTTGTCACAAAAATTGACCCGCCCTATTGTATATGTTTGCCGATGCCTGTTTTAAACTGAGAGAAGTGGTATACATACACAACTTCAAAACTAATCGTCCGATTTAGACAAATTTTATAGAATATTGTAGAGTAGGAATAAGGCTTTTGGAAAATTTTGTAGTCACCCTGTTTTATTAATAGGGCACCTATTTAGCACCAGCTTGCCAAAGTAGACCACCTCGAGTGTAAACAAGCTTTTGAAACCTTTGGCTTCTTAAATTGTCAGCCGATTTCAATGAGTTTCGACTTTTTGAATTATACTTAGGGCGAGTAACTTTTTTCCAATGTAACCATGGTTAACCGCAGATATTTTCTTATAAATTTGAATTTTTCAACAAAACTCTTCGTTTGTTTCAGCAGGATAAAATATTATTGGAATTTAACTAAGTTTAACTTATAACAATAAGTTTATAGAAATAACAGTCTTTACTTTCTGTGTTTTGTCTACTAATATTGAGATAATTTTTTTGCTAATATGAGAAGGGTAGTTGTTAATAAAAACGAACTAAAATATAACCCAAAAACAGCTGAAATTTTGTAGAGTTTACAGTTTTATTTTTTCTGTTTTATCTAACTAAAAGTTACTAAACAGATTCGGCAGTTTTTTCTACAGGGCAATTTTTAAATAATTTTTAGCATCTTTTTCTGCTATTTGCAAATATTAATTTCTATCACTATATTAATATTGCTGGAGTAAGTCATAAAATCAATGTGAAATTTAGACAAAATGTAAGCCTTGACTTCGATTTCACTTAAATTTTTGTAGCGCTTATTGGGTAAAGCTTAAAGCATAACTTGTCAGAATAGGTATCTGGTAAAACAAAACAGAGGAACCAAAGATTTAAAAGGTCTATAAAACTTTACGATGCTATAGCCCCCTCTAGAAGAATGGTCTAGCTACGCCGGTGTATGCGATCAACGCTCAGCATTTGTCGAAAGCGAGAAAATTTTTGAATTAATTTTAAGTTTTCACAGGTGTGTAAAATATTGCACCCCAATTTCTTTAGACAGAGAAATTATTGTACTTGTTTACAATTAAACAGACAAGGAAAAATTCTGAATTTTATTTAAAAATCCATAAATATTTGAAATTTTATTTTTGTTTAAAATCAAATTCCCAAAAATGTATGAATTTTAAATTTGGAAAATAAAAATCTCAAAATTTAGAGAATTTTATTTTTAAAAAATGTTTGAATAATTCTTTGAATAGTTATTTGAAAAATTCAAAATGAAAAAATTAAAACCCAAACACCTACAATAAAAAATATTATTTAAATACACAAAACTTGAAAGCAAACCAGCAATTTTGCATTTTTTTCTAATTTTTTCGGTGTTTGCAAATTTTATCAACAAATTAATATTTTTATATGGCGTCTTATATGCAAATTTCGCAAAATAGCTTTTTGAATAATCGTTTGGTGGATAAACTGAATAAGAAATAAAGTACAATAAAAAACTAAATATACAAACTATATAACTAAATCCGCTATTTCGAGTTTAGTTTTATGGTGTTCGCAGATGTGATCGATGAATTAAGGAGTGAGATCATAAAAATGAATTTTAATTAGCAATTTTTTACAGAATGGACGATGAAAGAAAAGTGCGTTCAAAAATAATTAAATATTTTCAAAATTTATTTACAAAAAAATTGCCAAAGAAACTTATGTATGCGCCAAACAGTTTCACAAGTGGTAAAAAGGTATCTGGAACACCTAACAATTGAAAGGAAGCCGGGAACAGGAACAACGACTGGTTATCGTAACATTATTAAGGCATATAAAATTAAAAGCATCCTTGAGAGAGCTCCTAACACATCTGGCAGAAAAACAGCTCGGTTAGCCCAATGCTCGGACTTTTTTGTACGTAAAGTGAAACGTAAGGCAGGACTAAAGTCCTACAAAGTTCAAAAAGTTCCCAATAGAAACGCTTTTAAAAATTTGGAGGCCAAAACCAGAGCTCGAAAATTGAAATCAAATTTTATACAAAAATACAACTGTTGTGTAATGGACGAAGAAACTTATGTCCTGACCGATTTTTCGCAGCTCCCTAGTCAAGAATTTTATGTTTCCGATGTTCGAGGAAATGTTGCGGAAAAATTTAGGTCGAAAAAGCAAACGAAATTCCCTAAAACAAAATCCTAGTATCGCAAGAGATATGTAGCTGCGGCCAAAGAAGCCAGTCATTTGGACATCTGGCTCTATAAACAGCGAAATTTATATCAAGAAGTGTTTGCAGGAGAGACTTCTTCCATTTTTGAGTCAGCACAATGTATCCACTTACTTTTGGCCCGATTTAGCATCTTGTCACTACAGCAAGAAAGCGCTGGAGTGGTATAATGATAATAATGTGGTTTTTGTATCAAGAGAGGCAAATCCACCAAACTGCCCGGAGCTCAGGCCAGTGGAGAGATATTGGGCTCTTGTTAAAAGAGAATTAAAGGGCACAAAAGAGGTCTCCCAGAACATGCAAGATTTCAAACGTAGGTGTACCACGTGCTCTAAAAAGGTGACAGAAACTACCATAAAAGCCTTAATGGGAGGGTTTCCGGAAAAAGTGGATAACTTTGTTCGTAGTGGTTAGAATTCCATGCGGTTTATTTAATAAAAATTTGGTTTGAAGTCTTAAAATTCAGTGGTTTGTTTTTTATTTTGCTTTATGTGTGTTAACATTTTTATGATCTCACTCCTTATATTATGAATTTAAAATAACCGAACTTAAAAAACTGCAAAATAATAGCGGAACGCGAAAAAAGTCTTTATGGTACAAAATATTTGCTAAAAGGCTTATTCAGTGATTTACATTCTGCAAGCGAAATATTGATACAAACATTTTCCTTTATGCAAAATTTTTTTTGCGAATTTTTTTGCAAACTAACCACCAAGTTTTTTGATAAGAAATGAGTATTAAAGTTAATAGATTATGAATTAAAAACCCGCACTTAAAAAATTTAATAATAATGGCGGAACGCGAAAAAAGCCTTTATTGTACAAAATATTCATTAACAAGCTTAGTCAGCTTACATTCTGCAAAGAATATATTGATGCAAACATTTTCCTTTTTGCGAAATATTTTTTCGCGAATTTTTTATTGTAAACGAACTTCCAAACTTTGGTATATGTTCGGACTCGCATGGGTTAATTATTGCTCATGCAAAAATCAGCAATAAAACTTTATACAAGGTTCAATAACTTAAATATTATTATTTATGCTTAGTCAGTAATTCATGAATTACGACCTATATTAATTGTTTGTTATGTTATTTTATTTTACTATATGCAATTCTGCATTTGTTATAAGTTAAACACCTGTATATAAACCAAACAATAAAAGGTATTTTTTGTTAGTCATTAACATTACGTTCAAGTGGTTAATTGCATTAACCATCAACTACTTTTCCAGTTCAAGTGCTGGAAGAGAACAAACCTTGTCTCATCTTAGAAAGCTATCCAGGTTCAAGTGCTTGGACAACAATATTCTAAAGAGACACTCCATTTTTGGTGACCCCGACGAGATCAGCCGACGAGATCATTGAATTTCAAGTTTTCCCCCACCAGTGGTAAGAGACTTGAAACACTCACTGATACAAACGTAAAGGGCTGGTTTCAGTATATTCATTAAGTGTAGCTGTTCAACAGGTTCAGCTCTTCTTAAGCAGCAAGTGGTAGCACAAGGCTATCCAACAAATATTAAAAACTTCATCAAGTTCCAGGGACTGTAAGCAGTAGCGGAAGGCTACCCGCAGTTAACACACAATTCAGGCCAGTAACTCAAGTCTACCCACCACTTCATCTAAGTACGTGATTAGACAACAGGCTTCACGATGAGACAAGAAGCTTCATTAAAACCCGCAAAACAAGGGTTAGTAATAAAACAACAATCAATCATTGCGATCACATACAACATGTTTGATGAACTGCTCGCAGACGGCGCAAGCAGAACCAACGCTTATTTGTCTACAAGGTTAAGGCAAATAGAAACCCACTTCAACACTGTGCAACAGTTGCACAATAAGATATGCGCCGAAGACACGGAATACGATTTGGAGCAATACATCACCACAGAGGCAACAATTTGGGACAAAATAATGCGTGTTCAGGAAATTCAGGAAGGCCTCACATCGACACCTCAAGATTCATCAGTTTATTTGCCGAAGGTAACAATACAACCCTTCAATGGCGATTACTTAAAATGGCAGTCATTTTACGACCTATTTAATGAAATGATCCACAAGCAACCGATCGCAACCATAAAGAAAATGTGGTTCCTAAAAACCCATGTTACGGGAGAAGCCCAAAATCTTATCCAGAATTTGTCACCAACTGAAGCCAATTATACAACAGCTTGGACAATGATACAAGATCGATACAACAATGCCAGAATTCTAACATTTACATTATTGGAAAAGTTAACTGGACAGCACAGGTTACCCTCTGATAACCCGTCGGCATCTGCTATCAAATCCCTCCATGATACGACAAAGGAAGCAATTGCAGCACTCAACAATTTGGGTGTAAATACACAATCTTGGGACCCAATTATCCTGCATATAATCATCAGCAAACTGGACAAGGGAACTCATATGCTATATGAGCAGTCTCTATCCCAACCAAGGGTAGTTCCGTCACTGGAAGAATTCCTAAATTTCTTGGAAAACAGATTCCAGACATTAGAAGCAATAGCTCAGAAGGGTAATCAACTCTCAGCAAAACCGTCAAACAAGACATGTTCTACGGCAGCAACAAAGGCATCCGCTAATAATGCAAAATGCAGTGCTTGCTAAAATATATATCACCCTCTATACAGATGTCAAGCATTTTTAAACCAACCCATCAATAAAAGATTGCAACACCTTAAGTTAAACAAATTATGCATTCATTGTCTAAATCCAGGACATTTCGCGAATAAATGCTCCTCTCAACATTGCACCAAGTGTCTGCACAAACACAACACATTGGTGCATAACGATGAAAATACTGTTGTCAACTCACAGCAAGGCACGAAAATATTACCAGCTCATTTTACGGTTGCTTCAGCGCATCATCTTGTCGCCCGGCAGGAGTACGTGTTATTGGCAACAGAAAGGGTCAGAATCCAAGCAAATAATGGACAATTCGGCGAGTTCAAGGCAATTTTGGACTCCGGATCACAAATCAATATCATTACGAAAAGGCTGATAAACAAACTGAACATTAAGCCACCAGAAACATCCTTGCGGATCGAGACACTCGAACATACGTGTCAACGTAGCAACTACAAACGAACTCATACAACGATTTTGGGAATTAGATAACTTCGAGACAGACAACAACCTCACAATCGACGAGCAAAGGTGTGAGACACACTTTATTCAAAATACCACAAGAAATGAAGATGGTAGATTCGTAGTCCGATTGCCATTTCCAGAAAACTCAAGCGCATTAGGTGAAACAAATGATGTAGCACTATCAAGATTTCAAGCCTTAGAACGAAGACTATCGAAGGATCCTTTGTTAAAATCCCAATATATTAGTGGCAACGAAGTAAAGGCACCGTGATGCCTCATCACTGCGTGCTTAAGCCAGAAAGTAGTACTACTAAACTCCGCGTAGTTTTCGACGCTTCAGCGAAATCCGCTTCAGGATTGTCACTATACACCAGCCCCACCATTCAAGGTGACCTATTTGGTATATTACTAAGGTTTCGACTACCAAGATTTGTCTTTTGCACCGACATAGAAAAAATGTACCGTCAGATTCTAATCGATCCAGCCGATCGCTACATGCAACTAATATTCTGGAAGAAGAACCCTACAGAGGCAAGCCAAATATACAAGCTAAACACTGTGACTTACGGAACATCGGCAGCACCATATCTAGCAACGAAATGTTTACAACAATTAGCAGAACGAAACATGGAACGATACCCATTAGGTGCTCATACACTAAGATATGACGTCTATGTGCACTATGGCATGAATGGTTCTAACTGTCTAAGAACAGCCGTCGAGATGCAGCAACAACTAACCAAACTACTTCAAGAAGCCGGGTTTAAACTAAGAAAATGATGCGCAAACCATTCGCAACTGCTGAAGGGCATTCCACCTGAAGACCTGGAAGTAAACCTAGACTTCGAAAACAAATCAACCAAGGTTTTGGGATTGACATGGCTCAAGGTAGACATCCAAGAAAATAAGACAATAACAAAACGTTCTGTTACGTCAGATATTGCGAGAATATTTGATCCACTAGGAATAGCAGGTCCAGTGGTATTCGCTGCAAAAATATTCATACAACAGTTATGGCAATTAAAAATCACATGGGATGAATCATTGCCACCAAATCTAAGTTCACAATGGTCAACATTCCGACAGAACTTAAGAAACCTAATCAACGTAAGCACAAATAGACATATATTTGATGGTCAATCCCCTACACACACGCAAATACATACCTTCGTAGATGCATCCGAGAAGGCTTATGGTGCCGCTGTTTATCTACGATCACGTTTGAAGGATGGTAGACTCATCGTCAGACCGTTATATTCCAAATCACGTCTTGCTCCGGGATACGTATATAATACTGTTATGCAAAATACTGTTTAGACAAAATACTGGTCAAAAAAATTTTAAAAATCCGGCTTTTCATAATACTGTTGTGCAAAATACTGGATTTCACAATACTGTTTTGCAAAATTCTGTGAAGTAAAAATGCTGGTTTACAAAATTTATTTTATTAAAAATAACTTCAACAAAAGTATATAATTTTCAAAAATTAACAAAAACATTTAACAAAAAATTAATTTCAATGCATTTTATAAACTTAAATTAGTACAAGATTTTTTGCAATTCGCTTTAGGTAGCCTGTATGGCTTAATTCACACCTTTTTCTTATAACTCTTTTAATGTTTGTGTACGCCTTTCTTTTCTTTAAATTTATGTAACGTCTTTCTCCATTCGCGCGTTTTGAAATGGTATTTAAAGCTACCACGACCTCATTACCCAACTGCCTGATAAGGTGGTATAATCCTGACTTTCTACGCCTAACAACAGCTTTCAGTCTTCTATGCCAAGCTTCCACACTATTTTGAGTTATTTGTTAGGATTTCTTACTGTCATCGTAAACCGACCAAAAGGTTCCAGAATACTTTGGGTGATATGAGCCCTTGACATAGTTGTTTTCAAACCACTCGCACAGTTTAATCAAATCCTCATCTTCATATTAAAATTTTTGTAAAAATAAAGTAAAAAAGCGCGCGCTTTTTTGCTTTATTTTTACAAAAATTTTCGCCGCCCAGTAAAACAGGATTTTGCAAAACAGTATTGTGTTATACAGTATTTTGTAAAACAGTATTACGAAAAGAAGGATTTTGAAAACAGGATTTTGTTATACACAGGATTTCGACCCGAACCCGACTTATGGTGCCGCTGTTTATCTACGATCACGTTTGAAGGATGACACACTCATCGTCAGACTGTTATGTTCCAAATCACGTGTTGCTCCTCTAAAGAAGTTAACTCTACCCAGGCTGGAGTTGTGTGCTGCTGTAATGGGAGCCGAACTAACATCAAGAGTTAGGAATTGCGCTTTGAAACATATTTTTGGTCCGATCCTGAAATAGTACTACATTGGATCAACTTATCATCGTCTTTACTCCGCACGTTTGTGGCGAATAGAATCAGCAAGATACAAGAATTAACGACAAATCCTCAATGCCGTCACGTTAGCTCGAAGCAAAATCCGGCCGACCTAATCTCGAGAGGTTTGAGCCCTGAGAAACTATCCGAGTGCAGATTGTGGTTCTATGGACCAATCTTTTTACATGGTAACGAAGTTTACTGGCCCAAAGAATTCTCGAAAGAACTGCAACTTAGAAGCAACATGGAGTTTAAGCAAAAAACGGTTACTAACGCCTCAGTCGCTACCGCAGGATTAGAAGAATTCATTTACAAAATCAATCATCGGGAATCTTTTAAGGTTCTCCAAAGAGTAGTGGCATACGTCCTTCGCTTTATACAGAACGCCAAGGTAACAAAGGCCGATCGAGCAACAACCAAGATTTTAAGCCCAACCGAATTAACTTCAGCACTACATCTTATCGTTAGAACTATACAAGCAGCTGACTTCAAGGATGACCTCATCAACTTAAGGGCAAACAATTAGCAATTCTAATTCCATCAGCAGTCTGTCCCCATTTCTTGACGAAAATCATGTTCTTAGAGTCGGGGGAAGACTAGAGGCTTCAAACCTCCCGTATAACAGTAAACATCCAATACTTTACCATACAACGATCCGATCTCAAAACTTATATTAAGAATGCTTCATAAGGACAATCATCACTGTGGCTCACAAATATTATTAGCAATTTTCAGACAGCAATTCTGGATGATCAAGGGCAAATCAATGACCAGAAATATCGTCCAAAATTGTGTTCGATGCACAAGATCAAAACCGAAATTACTGACCCAAATCATAGGCGCCTTACCAGCGAGCAGAGTCACCCCAGCTCGAACATTTATTAAGTCGGGTGTCGATTACTGTGGCCCTTTCTGGGTTCACTATAAATTAAGGGGTAAACGACCACACAAGATCTACGTAGCTGTGTTTATCTGTTTCTCTATAAAGGCAGTACATCTAGAAGTAGTGACTGACCTCACTACAGAGGCATTTATTGGAGCTCTGAAGAGGTTTTTAGCACGCCGTGGACGTTGCCAGACAATATACTCAGACAACATCAAAGGAATTAAATATGCTAAAAATCCCAAACGTATTTAACAAATTGTGAAAAATAATCCGCTGCAGGCATGTCCCTATCCAGATTTCATTCTTGCCTAAGGAAATCGTCAGGGGACGACGTTTTTAGAATTTCTGGAAATATTTGTTAAGTTAAATTACAAACTCAATGAGAATTTTTTGTTCTCGTCTAGGAGCGTTATTAAACATTTAAAATATCAAAGAAAAAACAAAAACGACAACAGAAAATTTTCCACAATTTGCTTTGTCATCTTCCAATGTACTACTTTGTTGTTTTGACAGATCTAGCAATGTAGTGACATCCATTCATGTAGAAACAACAATAGAGAACAATGTTTTCTAAAGTGTCAGTAACATTTAAATTTGCACAAGCACTTGCATATTAGTTTTTTTAATTTTATTTTATCGGGATATACATTAATTGCATCAAATTTTATAGGAGCAAGAAATCAGCTGAAAGAACTTGATGAGGCCATTTACCCTAAGACATCTCAGGAGGCCATCACACGTTCATGCAGCAAGGAAGGTATTGAATTTAAATTCATACCCCCTAGAGCCCCTCATTTTGGGGGATTATGGGAATCAGCTGTCAAATCCGCAAAACAACTGTTGTTACGAAGTGTATCAACAGCTTCGCTTACTCACGAAGAGCTTGAGACAGTTATAATCGAAATCGAAGCAATCTTGAATTCGCGACCTCTCACCGCGATGTCAACCAATCCAAATGATTTATCAGCAATAACTCCAGGTTACTTTATAATTGGGGAACCACTTACAGCTCAAGTGGACAACAATGCACTCCAACCGACCGGTTCACTTACAAAAAGAGGGGAACTCGTTTCTAAACTCAAACATGAATTCTGGAAACGCTGGTCAACTGAGTATTTACACCAGCTTCAAGAAAAACGGAAATGGAAATCATCATCTGAAAATGTGAAGGAGGGGCAATTGGTCATCATAAAAGAAGACAATGCACCTGTAATGCGTTGGCCCCTCGGAAGAATTCTTCAAACCCACAAGGGAAACGATGGAAAGGTTCGGGTAGCAGATATAAAAACAGCCTTTGGAACAACAAGACGACCCATTCACCGACTAGCACCACTCTTTCACGAAGATGATGAAGAAACCCCAGCCAGGGAAACATTAAAAAAACCATTGCCTACAACCGAAGCAGATGTTGTGCCACCAAAGAAACACAAACAAGATGCAGTTCTGTCAAGGAATCAAAAGCCGTTTGAAACCTCGGCTCTGTTCACCATGCTCATAACGCTTCTACTTATCCCAGCCGTCATAAGCAGCAATCTTCAGATCAACAAATTTCGAACTAATGCAGGACTATATTTCGAAGGAATTGGAACAACGAAACTAGTTACATCTGAATGGAAAATGATGGTTTACGATTTGGCTCCGTTTTCATCAGAAATAGAGTCTCTTTCATTAGGAATACGAACATTACAACAATTATGCTCAGAAATTCGACATCAGTCTATGTGCAATGTCCTTCTCAACAATTTTGATCAAATAAAATATGAATTGTGCCAAGAGAAGGAATTGTTTACAATACATCGATCAAAAAGAGCAGCATTTAACATCGTCGGAAATATAGCGCGATCATTATTTGGCGTGTTGGACTCCGATTATGCCGAAGAAATGGCAAAAACTATTAATCAAGCAAGGGCCGAAAGGGACACATGTTACAACTACTTACAAATCCGACATCAGTCATAGATTCAACCATAAACATCATAAAACAAGACGAAAACAGAACCCAAGAAAGTCTTAAGGACATCATGGAAAGAATCAATCAAGAAACAATTCAAATAAACAAAGAGTCGCAAAAAATCCGCAAAACACAACTAATGGGAATTCTTTCAACTCATCTGGCACTAATAGCAACAAATATCCAAAGAACAGAATCTGAAATCATTAATGTACTAACAAACGCACATAGTGGAAGAATCAGTCCACTGCGGTTATCACCCCATCAGCTTAAGACTGAACTTACTACCATCAAGGCTCACCTCCCAGCATTTCGTGCACTTCCAATGGATGACGATAACCTGATTCACCTTTACAAGTTAATGAATGCCAAGGGTGCTGTTACCAAAAGAGAAGTCATCTTCGAAATTAGACTTCCACTAGTTGATCAACAGGTTTCAGAGCTATTTAAGATAATTCCAGTTCCAACCGTGGTGAACCAAACTCTCATCGCCATCATGCCAGATAGCTCCTTTATAGCAGTTAATTCACACAGGGATCAGTACATCCCATTTCCTACCAACGATGTCACCAACTGCATAACTGTCAAACCTGACATCTACATATGCAAAAAGAAGCAATCCAAGCTAGGAAAAGGCTCAAAGATTAATTCATGTGACATCAACATATTCAACAATCAGGATACAACTAATTGCAAGTTAGCCCGACTGCCAGGTAATGCTACATGGACTCAATTAAACAACCAGAACAAATGGATATTTTCAATCAATACAACTACTGAAATCTCTGCAGTTTGCGGCACGGAAACCATACAAGCCACATTGTCCGGTTCTGGAATCTTGGAAATAGGACCTAATTGTGTTGTCAAAAATAACATGATTACAATACAAGGTCATTTTGAGGCATCAACCAACTTGCATACCTTTTACGCCAGTTTCAAACGAATCGAGTCAATCAGCACACCTCTTGAAATAAAAAGAGTTTTTAATAAAACAAATCATCAATTCAAGGCACAATTAGATCAACTCAACAATTTACAACAACAACTAAACGAATCCGCTTTTGTTCACATCCCAAGAATTATCGAATCTCATAGTCAACATCATCATGCAGTAAGTTATACTGCCCTTATCCTCTCAGTTCTGTTGGGCATGAAATTACTACAATGGTATCATCAGAATACTCTTAAGAATACTGACCAAGCAGCGACAAGACCAGTCCCATGTCCAAGACCAAGAACCATCGACATCATAGATACGTAATCATTCAATCCCTGACGCTTAGCATGTTATCTTGAACCTTCGTTCAACGCGGGGGAGAATGTTCGGACTCGCATGGATTAATTATTGCTCATGTAAAAATCAGCAATAAAACTTTATACAAGGTTCAATAACTTAAATATTGTTATTTATGCTTAGTCAGTAATTCATGAATTACGACCTATATTAATTGTTTGTTATGTTATTTTATTTTACTATATGCAATTCTGCATTTTTTATAAGTTAAACACCTGTATATAATCCAAACAATAAAAGGTATTTTTTGTTAGTCATTAACATAACGTTCAAGTGGTTAATTGCATTAACCATCAACTACTTTTCCTGTTCAAGTGCTGGAAGAGAACAAACCTTGTCTCATCTTAGAAAGCTATCCAAGTTCATGTGCTTGGACAGCAAAATACTAAGAAATTGGTATTTTAGTCCCTAGATTATAAATTAAAAAAAAAAACCGCACTTAAAAAATTTAAAAATTATAGCGGAACGCGAAAAAAGACTTTATGGTACAAGAGATTAATTTGAAAACTTAATCAGCGATTTACATTCTGCAAACGAATGTATTGATCATGGATGGTAACCGAAACGATGCGGTTATCGGTAAGGGTAACGCTATTTTAGACTATTTCGGTAACGGTATTTTAGGAATAAGGTTTTTTTTTATTATTTCGGTAACGGTATTTCAGTTATTTCGGTAACAGTATTTTAAAGATAACGGTAGTCAGATATTTTGGTGCATCCCTCAATTTAAAAAAAAAAAACAAACGAGATTAAAACCAGTACCAATTTACCAACTTAATGTACGAAAAATACTCAATTACCATGTTCAATTACCAAAAGCAGAAAACTGAAAATAACGGTATTTCATTTATTTCGGTAACGGTATTTTAAGGGTATCGATATTTCATTTATTTCGGTATCGGTATTTTAAGGCTAACGGTATTTCAGTTATTTCGGTAACGATATTTTAAGGATAACGGCATTTTTGTTATTTCGGTAACGGCATTTTAGATGTAACTGTACCCAGGTAGAAAAATACAAACGGCACAATGTTGGCCCGGTATTGGAGGCGGTAGTACATTTACTGGCAATGCGTCGGATTTTTAACTTTCACTGTACTGCCATGTTGTCGAAATGATAACACCAATAAACGCTTGGCCGTAGTTATTTCCCAACGTTGGCGCAGGCTTGGGATTTTATTTTTTTTTGGTATTATTCCAGTACATTTAATAACAACTTTAGTAGTTTGCTAGAACTTTACTGTCCTCTTAGTTTACAGCACAGATTTTTTTTATTTTTATTTTTTTTTTTTTTTGGCAATGTCTTGAGACTTGATGGAATTTCTTCAAATGTATTCTTTCGAAACTTCACAAGAAAAGAATGACGATGTCTCTCTTACATAAATAATTGTGTAATAGATGTAATACGTAAAATTTATAAAATTGTTAATTTTAATAAATTAAAAAAAGCTCGTTAATTTTCAGAAAACAGTACTGGCAAAGCACGTTTTAAGTAGTACCGGCATTTCGTAAAAAACAGTGCTCTCCCAGTACAACTTTTGTTGTAACGTCGGCAATTTCTACCTGGGTAGTCACTTAAAACGGTTTTGAATCGATAACGGTATTTTAGCGGTATTGCCTGGCAACCCTAGTATTGATGCAAACATTTCTTTTTCAAAATTTTTTCTCGTAAATTTTTTTGCAAACTAATTACTAGGGCAAGGAATTTCATGCACTTAAAAATGGAAAATATGCGCCTAAAATATGAGAATTATATTAGAATTACTTAAGAAAAGGAATTCATTCAATTCTAGAGAAAATTGAATTCGATTGGTAGTGAACTCATTCAAAAAAGAATTAGTTCTTCAAAGCTCTGGAATTAATCCAGTCTTATTTTGGTCAGTTATTATCCGACTGGGAGGCGAAATATTGAAATAAAAGAAATATTAAAAAAACAAAATTGTCCCCGAGCTCAACAAATTTTTTAATTTTTTTAAAGTAAAACAAAAAGGTCGAAATAAAATAAACACATATTGGTTACTATTTTTTGCTAGAAATGTAAACGAGCAGGTCCTATATCTTATAAACGGTAAGATAATTATACCCTACACCACTATGTGGTCAGGGTATTATAAGTTTGTGCTGATGTTTGTAACACCAAAAAATATTGGTCGTAGACCCACCTTATAGTATACCGATCGGTTCAGAATTTTTTTTATTTCGATTTAACGATGTCCGTCTGTCCGTCCGTCTGTCTGTCCATGCAATATTGTGCGCACTCTACAGGTCGCAAATATTAAGATATTTTGATGAAATTTGGTACGCAGACCTATGTTGGCCCAAGGACGAACAAGTTTGATTTTGGTGAACATCGGTCCATGTTTAGACCTAGTGCCCATATAAGGGTCCTACCAAAATTATACTGTTTATACGCTGCAGGTCGTAAATATTAAGATATTTTGATGAAATTTGGTACACAGACCTATATTGGCCCAGTAACGCAGCCTATTGATTTTGGTGAACATCGGTCCATGTTTAGACCTAGTGCCCATATAAGGGTCCTACCAAAATTATACTGTTTATACGCTGCAGGTCGCAAATATTAAGATATTTTGATGAAATTTGGTACACAGACCTATATTGGCCCAATAACGCAGCCTATTGATTTTGGTGAACATCGGTCCATGTTTAGACCTAGTGCCCATATAAGGGTCCTACCAAAATTATACTGTTTATACGCTACAGGTCGCAAATATTAAGATATTTTGATGAAATTTGGTACACAGACCTACGTTGGCCCAATAACACAGCCTATTGATTTTGGTGAACATCGGTCCATGTTTAGACCTAGTGCCCATATAAGGGTCCCACCAAAATTATATTGTTTATACGCTGCAGGTCGCAAATATTAAGATATTTTGATGAAATTTGGTACATAGACCTATGTTGGACGATGTTAGACCAAGGACGAAGCCTATTGATTTTGGTAAACATCGGTCCATGTTTAGAACTAGTGCCCATATAAGGGTCCCCCCAAAATTGGCTTGGTTACAAACTGCAGGTCGCAAATATTAAGATATTTTAATGAAATTTGGTGCGCTGACTCACATTATAGAAAATTTTGACACAAGCCCCATTTTAACCCATTCGAATTTCGGATCCAAACAATACACCAGACTGGTGTAGGGTATTGTATAGTCGGCATGCCCGACTTTAACGTTTTTACTCGTTTTTTTTTATATAAATAATTATATTTGTACTTTGTAGTTTATTTTTTCTTTCCCTTTTCTTATTTTTTCCCTTTCCTTTTCTCTATTGCTGCGGTTAATATATGCTGTGTTGCACTATTAGTGCAAGGGCGGCGGTATGTTCGCGTCGGCAGTAAAACGCTGCAAGCCGGCAGAACACAGCCGTCTGCCTGGTTTCAAGTTGCACCACCTGGCATGTACTTTGGTTAGTGCTGCGGGGGTGTGGGTACCGGTTGTCTTGAGTACGCTCATAAGGACACTACTCGTTGCTTATTTGTTTTCTCAAAATCTTTGCGAATTTTAATTATTTTTAAATTGTGTTCGACAACCACTTCGGCAGCAACAAATAAAAGTGAAAAAGTAAAATTATAAACCGAAAAACTTTAAAAAGCGAAAAAAGAACATAGATAATAAAGACGAGAACAAGAAATTCTCATTGAGTTTGTAATTTAACTTAACACATATTTCCAGAAGTTCTAAAAACATCGTCCCCTGACGAGTTCCTTAGGCAAGAATGAAATCCGGATAGGGACATGCCTCCAACAGATTATTTTTCACAATTTGTAAAATACGTTTGGGAATTTAGCATATTTAATTCCTTTAATAAAGGGTTAAATTGTAAAACTAAATCATAAACTCAAATTGAAGAAAGGAAAAAAGAAGTTGAAGAAATTATAAACAAAATTGTAAAAGAAAAACTTGTGAAATTAAAAGAAAGAAAAAAGTATAGAAGAATTTTAGATAATAAAGGAATATATAAAAGAAATAAAGACAACTTAATTAACTTAAACAAAAGAAAAAGGGTGTGTTTTGTTTTTTGTGAAGAGGCCAAGAAAGGTGAAGAAAAAAGTAGATTCCCGGACATCGTCAAAAGGTATCACTCAACCACATCGTAGCCCAAAGCTCCAGCCTCCCCAGGTAAACCAGACTAACACAAACTATTCGCTAACAATTCAGTTGTAAGTATGAATCTGTTTTCTCTATATACAGAAACTTTTAGGTTATATTTTAACCCTTTACGGCATGGCGTTTCATATATGCGACGAATAGTTTGGCAGCATGCAACGGCTAATAAAAGTATCCAAAACATATTTTGTTATTGTGTGATCCGAAATTTTGACTATTTTTAGTTTTTCGCCAGTAAAAATGATAAAAGCGAACATTTTTAAAACGCCGAAATATGTGTCTACCCTACGGGGAATGAAGGGTCAATTGCCCTGAAAGTACCTACCTATCCTGTGAGTGGTTAAATCAAGACTTGTCACAGGACTGGTATAATTTACCATTGCTGTGGGTTAAGCAGTGACAATTATACTTAAAGGACTAGTCCCATGACTGGTGAAACGGTGGCATTCAATTTAATCGTCCTCAAAGTACCTATCCCGTGACTGGTAAAAACAGGACATACCACTAAATTGCCCTCAAAGTATGTATCCCGTAACTGGTTAAAGAAGGACTTGCAGCAGGACTGATATAATTGCAGTGTCAATTATACTTAAAGGACTGGTCTCGTGACTGGTGAAATGATGCCATACCACTGAGTTATCCTCAAAGTACCTACCCCGTGAGTGGTTAAAGATGGTCTTGTCGCAGGACTTGTATAATTTATTATTTCTATGGGTTAAGCTCTGTCAATTATACTTAAAGGACTGGCCCCAAGACTGGTGCAAAGAGGACATACCACTTAACTGGATAAGTGTGTTATAAAAAAATCCACAAGTAAGACTTTATTTTTTTTTTAAAAGAAGCAACACTCAGGAAATTCTTCCTATTAATTAACGTGTGAAACGTGAAAGATGAAGGGCTTCAAATATGGCAACACTGTAATTGCGCGAGATGTTGAATTTTAGAACAGTTGTTGCACTCCATCTGATGGTGATTTGGCGAACTTTGTTGAAGCTTTTTAGTTCATAGCCCTGTTATATTATTTTACTTCGGTGGGGTTAAGTGCTATGGGAACACCGAAGGAGGACGCTGCGATATGTATAAGGGATAGAAAAACGTATACATATTTATATTTTCCATAAATTGATGTTGTCTTGGTTGAGGATCGGACCCGTAACCTCACGTGTAACGGTCCAACGCGCTAACCATTACACCACAGCGCCCATAATTGGTCGGTTTCCAGTACACTGATAGAATTATCCTTCATGATGAACAATTTCATAGAATTTTTTTCGTAAGTTCAATGAAGAATTTCGTTAAATAAAATGGTAAAAAAATCGTAATTTATGAAAAATTACGATTTTTTTTTAGGGGAATAAATATATATATGTATATATACTAACAAAGATTATATACTTTATGGATTGACTATGCTACTAACGGTTCTGTCGATAATTAGCGAACTCGGGCTAAAATCGGGCAAAGAGAAAAATGCATAAGAAAACCTATTTATAAAAAATGCCACTAAATAAATTGAGCGAAGGTTGAGCGATATATGCGTCGAAGGTTCGACGCATATATATATATATCTTATATCTTAAAAGAACATCTTAAAAAAGAAATATGTATTTCATATTTTATTTCTGTGAAAAAACATACCCAAATTCTTCAAAAAAAAAAATAAAAATTTTATATTTTAATTTGTTGACAAATGAAAATATTTGTGCTTTTTTTACATAACAATTTTGTCAAGGTTTTGCTGTGACAATTTTACTTATAATACCAAAATCATAACAATTTCCATTCACCTCAGTTTTGTCACTGTTTTTGTTAGTTTTCTAATGGGACTGGTTCTGTATCAGTTCCTTTTAGGTTAGTTGGGTGACATGTCACAAAATATACAAAGTGTGACTCATTCTTTGACGGATCCTTTTGGGTTAGTTCGGTGACATGTCTCTTTAAGTCAGTTAAGCGATAAGCCCTTTGGGGCTAGACCTGCGACATGTCGAAAGGTGTCTAATCTGTGGCAATACGTCATTTCCAATGACAACGCCATGTTAAAGTGATATGTCTCTTTCAAAGAAAAAGACCGACCAACGACCTGTCTCTGCCCCCTTGGGACCTATCCTGTGTGTCATCTGGGACCGGTCCCTTTCCCCGTAGGGTACTTATATGTGGTATATTCTTATACCATTAGAATATACCACTTTCATTAAAATCTAAAGTTTCGTGCAATAAAGTGTTAAGGTCCGTGGATAGATCTTCTAATATTTTGAGATAGTTTCATCTTCAAATAACTCTTGAATCTGAGTTTTGTAAGTAAGATAAAATTCTTTAATATATTTACACTGTAAAGCACCGTCAGTTGTTTTTCACATGGAAAAATTTCACTCGGACTTTAAAAGCCTCAAATTGCAATTTAATTAATAAAAATTAACAATTTTTTTATTTTATAACAAATACACAATCACAATAAACACAAAATGTCAGTTTTTCCCAAGAAAAATAATAGTCTTGTTCATTAAATTTGCGTGAAAACAACTCTACACAATTTTCACGTGAAACTTGTTATCGTGAAATATCATTTTTTTATATGGAGTATAACAGTTTTTTCACGTGAAACTCAAACAACTTACGGTGCTTAAAGGTCATTCAAATTCGTTTATTCCATCCCTAAGTTTTCAATTGTTATTTACATACATACCTACATTGAAGTTATGAGAGAATTATTTGTCTTAAAGTGTACTAGAGAAAACACTGCATACGTCTGAGGTTCTACGTGTACACACAATAAAAGTTTTCTTTAAGTTTTTTCTATCGCTTCACAAATTCTGTTTGAATAGTTTTTGCTTGTATTCAAAATTTATACGAAAACCATGCAAGAGTGACGACGAATTGAACTATATGGTTTGACATTTAACATTGTAACTTGTGGAAGCAATATTCTGTCGTTTTAAGTAAAACTACAAAACTCATAATTCAAGTTTATCGTTATATGATTGTGTAGCATGATGGCATACATTTTGCACAAAGGACCTTCTTTTAAAGAATATGCATCTATTTGTGAATAGATAGATACCTACATACATAGTAAGTTTGTAAATTTGTATGGGAACAAGAAGCCTGGAACTAACAATAATAGTTACAAACGGAGAAAAGAAATAAAATTGCTTACAACAACTTTAATTAAAATTTGTTTAAGTATGAAATTCTGTGTGACATGTTTGTGTGTGTCGAATAAAAATATGGTAAATTTAACTAATAAGAATGAGTTAAAGTTTACATTTTCAAGCTTCTTTTTATTTTTCGGCAAACAGGAATAGAAGCATACATTTACTTAAACCTTACTCGAATAAGTTCAGATTCCTGAACCATAAAATTATGATAAGTCACAAATTTTGTACTAAGTCGGTGCTAGAAATACCCGCGAGTTAAGGGCTTTATAATATGAATTCGAGCAGTATAATTTTTCGAAAATTGTAAATACTAACGTTCTATTACCGACTTTTTTGTTTTTGGATATTTTTTTAGAGTCTTATCCCAAAAAAATACGATAAAGAATTTTAACGATTCCTTAAAAGTCATTTATTCAATGTTGTTTGTGTTTTTAAACGAACCTAGAACTTCCCAGCAAAAGTAAATGGAAAAACTTCTTTGATTGTATCACGAATAAGATCTCCTTAAACAAGGGTTTTTGAACAACATTTAAAGCTGCAATAAATATATGCCAGCCAAAAGTTCTTTTTCGTGGGTGATAAGAAGTTAATATTTTGTACGCCGGTTGCTCGGGAACGTGCTGACACAGTAATCAGGAGGTTGCGGGTCCGAATCATGGCAGGGCTTAACAAAATATTTTGAATTTTTTTTACAATTATTTTTTTTCAATTTCATATTAATTTATATGAAATTTAATAAAAATAAAAAAAATTTTAGTTTTAAAGCATGGATGGTTACCATCGATTATAGGTACGATGAGGTTATCGGTAAGGGTAACGCTATTTTAGATTATTTCGGTAACGGTATTTTAAGGGTAACGCTATTTCATTTATATCGGTATCGGTATTTTAAGGATAACAGTTTTTTAGTTATTTCGGTAACGGTATTTTAAGGATAACGGTATTTTGATTATTTCGGTAAGGGTATTTTAAGGTTATTGATATTTCAGGTATTTCGGTAACGCTATTTTAAGGATAACGGTAGTCAGTTATTTCGATGCATCCCTCAATTTTTTTTACAAAAAACAAACCAGATTAAAAACAAAACCAATTCACCACCTTAAAGTTCGAAAAATACTAAATACCCACGTGCAATTACAGGTATTTTAAGGATATGGATATTTCATTTATTTCGGTATCGGTATTTTAAGGATAACGGTATTTAAGTTATTTCAGTAACGGCATTTTAAGGATAACGGTATTTCGGTTATTTCGTTAACGATATTTTAGGGGTAACGGTAGTCAGTTGAAAGGGTTTTGAATCGATAACGGTATTTTAGCGTTATTTCCTGCCAACCCTGTTTTAAAGTAATCAAAGTACTAAAATACCAGAAAGGTACATACATATATATTTATGGTCTAATTCATACACTTTTACAACAGTCTTATTGCAGAATTTTAAGCTAATTTGTAAAAAAAAGTATTCATATTTGCTTAGTAAAGAAAAAAATAATATACACTCACAAAAAAAAGTTAGTACAAAAGTCTGTTAAACACCTTCTGATTAAGTTGAACTAATTTTTCTGTTATTTTCTCTAAAAAAGCCCTTACAAATAGGTAAAAATTCTGCTAAAACAAGAGGAAATAGTACATGTATTTGAGGCAACACAATTTTGACCTATTTGTACGGGATTTTTTTTTTATCAGTGTAGGTTTATAGTCTATACTCATTAACTTTAAACCTTTTATAAAGTTTAGAGTGAGGAAGCCACCATTTTATTGTTAATTATTTCCTAAAACTTGCATCCATTAACCTGAAAAAAGCTACAACAATTGCGTAGCCAATGACCTTTTTCGAAAAAAATTAAAAAAAAAAAATGTAAAAATAAAACCAAAAAAAACAAAACAATAGTGATGTACAGACTCAAAACATTATTCGAAATCATACATGAGACTAATTAATTATTTGGACAAATTAATTGGTGATTTCATTACCATTAAATTGAAACTAATGCTGATAAAATTTTTGGCATTAATATTACTTGGACTAATGCTAATGCTTTGAAATACATCGATTTCATTACTAATGTAATTGTAATTCATTACGATTACTAATGCCTCAATTATAAGAAGGAATTGGCATTTGTAAACGTCATTTTATAGATTTCAAATGCATTTCTGAGCTTGCAAATGCGGAATGTGAAAAGGGTTTTGTGGTATAAAAAATTAATTAAAATACTTAATCAGCGATTTACATTGTGCAAAGGAATATATTGATGCAAGAATTTTACTTTTTGCAAAATTATTTTCGCAAACTATTTTTTTTTTTTTTTCAAACTAAAACCAGTCTTTGGTATGAGTTATGGGTAACCAGATTCTAATTTTACAAAACCACACTTAAAAAATTGAAAAATAATGGCGGAACGCGAAAAAAAGCTTTATGGTACAAAAACTTTATCAGCGATTTTCATTCTGCAAATAAATATTTATACTGATGCAAGAATTTTCCTTTTTGCAAATTTTTTTTCCGCGACATTTTTTCGCGATTTTTTTTTTCCCACTAGCCACCGAACTATGTTCTATGAAATGGGTGTTATAGTCCCTAAATTATAAATTTTAAAAAACCGCACTTAAAAAATTGCTAAATAATCGCGGAACGCGAAAAAAGACTTTATAGTACAAAAGTTGAATTAAAAAACTAAATCAGTGATTTTTATCCTGCAAACAAACATACTGATGTAACAATTTTCCTTTTTATAATTTTTTTTCCGCGACTTTTTTTGCGATTTCTTTTTTCAATTAATCACAGAACTTTGTTCGATGAATTGGGTATTATAGTCCCTAGATTATAAATTTTAAAAAACCACACTTAAAAAATTGCAAAATTACCGCGGAACACAAAAAAAGACTTTATGGTACAAAAGTTGAATTACAAAACTAAATCACCGATTTTTATTCTGCAAACAAACATACTGATGTAAGGATTTTCAGTTTTGTAAATTTTTTTCCCGCGAATTTTTTCGCGATTTCTTTTTTCAATTAATCACAGAACTTTGTTCTATGAATCGGGTATTATATTCCCTAGATTATAAATTTTAAAAAACCACACTTAAAAAATTGCAAAATAACCGCGGAACGCGAAAAAAGACTTTATGGTACAAAAGTTGAATTAAAAAACTAAATCAGCGATTTTTATTCTGCAAACAAACATACTAATGTAAGAATTTTCCTTTTTGTAAATTTTTTTCCCGCGACTTTTTTCGCGATTTCTTTTTTCAATTAATCACAGAACTTTGTTCTATGAATAGGGTATAATAGTCCCTAGATTATAAATTTAAAAAAAACCCTTAAAAAATTGCAAAATAACCGCGGAACGCGAAAACGACTTTATGGTACAAAAGTTGAATTAAAAAACTAAATCATCGATTTTTATTCTGCAAACAAACATTCTGATGTAAGGATTTTCTTTTTATAAATTTTTTTTTAGCGACTTTTCCCGCGATTTTTTTGCGATTTCTTTTTTCAATTAATCGCAGAACTATTTTCTATGAATTGGGTATTATAGTCTCTAGATTATAAATTAAAAAAAAAAAACCCTTAAAAATTGCAAAATAACCGTGGACCGCGAAAAAAGACTTTATGGTGCAAAAGTTGAATTAAAAAACTAAATCAGCGATTTTTATTCTGCAAACAAACATACTGATGTAAGAATTTTCTTTTTTGGAAATTTTTTTCCCGCGACTTTTTTCGAGATTTCTTTTTTCAATTAATCACAGAACTTTGTTCTATGAATTGGGTCTATAGTCCCTAGATTATAAATTTTAAAAAACCACAGTTAAAAAATTGCAAAATAACCGCGGAACGCGAAAAAAGACTTTATAGTACAAAAGTTGAGTTAAAAAACTAAATCAGCGATTTTTATTCTGCAAACAAACATACTGATGTAAGAATTCTCCTTTTTGTAAATTTTTTTCCGCGACTTTTTTTCGCGATTTGTTTTTTCAATTAATCATAGAACTTTGTTCTATGAATTGTTTATTATAGTCCCTAGATTATAAATTTTAAAAACCACACTTAAAAATTGCAAAATAACCGCGGAACGCGAAAAAAGACTTTATGGTACAAAAGTTGAATTAAAAAACTAAATCAGCGATTTTTATCCTGCAAACAAACATACTGATGTAAGAATTTTCCTTTTAGGAAATTTTCTTTCCGCGACTTTTTTCGCGCCCAATTTATAGAATAAAATTCGCAAAAGAAATTTTACAAAAAGGAAAATTCTTACATCAGTATATTTGTTCGCAGAATGAAAATCGCTGATTAAGTTTTTTAGTTAAATTTTTGTAGCATAAAATCTTTTTTCGCGTTTCACGATTATTTTACAATTTTTTAAGTGCGGTTTTGTTAAATATATAATCTAGGGACAATAATACCCAATTCATAGAACAAAGTTCTGTGATTAATTGAAAAAAGGAATCGCGAAAAAAGCCGCGGATAAAAAATTTCCAAAAAGGAAAATTCTTACATCAGTATGTATGTTTGCAGAATAGAAATCGCTGATTAAGTTTTTTAAGTCAACTTTTGTACTATAAAGCAGTTTTTCGCGTTCCGCGATTATTTTGCAATTTGTTAAGTGTGGTTTTTTAAAATTTATAATCTAGGGACTATAATACCCAATTCATAGAACAAAGTTCTGTGATTAATTGAAAAAAGAAATCGCGAAAAAAGTCGCGGAAAAAAAATTTACAAAAACGAAAATTTTTACATCAGTATGTTTGTTTGCAGAATAAAAATCGCTGATTAAGTTTTTTAATTAAAAGTTTGTACCATAAACTGTTTTTTCGCGTTCCGCGATTATTTTGCAATTTTTTTAGTGTGGTTTTTTAAAATTAATAATCTAGGGACTATAATACCCAATTCATAGAACAAAGTTCGGTGATTAATTGAAAAAAGAAATCGCGAAAAAAGTCGCGGATAAAAAATTTCCAAAAAGAAAATTCTTACATCAGTATATTTGTTTGCAGAATGAAAATCGCTGATTAAGTTTTTTAATTAAATTTTTGTACCATAAAGACCTTTTTCGCGTTCCGCGATTATTTTGCATTTTTTTAAGTGCGGTTTTTTAAAATTTATAATCTAGGGACTATAACACCCACTTCATAGAACAAAGTTCGGTGGCTAGTTGAAAAAAAGCAATCTATCCATCCCCCTTTTTTTTTGTAAACAAATGCTTTTTTTTACTCAATTGTTCATAGTTTTAAGGCATTAGTGCGATTTCCTTAGCATTAGTATTACAAATTCTAATGCCAGAAAATTTCAGTACCATTAAATGGTAATGCAATTTTTTTGCCATTAGCATTAGTCAACTAATGATAATGAAATTTCAATGCCAATGAAAAAATCCCAAGTATGTTCGAAATTCAATTAATTTTGTATGCTTCGAATAAGTTCTTAAAAATTACTTTTTTAAACATATTTTGATTTATTTGCTTTATAAATGAAAAAAAATATTTGTAATGGCTTTTAAATTTATCTTACACTGAGCGAATTGTCTTCACTTCGGTAATGAATTTCGTGATAGTTTCAATGAAAATTGTAACTGGAACTCGTCCATTGAAAATTTTCATAGAATCTATGAAACAGATTTCATTAAAGTCAATGTTTATGAAAAGTTCATAAAATCAATGAAACTCTTCATAAAATTAATGAAACTCTTCATAAAATTAATGAAACTCTTCATAAACTTAATGAAACTCTTCATAAAATTAATAGGTCACTCCTCCAATGAATAAATCATTCAGCCAATGAAGACCTTCATAAAATCTATGAAGCTATTTCATTTACTATTATTCATTATCAGGACAAGGACTTTATGCACTAAAAAATCGAAAATATGCGCTTAAAATATGCACTATAAAATAGAAAATATGCACTTAAATATGCATTTATAACGAAATATGCACTAAAAACCAAAAAATATGCAATTAAAACTAAATGTTTTTTTAATTATATTTATTAAAAACTAACATAAACATAAAAATTAAGGTATCGGTTACAATAAGCTTGTTCGTTTACTTACTACAAGTTACTATATTTACTACGGCTGGAAAAATTCTATACAAAAAGTAAACAAAACTTTACAATTGTAGTAAAAGTAGTAAGAAATTCGAATATGTCATCAAAGACACATAGTTAAATATATTTTTAGAAAATTCAGTGAAAATAAAAAGAAATATAGTCGATTGTAAATATTAAGGGTGTGTGGCATTTTACTTGAAAAAAACTTTATTAGAAAATATAACTTAAATATGTGTACTATAAAATCGTACTCACTTTCGTAACTCAGAGAAAATATTGGCAGAAATTAATGCTCGGGGACAAGTTTCCTTAAAATAATTTTTATAAAATTTTTCAACTTTCTGTTCGTGAGCAATAACGCCCGAAAACATCTATAAAAATGCTTTAGTGGATGGCAACATATTGTATAGGGTAGAGGGGGGATCCTTCACCAGTGGGGCACATACACTAATCCCATTTTTCTCCGATGTTAAGGGAGATAAAAATTTGTAAAAAATATATTTTGTGCATTTTTCAATTGCCTTTCCTTGACATCCACTTTGACGAATTTATATCACATGTGGTCGCAGATAGACGTGTTTTTGTGTTTTTTGGGGTGCCAAAAAAATAATTGAAAGCCACTACATTTTGCAATAACTTCCTCAAATCGTGTGATAAAAAAATACTTTTTCATTATGTGAGACCTATGATCCTAAGCTTTCAGAAAATAATAATTTGATTTTAATAAATGCTTAAAAAGTGTGAAAAAATATTAATTTTATGTTAGTGCCTGCGTCTGGGGCACAATCACCAGATGGCCCCTGGAGCTACGAACAGTTGGTGCTTCCCTGCCTAAAATGCTCTATAAGACTTTTCTATATGTTTAAAATATGTTCAATAGTAAATTAGTACAATCGTGTTCATTCTTAAATTTATATTATTTGTTCAGTTTTTTGTAATTTTGAAGAATCATTATATTATAATTTTAAATTATTTTTTTCTTAATGTAGGGGAGATTTATTGATTAAAAAGAATCATATACCTTTAAGAACTAATTCTAAATTATTTATTTCAGTCATTAAAACATTGACCTTGCCGTATTAACAAAAATTTTTTTTTTGAAATTAGATCTAGCTCTTTTGGCGAATATCCCCCAGGTTTGGGGCAATTACGCCGATTTGGGTTACTTTGGAAATCATAAAAAAGTAATAGAAAATATGCAAATAATTAGAATAAAAATCATAGAAATTAAAGCCAAGATATGTAGATATTCAATTTGAAAGTAATTTTTGAGAAATAATTAGGGGTTAAGAAATCACAGTGCTTTGAAAAAAAAAGTGGCGAAGGATCCCCCTCTACCCTACTATGTGTTTCTCTTTCTAGTGTAGTGTTGTATTACCAACAGAGCTTCCAAATAATTAATTCTTTATAATTTTTTTTAGCTTTAAAGTATAAATTCTTAAATCGAATTTCATATTTAAAAATATTAAAAAAATATGCAATAATGTGCAAAATATGCAATAAAAATCATAAAATATGCAATAAAATATACTCTTAACAGCAAAATATGCAAAAATATGCATTGATAACAAAATATGCAAAAATATGCAATAACAAACCGATGCAATTTTTTTGCAAATTATTTGATTCGGAAAAGTATTTGGTTAAAATTATTTTTGGGCCACTGACTACAAACATGCATTTGCATGAAAGTCCTTGCCCTGTTTATTATAGTTGGTTGTAAACGTTGCTAAGCTGGAGTGGATAAATAAAAAGTATTTAGCGAATGCAAAAAGTATATATAATGAAAGAATTCATTAAATTAAAAAGTTTCATAAAATTTTATAATAAGCTTAATTCAATTACTGAAATTCCTTATTAATCTTTCGACAAAATATGATTTATAAAAAATTTCGTAGTGCAAATTTAATAATAAAAAATTAATTTAAAAAAAATAAAAATTTTAAAAAATAATTCTCTCAGTATGGAAATTAATGCAAATCACTAAAACTCGGCTTTGTTTATATAAAACTAATGTATTTGAGAATTAAATATTTAATATAAAATTCTTATTGTATGAAAATTTTTAAAAATTAATGAAATGACGATATTTAATAAAAAAATTAAGAAAAAGTAAATACTATTGAACAATTTCATATATATGAAGAACATTTTCATAAAATTTATGAAGATCTAATTTATGAAATTCAATGAATATTTTTAACGAAATTATGAAATTTTATGAAGGAAAGTTATGAAAAATTTCATAATATTAATTAAATATTATATACGTAATGAAATTCTTCATTGATTCCACAAAAAAACTTCTATGAAATTATATCATTAATATCTCTAAGTTCTCTAATTTAAGAAAATACATTTTCACTTCCGATTAACGAGTCAATCGTAAATTTGTACATCACTTACGACTTATTTGGGAGAAGAGAGAAAATAAACAATAGTGTTGCTAGTATCAATTCGAAAAATTAATTTATAGCAGAGACCAGGGGTCTTCCATGGTCCTGATAAATGTCAACACCGGTTTTTAATGCAACAGATGGAGATGACTGCTGTCTTGTTTTCTCAGGCAATACTATTTCATTTTATTGGGGAGTGTTACTCAAAAAGTTTTAGCTTATTCCCATTTTAAATGTTAAAATCCCCAATGTTATACCTCATTAATTTTAATTTAAACAAAAACTCCAAAAAAGGAGCTAAGTTAGCATTAAGAAATGAGTAAGCAAATTAAATAAAATTGAATATTTTACGAAGGAATATTTACGTTTTAACTCGAGCTTTAAAGGCAACAATCTTTGTTAAAATTGTGAAACTAAAAAAATTTTATTATACGAAATACAAATCACAATTAAGCTGAAATGTCACCGTTTCAAAATAAAAGTCGTATATTAAATTTTCGAGAGAAAAAATTCTACACAATTTTCACATGAATTTGTAAATCTAGTAAGATGTAAGTTCTAGGGCTCGTAAGCTCTTTTGAACATTAAGTTTGCATAAGTCGAGTTTACACGATTCAGAAGGTACATAAGACGTTATATGAAAACCCCTGGTACTTTTTGAGCCTACACAAAATCTATTTTTTCTGAGTCCTTTGCATCCCAATAAACCAAAGAACGATACGATAGCGAAATCGCTATCACCTTAAATATTCGAAAACGATATCATATTCCAATAAGATTATAATATCGTTTTCGTAAGATATAATGATAAATTATACTTCAAAATATTCATTATTTACAAAAATTTAAACAGTTTTCAGAAACAAATAAAATTTATAAAAACTTGCAGTTTTTACTTCGTTTGGCTATTTATACTCCATTTTATTGGCATTATCTAGGTGAGTTCAACTTCAAGATTTATAAATATTTGGAGAACATTTCTTCAATAATTCAAATATTTTGTAGAATTTTTGGAATTCTTTGACAGACCTAATTTGATCGACTATAATTTGAAATAATACGCATATAATTTATACCAAAATTCTTCTTATTTTGGGCCTAAAACTACATCTTTTAAAATTTACAAATTTGTTAATCTGTCCCCAAACCGAAGTCGAAATCCCTAATATGGGCCCAAATCCCCTTACCTAACAACTCTGTAAAATCTCATTTGACATAAAAAATCCTCCCTTGAGAAAATTTCCCAAAATAAAATCTTCCTTTGACAAAATTTCCCACATGCTAGCGACATCTACAGTTTGTTTACAAAATTATCGATGTTGCATCTCTATAGCTGTGTTTTCAACTTAACTATATCCGTTAACTCAGAAAAAAACTCAAAGTACATAAAAACTCGTTTAAGGTGAAAACTAACATATTACCTTTCGTATGCACGTTAACTTTCAACACCGATAATTGTCAACGTTGAAAACTCAACGTTTATACATTTTCACATCTAACGTAACTTATTCGCGATACTTTCTTTAAAACTTTTGCTGACGCACGTTCGATTATAACGGAATAATTATGAACATAACGTGTTTAAAATTTGATTGTACTACAATCGGTTTAAGGTATATTTTTAAATACTTAACGTTGATAGACATGAGACAAAATACAGCTTATATTATATGTCGCTGGTTAAAATACGATTATGAATCAAGATTTCTAATATCTATTTAGTAAGCGAAATATGTACTTTAACTATAGCAAGCTTCAAATACCAAATAAATTTTTTTTATGAATTAGCACATTAAAATTTTGTTTGTATTTAAAAAATTTTAATTTATAAAATCCATTTTGATGAAATTGTTACCAAATATATTTATTATTACACTAATTAAAAAAAAAAACAATCTATAAAATGACGATATCCACTATATCTGATATTTATCCACTTCGCCAAAGCATTCGATACTATCCACTATAATCTATAATGCAATTTGGCACACACTTTAATGCAAGGGAATCCCAACTGAACTAATTGATCTGATCAGAGCTACACACCAGCATACAAAAAATATATCGTTACCTATGTGCTTACAAGTACTGACAAAAATAATGAGTATAAAAATAGATTTTCAAAAAAATAAATTATATAAAAAAAAATATTTTTTATTGTATTTTTTTTTTAAATAAAATTGCTGGTGCTGGAATCGAACCTGGGTCTACAGATTGCCAGTCAATAGCTCTACCATCTGAGCTATATCGACATATAATATTTAATAGATGAAAACATAATTGACCTGCTGCACACAAGTAAGCTTACTCGCCAACAAACAAAAAATTAAAAAAATATGTGGTTACATATATCCTTACCAGTGCTTAAAAAAAATTGAGGCTAAAAATAGATTTCAAAAAATTTTCAAAAAAAATCTAGAAAATTATTTTCTATTTGAAATAATGATAAAAATAAGTCATTATCAGTAACTCATTATTATATGTTTTCAAATAATGCAGAAGGTAAGTGGGTGTCATTACCGGATAGCGGCCTATATGTTAAAATTTTTTAGATTTTTTTTGAAATTTTTTATCAACTGGGGTAATCACAAGTGATCCTCCCACAGTGCGATAAAAATAAAGGCGGTCTTCCAAAAAGAGACGACCGATTTATGCCATAACACCCGAAACCTGTTTACCTGAAGGCATGCGCGGTTCCAGGAATTAATATAAGGGGAAAAATCATACGCCTCAGTGGCCAACTCAATGTATTTGTCTACTGTGGCGTATAATTTTTCCCCTTATATTAATTGCTGGAACCGCGCATGCCTGAAGGGAACGGATAGTGGATGCTATGACATAACTGAAATTTCTTTTATTTTTTTTCAAAAATTCCTACTAACCCACTAATTCTATCACAATGGGTGGTCAGGAGTCAAAGATTGAGAATCCAAACGCTAACGTAATAAATGAGGTCAATGTGGACGTAGTATTCCCGGTAATATAATTAATTATTATAATAGCGATATTGGCTTTGCAATTTTTAACGACTATGTATCAACTACACAAGAGATCGTTACGGAAAACCTCAAGAGACGAAAAGGTTGTGAGGTCGACCAATCAATGCCCTATAATAATTTTTGATTCATAATCATTTGAAATTTTTAGGAATCAACTTTGCTTTGAAATTTATTTTACACAAATTTGAAAAGAAAATTTTCATTTAAATTTTGTGTTGCTGAATAGAGAGGAAGGAAAGTTAATCAACTGAAAATTTTTGAAGAAAATTAATTTTTAATGTTGAAAAGCATAATTTTGAAGGATTAAGGAACTTGGAACGTTATTTAAATAAATTTTGGGCCGGCAAGGTAATGTAAAACTTGCTGAGATCTTTAAGGGAAAAGGGGATAAAAATGGGAATTTTTTTCTTTTTGGTATATAGGTCTTTTAGATTAAATTATAATCAAATTTCAACCAATTGTTATTCGCCAAGGGAATAAGAAAGGAAATTTTCTTCAGGCCATCAAATAAGTGATTTTCAAAACAGTTTTTTTGTTTAAGGAATTTCTCCAATAAATCCAGATAACGATATTATAATGTTAGGAGTTGGCATATCATCATCGTGTATATGGGACATTCGATGCAGTAATTCTGCAACTTGGAAAAACCAAATCATAAATATTGCCCTCCTTGCTTTATAATTTTTTTTGTAAAGTTATTAACCACCACAGGAAATTCTGAAGGATACATGTAACAAAAAACCTAAGCAGTTGGAACCTTTAATTTTATAGCATCGATATTTACTTATAGTTTCTTATAGTAATTTGATACTGTTAAATTAAGATCACCGTTAAGTCGACATCACCGTTACATTGATATCCCCGATAATTCGATATCACCGATAAGTCGACAACAATTTTAACTTGATATCACCGATAAATCGATATCAACGTTAAAGTTAGCATATATACACGTGTCAACACTCGTTTCTATTTCGACACATAAACATTTTTAAATGATCACTCACCCACATACATTTATTGAATTAAAATCAGCAATTTAAACTTACGTTAATATTTAATCAAATAATTCACTATTGAGCAATTCCATATGAAAGCGATCACCTTTTGGACGACCCCTCTCCGATTCTAAAATAAATAGTCTCAATCGATTGCCCAGCAAAAAATAATGTACCTACATATTTTTTTTTTTTTTATAATGACTGGTTTAGTGATGGTGTACACCACTGTCATGTGACAAAATTGAAGAATTCTTCATAAGGGACCTCATTGAAACTACTAAAGCGATCGCAACGAGTGATAGCTCGTTGGAAAGGTATTGAATCAGGCTTTAATTGAAAAATAAAATTTTCCTAATTTTTCTCAGAAATTTACCTTTTTTCCCATGAAAATTAAATTTTCCCATGAAAATTAAATTTTCCGATTTTCCACAGAAGCTCCTAAATTTTCCGGCTAATTTTTTTTTTTTTTGGATTCCTCATAATTTTTGCTTTAAGAATCAGCAATAAAAAAATGGGCCCCGACTCCTTGTTTGGACAGGAGAGGAGCATTTAAGAGACCACCTTGTTCTCATTGTTTTTATATTTTTATAATTGAATTATTTGTAATTATTTAACATTGTTTTATTTTATTATTAAAAATACATTTTAAAAATTATTTTACAGTTAAAAATACATTTATGAAGAAAAAATCTTTCTTATTTTGCTGCTTATACTTAATTACAATATTTATTAAAAATTTCAATTGTCTTGGCATCATTATAAAATTAAAGTAACTTTAAATTTAGCACGTCGGCAGACGAAGAGTACCGCTTTACATTAATTGACATATTCTCTATATATAAAAGAATAACGTGACTGACTGACTGACTCACTCAACATCGCCCAGCCCAAACCGCTGAAGCTAGGAAGTTGAAATTTGTTATGTAGGTTCCTCTTTCGGGGTAGACGTCCACTAAGACGGGATTTTTGGAAATTCCTACCGGAACGGGCAAAAAGGGGGAAAGTGTCCCCCTTGACGGCCTGCCAAAACCCCTTTGGCTAGAAAGCTGAAATTTAAGATATGTGTTCCTTGGAGTAGGGGCTAACTTTTCTGGAAAGTACTTTCTAGAATTTTGGACAGGGACGTTGTAAAAATGGGGGTTAAAAAGGGGAAAAAGGCCCCCCTTGACGGCCTGCCCAAACCGCTGGAGGTAAGAAGTTGAAATTTGGTATAAAGGTTCCTCCACTATCGTAGACATCCACCAAGACGGGAGTTTTGGAAATTTTTACAGGGACGGGCAAAACGGGGAAAAAGTCTCCCCCTTGACGGCCTGCTCAAACTGCTGGAGCTATGAAGTTGAAATTTGGTATGTAGGTTCCTCGACCGGTGTAGACGTCCGTTGAGACGGCATTTTTGGAAATTCTTATCGGGAGGGGCAAAAAGGGGACAAAAAAGTACCTTTTTCCAAAAAAGTACCTTTTCCCAAAAAAATTACCTTTTCCCAAAAAAAGTACCTTTTCCCAAAAAAAGTACCTTTTTCCAAAAAAAGTACCTTTTTCCAAAAAAAGTACCTTTTTCCAAAAAAAGTACCTTTTTCCAAAAAAAGTACCTTTTTCCAAAAAAAGTACCTTTTTCCAAAAAAAGTACCTTTTTCCAAAAAAAAGTACCTTTTTCCAAAAAAAGTACCTTTTTCCAAAAAAAGTACCTTTTTCCAAAATAAGTACCTTTTTCCAAAAAAAGTACCTTTTTCCAAAAAAAAGTACCTTTTTCCAAAAAAAGTACCTTTTTCCAAAAAAAGTACCTTTTTCCAAAAAAAGTACCTTTTTCCAAAAAAAGTATCTTTTTCCAAAAAAAGTACCTTTTTCCAAAAAAAGTACCTTTTTCCAAAAAAAGTACCCTTTTCCAAAAACAAGTACCTTTTTCCAAAAAAAAGTACCTTTTTCCAAAAAAAGTACCTTTTTCCAAAAAAAGTACCTTTTTCCAAAAAAAGTACCTTTTTCCAAAAAAAGTACCTTTTTTCAAAAGAAGTACCTTTTTCCAAAAAAAGTACCTTTTTCCAAAAAAAAGTACCTTTTCCCGAAAAAAGTACCTTTTTCCAAAAAAGTACCTTTTTCCAAAAAAAGTACCTTTTCCAAAAAAAGGACCTTTTTCCAAAAAAAATTCCTTTTTCCAAAAAAAGTACCTTTTTCCAAAAAAAGTACCTTTTTTAAAAAAAGTACCTTTTTCCAAAAAATGTACCTTTTTCTAAAAAAATGTACCTTTTCCAAAAAAAAGTACCTTTTCCCAAAAAACATACATTTTTCCAAAAAAATAACTTATTCAAAAAAAGTACCTTTTCCAAAAAAGAGTACCTTTTCCCAAAAAAAGTACCTTTTTCTAAAAAAATTTTCCTTTTCCCAAAAAATATACATTTTTTCAAAAAAATACCTTTTTCAAAAAAAGTACCTTTTCCAAAAAAAAAGTACCTTTTCCCAAAAAAAATTACCTTTTTCTAAAAAAATTTTCCTTTTCCAAAAGAAGTACCTTTTCCAAAAAAAGTACCTTTTTCCAAAAAACATACATTTTTCCAAAAAAAAACAACTTTTTAAAAAAAAATACCTTTTGCAAAAAAAGTACAAATAAAGTACTTTGTAAAAACAAAGTATCTTTTTCCAAAAAATTTCGTTTTTCCAAAAAGTACCATTTAAAATAATATATAATTTCAAAAAAACTACTTTTTTTCCTCCCCCCACGGATATCTCCACTAAAACAAGGTTTCTTGATATTCGGCATAGACGTGCGCTAAGACGGGATTTTTGGAAATTCCTACCGGAACGGGCAAAAAGGGGAAAAGTCTCCCCATAAACAGTCTCACAAATTGGAAAAGTGCCTGCCCAAACCACTGGAGGTAAGAAGTTGAAATTTGGTATAAAGGTTCCTCCACTGTAGTAGACATCGACTAAGTTTGTATTTTTGGAATTCCCTACAGGATATCCCAAAAGGAAACTCGGTATGTGAGTTCCTGCTTCTGTGTAGGCGTCCGCTTAGACGGAATTTTTGAAATTCCTATCGGGAGGGGAAATAAGGTAAAAGTCTCCTCCTGCCGGCTTGCCCAATCCCTTTTGGCCAACCTAAAATTTTAAATATGTATTCCTTGGAGTAGGACTAATTCACCGGCAACGTAATTTTTCTATTTTGGAACAGGAACATAGTAAAAATGGTGGTTGAAAGGGAAAAATGTCCCCACTAACGGCCTGCCCAAACCGCTTAGGCAATGCAGTTGAAATTTGGTATGAATGTTCCTCATCCATCGCAGATAGCCGCGAAGATGGAATTTTTGTAAATTCCTATAGGGAGGGGCAAAAAAAAAAAAAAAGCCTCACCACTTCGGCTAGAAACCTGAAGCTTAAAATGTGGGTCCCTGGAGTGAGGGCTAACTTATTAGAAAGATACTTTTTTGAATTTTGGACAGGGTCGTTATAAAATGGGGGCTCAAAAAGGGAAAGTTGCCCCTTAACGACCTGTCCAAACTGCTGGAACTAGGAAGCTGAAATTCGGTACTTAAGTTCCTCTCAGCCTACTCAAACTGCTGGAACTAGGAAGCTGGAATTCCCTGTCGATGGATTTTCGGAAATTCCTACCGAGAGGGGCACAAATAGTAAAAGTTGACTAGAAACCTGAAATGTAAAACATATGTTACTTGGAGTATGTGCTCACTTACCGAGGAGGTGCTTTTTGGACAGGGACATTGCAAAAATGGGGATTAATGAAGCGAAAAGTGCCGCTTAAAGGCCTGTCCAAACCGCTGGAGGTAGGAAGTTGAAATTTGGTATTAAAGTTCCTCCTCTATTGTAGACATCCGCTAAGATGAGATTTTTGGAAATTTCTACAGGTAGGGTCAAAAACAGGAAAAGTCTCCCCCTTAACGGCCTGGCCAAACTGCTGGAACAAGGGATCTTAAATTGGGTTCCTTCTCCAACGTTGACGTCCCCTAAGATGGTATTTTTGGAAATTCATACCGGGAGGGGTAAAAAGGGAAAAAACTTCCCCCTTGACGGCCTGGCCAAACTGCTGGATATAGAGACCTAAAATTATGTATGTAGTAGGTTCCTCCTCCAACGCAGACGTCCTCTAAGACGGAATTTTTGGAAATTCCTACCGGGAGGGGTAAAAACGGAATAATTCTCCCCCTTGATGGCCTAACCGAACCCTTCGGCTAGAAACCTGTAATATATAATATGTTTTCCTTGGAGTATGGGCTAACTTATCGACAAGGCATTTCTAGGACTTTGGACAGGAACGTGGTAAAAATGGTGGTTCAAAAGGGGAAAATTGCCCCCCCCCCCTCTTAACGTCTACGTCTTTAGCTAGAAACCTAAAACTTAAAGAACAAGTGTATATGAAACACTAAAATTAAGAAACTAAATAGAAAACGAGTGGGATTGAAACACTACACAAGTGGAATGAAATGGATATAAACGTTGAACGAGCGGAATTGAAATTATAGACAATGCAAATGGATTGGAAGAGGGAATTACCTGTTCAAACACTATCAACGGAATATGAAACTTATGTAGCATTGAAACATACTCCCCAAAAAGTTAAACAAATTTTCTGAAAGAGAAAAAACCTTAGAAAAGGAATGGAACTTATATATTCCGATATTTAAACTTCATGTAACGAAGCACCGGTGGAAGAAACCGCCGCAGTAAATTTTCCAACTGAATTTGTGAATTTACTTGAATTGCCAGGTCTACCTTTACATAAACTGGAATTAAAAAAAAAACTTTAAGACACGCTAACAACGTAGCTTTGCCCGCTATTTTTAATATTATAAAATGCTTTCCAACCCTGCTTTACGTTATTTATTTTCATTCAAAACACAAATGAACAAAACTACTTACGGGTCTATCTACCTAAGTTCGCACTTTACCAAATTATCTTAACATACACACGTATATTGCAATTTATTATGGATTCATTACTAACAATCCACTTTCATGAGAAAAAGTGATCAAATATTTATTTATTTTAAACCCATTGTTGTGCAGAATTATTTATTTGTGGTGGCTGGGTGAAGGCTTTAAATAAAAAAACTTTAAATAAAAAAACGAATTTAATAAAAATTGGTGGGGGCGCAGCCCCCCGGGGGGGAGGGCGCAGCCCCCCCCCTTAACCTTTAAGGCACGCTAACAACGTAGCGGGCTGCGCCCGCTAGTCAGAAATATTTGGTATGAAGCAATGAAACTTTTGCGTTCCAGTTATAGTTTTGACATTATTATATCTGTTTTGAATTCGTCGGTCCATGGCATCGTGTTCTTTTTGAGTGCATAAAACTGTGTTAATGGCAATTTCCTTGCTTTGAATCCACGAAAACAAATGTTGTACATTTAAGATCTGGTCAGTATATGGCCTTTGCAAACTTGCCTTAGTCGCCATGCGTTTTAGGGTTCCCCCTAACGCATCGCATGGGCCCTTACCGTGGGACGTCGCAAAAAAGTGCCACTCGACCTTGCAGTTTTGTTCTTCTTCAATTATGCAAAGATTGTAAAAATTTTTTTTATTCTTGTACTGAGAAGCCGCGCCGTCTGAGAAAAACGTTACTTTGTCGATTGCATCGAATTTTGATCTTAAGAATTCAAACAGTTTCATTTGAAATAAATAAACGGACACATAATTATGAGCTAAACTCTCCGCGACAACAACAAGGCTTACGGTCTGTAGTTCGTTATCTTCGTTTTTGAAATAAATGCAAAAAGGATGCACCGTGCACTGGTCGTTTGCCCAGTGATAAGCCTGAATTTCATTCTGAACGAGAAAAGTGTAATTCTCGGCAAAGTCGCTTATCACAATGAATTCATTTTGGGCTAATTTCTCCTTACTTTCCTTTATAAATTTCGATTGCATCTCGGATATGAAATGGTGTGCCTTCAGTTCATTCAACTTGAATCCGAATTCCTCGATGAATTCCGGAATCTGCTTTACCACGGTCTCAAGGGAACATCTGCCGCTGCTAATTATCCACTGTTTGAAATGCACCTCCTGAATTAACAGCTGTTCAAACTTTTCCGCCAAATATTGCTCTAGCTCGTCAATCTTCGGACAATTGTCGCATTTGGGCAGATGACAATTTTCCGTGGGGTATGCGCACAACGACTTCGACAGGAGGTCCCTATATGTTTCAATTTCACCGTGAAATACTTTCAATTTCTTGCATGGAAAGAACATTAATTTGATGTTTTGATGAAACATGCAAACGCAGACTGAATGCGTTCCGTGCCTGTCTAATGCCAGCACGCATTCTTTTGGTCGTAGGATGGCAAACTTAGAAAATCCCACTTTTTCTGCTGGGTATTTCTCTTTGAACTGGTGGTATGCTTCGGATAGATTACATAATAATAATCTGCGCTGCTTGTGTACTTTTTCTCCATCTTCACGTGTGATAACATAGTCACGTGTACCTGGGCAGGCGCGGCTGTTGTCATCATTGCAGTAAAAATCTTGAATCAATTTCACCGTTGCTTCGCTGAGGGTCCTTGAGCCAAATTTCTTGGTGGGAGTCGCCAATATGCCCTTCTGTCGAACTAATTCTTTGCTTCTTCTCGCGATGTAAAAAGATGTTTGAAACTGTTCAGAAATCTTGCGTATAGACCATGATTGAGGCAGCACAGATAAAATGAGATATTTCTCCGGAAAAGTGGTCGCTAAATTGAATTTTCTTTTCAACTGCTCAATCATTTGTTTGCCGTCATCAACGTCATCTGCTTGACTGCATTTGTTATCAGAGCCTTCATCAAATATTGTCGCGATTGCACTCATAACCTTGCCTTTTTTCTCTTTCCTGTATTTTTCACTTCGCAACTTTCTTTTTGTAATAGGCGATTCACCTAAAGTGGTAATAGCCTCATTCAAAGGACTCAAAGACATATTGACCATCGGAATGTCTGCCTCACTATCAGATGAAACATTTTGTTCAATTGTCATTTCACTCTCGGATTGTGGTTGCATTTGTTTCAATGCGTTTGCTTGTTGAGACAAATCGATTTTACACTTGGGGCAAATGAATTCTGCTTCTTCACCGTATTGTATATTTAATTCATTCATGTATCGCTTCGAAACACCAGTTAATTTTAATACTTTTATCTTTTTCGAACGATGTCCACTCTTGTTAAACGGATTGCAGCAAAATTTATTCATTTTACTTTAAATTGTCTTTACAGCTTCACTCTTTACTTTACAAAAAAAACACTTTAACACTTTCACGTTTAGTATTCAACTAAAATTTGACTCAGAGTGTGTGAAGTATTTATATTTATTTTTTGGTAAAAAATAGGTTAAAAAAAATAAGCGATATTTGCTTTTCTTTAATAGGAAAATTTGCGTGAACTACTGGTCATAAAATGTTTTTTAAAGAGGGACTTAATTGGTTACTGCCAATAAGCCGACCACAGGTCATAAAATGTTTTGTAAATTTTTTAAATTACCAGGTAATAAATATTTCGCCATATTTATGGAAAATCCGTGTTTTATGACTTGTTTCCGCACGTGTCATTTTAGGCGAAATATTTATTACCTGGTAATTTAAAAAATTTACAAAACATTTTATGACCTGTAGCCTCAGTCGGGTTTGGTGTACCATTACATGCCACTGCTGCTATTATCCATGGATTTATGGCCGATCTTGTGAAGGCAGGCAGACCATATTCACTACACACTCAACTTGGGGCTCTTAAAAAAAATTGATTTTTTCTTCATAAATGTATTTTTAACTGTAAAATAATTTTTAAAATGTATTTTTAATAATAAAATAAAATAATGTTAAATAATTACAAATAATTCAATTATAAAAAATATAAAAACAATGAGAACAAGGTGGTCTCTTAAATGCTCCTCTCCTGTCCAAACAAGGAGTCGGGCCCATTTTTTTATTGCTGATTCTTAAAGCAAAAATTATGAGGAATCCAAAAAAAAAAAAAAATTAGCCGGAAAATTTAGGAGCTTCTGTGGAAAATCGGAAAATTTAATTTTCATGGGAAAATTTAAAATTCATGGGAAAAAAAGGTAAATTTCTGAGAAAAATTAGGAAAATTTTATTTTTCAATTAAAGTTTTTTTTTTTAAAACAACTTTCAATGAGGTCCCTTTTGAAGAATTCTTCAATTTTGTCACATGACAGTGGTGTACACCATTAGTGGTCATTATCATTATAAAAAAAAAAAAATATGTAGATACATTATTTTTTGCTGGGCAATCGATTGAGACTATTTATTTTAAAATCGGAGAGGGGTCGTCCAAAAATTTGCCAATTTTGATCGTTTTCATATGGAATTGCTCTATTGCAAAAAATTAAAATAAAATTATTTGATAAGTTTTAAATAAAAAAACAAATTTACGTAGGTGGTGCAACTCAAGACATCAGTCCTGAAGTCAACGAGGGACCTAATTTGGTGAGTTTTTTTGTATTTTTTTCAAAATACGCTCGAGAAAAAAAAATAAACAAGTGAAATAAACTCATTCTTTATCCGTTTATTCATAGTTATCTAAAATTTATTAATTATCGTTTTGTTACTGTTAATTTTGAGTTAACGGTTAAAAGAAAAAAAATTGATTTTGATTTTATTTTAAAAATTTGATTTTCATTTTTACACATAATGCACAAATTACACTCATACCAATAAATTAGTGAACTAGTTGTTTTATTTATATTAAAAATATTAATTTTTGTTACCATTTAAAGAATTTTGTTTATATAAAAAAAAAAAAACTGAGTTTAAAAATAATAATTAACTTGATTCGTTTGGTTGAAATAAAATTGTGAAAAGAATATAATGGAAACTTAAATTTTTATTAATGTCGCGAAAAGTTTAGGGGAAATAGTTAGGGGTTTTATTTGGGTTTATTTCAAATATTATAGTTTAATCGGTCGGTAATCCTTTTCAGTGCTACATAAAATTTTACTTTTACGTTTCGGGTTCGAGCTTATCGCAAAGAAGAAACAACCCCCCCAATTTCCATGAGCATAGTCGGAATGAAAGGTAATATACTTCTGAGAGATAGAGCTGTGTATAGGTAGAACCGTTACATAAATTAGATGGCGCCCAACGTCGGGCTCAGCAGATTCGTTCAGTTGTCTGAATCTAAATTTGGTCGTTTATAAATGAAGTAAATGTAAATCATAATAATTGTCAACTTGCTGATGCTTCTTATTTTCATATTTTCGTGATTTCGACTTTCGTTTTTTTTTTCTTTCCTGGTTTTTTGTTTTTTTTTCAGTGTTGTTTTGTCACAACTGGATTTAGAGATTTCAGTGCTTGGAGTAAGTTTTCTTAGCCATGTGAATTGAGACTGCATTTTTTTTTCTCCTTTAATTGTGTTTAGATATCTAATTGAGATTTATGAATTTGGTTTCTATCGGTTTCATACTCATAGAGTTTAACACAGTTTTTGCTATTTCGATGTTCTCTTGTCAAAATTTTTCCTGAGTTCATTATGATTGAGATTTTTGTATTTGTGGTTCGTTGGATAAGAACTCTCATAGGATACTCTAAGATTTTTGCTATTTCGAGGTAGGCAATTTTTGTATTTAGATTTCTTTTGAAAACCGGATTTTGGTTTTAAAACACTTATTTGGAAATTCCCTGCAGTTTTGTTTTTTTATTTTCCCTAGGTGTATAGTTTATTTTATTTATTTATTTTTTCCTAACTTTGGAACCTAAATGAAGTAGTGATTTAAGAATATTAAAACTTTTTCTTGAATTTTGAAATTAAATAACATGGTTTTGGCAAGAAGCCAGGAAAATTTGTTGAACTTGGAGGAGGCTAGAAACGTTAGTTTCACTGTTGATGTTAACACTGGAAACATTTCTCCTGGAACTGTTAGAACGCCTAGGAATCGATCGGGTAATTCTTCAAATCGGGGAGCTCACCAAAGGGGTAGATCTCTTGCCCGAACCACTAATTCTTGCGTAGAAGATAATAATGATACTCGGATCAGAAATGTGGTATCTGATTCATTAATTGCATTCCGGGAGGAAATTACAGTTTTAATTACTAACGAATTACTGTCGTTGGTTCAGAATATGACTGTTAATACGAATGTGAATACCCCAAATGATAATAGTTCTACTAGCGTGAACAGCATAATAGGCAACGCTACTAATTTCCCTACCAATAATTCTAATACGATCTCTCATTCTGATTTACGTTTGACTCGGAATCAATTGTCCACGGAAAAAGTTCTGAACATTATTCATAATTGGAGGATAAAATTTTCCGGCCACGAAAACCGCATGTCAATCGATGAATTTATTTATCGCGTAAATATACTGACAACCAAAAATTTAGGTGGTGATACTGATCTCTTGTGTGATCATGCGCACAGTCTTTTCGAAGGTAAGACTCTGGAATGGTATTGGCGATATCATCGACAACACGACAACATTGAGTGGGTTTCACTAACAAACCCTTAAAGAACACAATACAGAGTAGACTATAACGACTACGACATTATAGATGATATACGTAGACGTAGGCAAAGGCCTAACGAAAACTTTGACGAGTATATGGATGTGATTTCCACTATGAAGGACAAGCTAAGAACTCCGGTGTCGGATTTGGACTTGTGCGAAACTTTAATTCGGAATTTGAAGTCTGAAATTCAGCACGAGCTCCTACACTTGGAAATTTCCAGTATTGCTCAGTTGCGGCGCGAACTTAAAAAGCATGAGAAGTTTATGAAGGGTCTCCACATGGGGGACTTGCATAGGACGACAAAGGCACGTATTTGGGAGTTATCGGGGCAAGATGATGGTACGATCGAAAAAATGGACGGCGTGGAGGTGTGTGCAATTTCACCTACCGTGAGATGTTGGAATTGTGATAAACCGGGACATATTTATGTAGACTGCATGGAGACTAGACGAATATTTTGTTATGGATGTGGGGCGAAGGACATATATAAGCCCACTTGCCTGAAATGTAGTATTACGAAGGAAATACAGGGAAACGGATTACGGGATGTCCGCCGGAAGTAGTACGGACATCCAAGACTTGTCTGGGAAAGGAAGCGCATTTTACTACAACGAAAGACAACAGTAACATGAATACCGACGAGATTGGGACGAAACGCATTGTGCACCTTTGATGAGGCCATACCATGTACGAATGAGGGAGTAAAAAGAGGCCCGAGCACGAATATTTGGCAGTGTAGAACGGAAGGATAGATCATCGAGAAGAATAAGTGAATATTATCGAACGTTGAAGTCTTATAGAGTTTGTGTCATATCTGCTATAGTTAATAAGGATTTGGATAGTAGACCATTCATAAATTTAAAAGTTGAGAATTCCACATATTTATCGCTTTTGGATAGCGGTGCTAACAGAAGTGTGATTGGAGGTAATTTGGCTTCACGAGTTCAAAACCATATTAGATTCTATAAATGCAGGGGTAATGTACGAACAGCGGACGGACAAAGACAAAACGTGTTGGGAACAGTTTCACTGGACATGACTTATCAAGGAAGGACAGAGCAGATTAGATTTTTAGTGGTATCAACGATTCAACAACTCTCTTGGAGAATTCAATAGATACAGGCGACGCGAAGCCGATCAAACAGCGCTATTATCCAATATTTCCTGCAGTCGAGAAACAACTTTGCGGGGAGTTGGATAGGATGCTCTCACTTGGAGTAATAGAAGAGGCCCCAAATTCACCATGGTCGTCACCTACAGTAGTGGTAGCTAAACCGGGAAAGATCAGAATGTGTGTAGGCAGCAGAAAATTAAATTCTGTGACAATTAAGGACGCCTACCCAATACCAAACATTGACGGACTTATCTCACGACTTCCTCCTGTTTACTGTATTTCGAAAATTGATTTAAAAGATGCCTTTTGGGAAATTAAACTAGAGGAAAGTTCAAGACCTAAGACAGCATTTACAGTCCCTAATCGGCGATTGTATCAATTTACAAGAATGCCGTTTGGACTGTGTAACGCACCTCAAACGTTGTGCAGACTAATGGACATGGTCATTCCGTACAACTTGAAATCCCATGTTTTTGTGTATCTTGATGACCTTCTAATTGTATCACAGAACTTTGACGAACATTTGACACATCTGGTGGAAGCGGCAACCCAATTGAGAAAGGCCGGTTTGACTATTAATGTTGCCAAGAGCAGCTTTGCTCTTAACAGGGTGAAGTACCTGGGCTATATTGTTGGAAACGGGACATTGCAAGTAGACCAAGAGAAGGTTAAGGTAATACATGAATTTCCTGTACCAAAATCCATTAGACATGTAAGACGTTTTTTAGGCATGACAGGATGGTACCGACGTTTTATACATGACTATTCGACGGTAACTTTTCCTTTAACAGAACTGTTGACTAAGAAAAAGACTTTTGTTTGGACGGACCAGGCACAGGTGGCTTTTGACGAACTTGAGACTCGACTGACAACTGCGTCGTTACTCATTCACCCAGATTATGGTAAACCTTTTGTTCTTCAGTGTGATGCCAGCACTTATGGGGTGGGTGCAGTATTGGCACAGGCGGACAACGACGGAACAGAACGACCCATTGCGTTTATGTCGCACAAATTGAATAGGGCTCAGAGAAATTATACTATTACGGAGCTCGAGTGTTTAGCAGTCGTAATGGCGATAAAAAGTTCAGGGCGTACATTGAAGGTCTGGAGTTTAAAGTCGTTACTGACCATGCGAGTCTAAATTGGCTCATGGGTCAACGAGATTTATCTGGTCGTTTGGCTAGGTGGTCGCTGAAGTTGCAGGGTTTCAACTTTTCAATTGAACATAGGAGCGGGAAGGACAATATTGTTGCGGATACCTGGTCTCGTGCTCACGAGGGTGAGGATTTCGTTAGTTCAATTGAGATTGAATCTATTCCAACGATTGACCTTGAATCCAATGCATCCGACAGTGCCGAATATTCAAAATTACGCGACTCTTTTTGGAATTCAGGACTACCGGACTTCAGGATTATGGATAAATTTATATATAAACGTACTGACTTTTCGTCCGGTCAATTAGATGAATCAAATTCTTGTAAACTTTTGGTACCGACCGAACTGAGGCCGGACGTTATTTATTCTGCTCACGATATACCAAATGCTTCGCCTGGCGGTATTGCAAAGACTTTAGAATTAATTAGAAGGTACTTTTATTGGCCACGGCTGGTGACGGACGTGAGAGACTATATACAATATGCAATATGTATAGGACATCCAAAACACCTACGACTACTTTGTAAGCTCCGATGGGACAGATGGTACAGAGTGACAGACCATTTTAACGACTTTATATAGATATAATAGGACCACTACCCAGGACCAAGATAGGATATATTGGAATTTTAATAGTGTTAGACCACTTTTCTAAATTCACGTTTCTCAAACCTGTAAAAAAATTTGTTTCGAAGGACATTACTAACTATTTAAGGACGGAAATTTTTGATTGCTTCGGAGTTCCAGAAGTGGTTGTATCTGATAACGGGTCCCAATTTAGATGCAGAGAATTTGAGAATTTTTTGGTGAAGTACGGTGTCAACCATACGCTGACGGCAGTCTAAAGTCCGCAGGCAAATGCGAGCGAGCGTGTGAACCGATCGATTAACGAAGCTTTACGATCATATGTTAGAACGGATCAGAGGGAATGGGACAAGTATATCAGCAGTATAAATTGTTCGTTGAGGAATAGTATCCATCAAAGTACTAACCGGACTCCGTATCAAATTGTGTTTGGACAGACAATGATTAATCACGGAAGAGACTACAGGCTTTTGGCTAACTTGAATCTATTGGGAGAGACGGACTTCCAAATTGAGAGACAGAAATGACAATATTACGGGACAGTATTGGACATTACCTTAAGAAGGCATATGACAGGAATGTTAGAACTTACAATTTAAGGACTCGTATTAGTGACTACACCGTCGGACAGGACGTAGTACGACGAAACTTTATATAGAGCTCAAAACTAGCTCCAGTGGGAGTCAGAGCAAAAGTTCAACGGAAAGTGGGTCAGGTTTACTATGAATTACAGGACTTGAATGGTGACAGTAGAGGTATTTATCATGCCAAGGATATCTGGACTTGAATACTGGCTGGATATTAGCACTAATATTATATTCCTTGGATACAGTTTTTTTAGTACTTGTACTGAAAAACTTTATCTGTTTTGTGAGGTCGACCATTGCCTACCTTATATCAATGACCTATAATAATTTTTGATTCATAATCATTTGAAATTTTTGGGAATCAACTTTGCTTTGAAATTTATTTTACACAAATTTAATAGGAAATTTTCGTTTAAATTTTGTGTTGTTGAATACAGAGGAAGAAAAGTTAATCAACTGAAAATTTTTGAAGAAAATTAATTATTAAATTTGAAAAGCATAATTTTGAAGGATCAAGGAACTTGGAACGTTATTTAAATAAATTTTGGGCCGGAAAGGTAATGTAAAACTTGCTGAGATCTTTAAGAGAAAAGGGGATAAAAATGGAAATTTTTTTCTTTTTGGTATATAGGCCTCTTAGATTAAATTATAATCAAATTTCAACCAATTGTTATTCGCCAAGGGAATAAGAAAGGAAATTTTCTTCAGTATTATAAAGTAGGAGTTGGCATATCATCATCGTGTATATTTGACATTCCTTTTGCAATGAATCGATGCAGCAATTGTGCAACATGGAAAAACAAAATCATAAATATTGCCCTCCTTACTTTATAAGTTTTGTAAAGTTATTAACCACCACAGGGAATTCTGAAGGATAAATGCAACAAAAAACATAACCAGTTGAAACCTTTAATTTTATAGCATCGATATTTACTTATAGTTTCTTATAGTAATTTGATACTGTTAAATTAATATCACCGTTAAGTCGACATCATCGTTACATTGATATCCCCGATAATTCGATATCACCGATAAGTCGACAACAATTTTAACTTGATATCACCGATAAATCGATATCAACGTTAAAGTTAGCATTTATACACGTGTCAACACTTATTTCTATTTCGACACACACACATATTTAAACCATCACTCACCCACATACATTTATTGAATTAAAAGCCAAATCAGTAATTTAAACTTAAGTTAATATTTAATCAAATAATTCAAAATAATTCACTATTGCATAAAATTAAAATAAAATTATTTGAGAATTATTAAATCAAAAAAAAAAATTTACTCAAGACATCAGGCCTGAAGTCAACGAGGGACCTAATTTGATGAGCTTTTTTGCATTTTTTTCAATATACACTCGAGAAAAAAAAATAAACAAGTGAAATAAACTCATACTTAATACATTTATTCATAGTTATCTAAAATTTATTAATTATCGTTTTGTTACTGTTAATTTTGAGTTAACGGTTAAAAGAAAAAAAAATTGATTTTGATTTTATTTTAAAAATTTGATTTTAATTTTTACACATAATGCACAAATTACACTCATACCAATAAATTAGTTAACTAGTTGTTTTATTTACATTAAAAATATTAATTTTTGTTACCATTTAAGGAATTTTGTTTATATATAAAAAAAAACAAACTGAGTTTAAAAATAATAGATAACTTTATTCGTTTCGTTTAAATAATATTGTGGAAAGAATATAATGGAAACTTAAATTTTGATTAATGTTGCGAAAAGTTTAGGGGAAATAGTTAGGGGTTTTATTTGGGCTATCATTAACTTTGATAATATGATAGCAAGGTAGGGTGGGTCATGATTTCCAAGGGGCAACTCACATCTTTCTCCCCTTCTGATAAACTGTACATCCTGTTCTATCCATCTGTATTTTTATTTTTTTATGTTTATTTCAAATATTATAGTTTAATCGGTTGGTAATCCTTTTCAGTGCTACATAAAATTTTACTTTTACGTTTCGGGTTCGAGCTTATCTCAAAGAAGAAACAACCCCCCCCCCCCCCCCCCCCAATTTCCATGAGCACAGTCGGAGTGAAAGGTAGCATATACTTTTCAGAGATAGAGCTGTGTATAGGGAGAACCGTTACACAGTGGAAAAGGAATTTGTTCAACCGTCTTGAGGAAATTAGGGTATTATTCTACGGCAATTATTCTCGTCTCACCCAAGCATATCAACTAGCAGTGGATGCTTTTTTCGCTGACATTCGTGGCAAATTTTCAAGTCTCTTAGATAAAAAAATTTGAAAGCGGAGTTACCTCAGACGTTCCATGAAAAAGTGGTCTACGACCCTACTCTTGTCAGCACTTGGACTTCCGAGGATTTGGAAATAAGATCCGGAAAATCGGGGGCTAGTACCGGAAGTACCACATTAAATCCGGGTAGCGGTGGCATAGTGGCCAATAGGGAAGGTACAATGCCTCAAACGATTACAGAATTTCTTGGCCTGGTATCGAAACTATTACCAGATTTCGATGGAAAACCAGAAAACTTTCAAAGCTGCACTGACCATTTTGAAATCCGTAAAGGATGTCCATAAAATTGTGGCAGTGAACCTAACTAAGACATAATTAGGGGGCTCAGCCCGGAATTTAATTTCAAATGAAACCACCATTAGAGCAGTTATAGCCACATTGAAAGGAACTATCAAGGGTGAGTCAGTTGAGGTCATATCGGTCAAACTTATGAATGTCCGTCAAGGTGGCAAAAACGCCAATACCTACGTGGCGGAGATAGACTCGTTGACTAAATCGTTGGAGAGTGCCTATATTACGGATGGCCTCTCGCAACAACTGGTCATGGAATCAGAAACTTTTTCGAATATGAACGAAGTGACAGCGAAATTCGTCAATAGCTGCAAAACTTCAATAGGGCAGCAAAACTTCGTTCTTTTGACTACAGCTAAATCACAGAACCGTAATCGAGATAATCAGCGACGTCGGTCAAATGGCGGTGGACGAAATAGTAATTATCGTGGAAGTAGCCGCAACGGTAATGGCGGTAATAATAATAGCTACAATGGCAACCATGGCCGGAACCGTCCGAATAATAACGGAAACCGCCACAATGTAAGAAAATGGTTCGGAAAACGAGCTAGTACCCCTGATTTAGAACACACTATCTACAACATAAATTTGAATCTCTATAGCTATCTTCCCTGTAGAACATCTTTAAGTGATGGAAAATCAACACTATTGGTCGACACGGGTGCGGATATTTCTATATTAAAGGTCGGACAAATCCTTAACGGACAAATAAATGAGACTACAACAACCCAATTAAGAGGTGTTGGCCAAGGATTGACGACTACCCTTGGTAAAATTCATGCTGATCTGAAGTTTGAAGAACTCCTAATACAGCATACATTTCACGTGGTCGAGAATGATTTTCAGATTTCCTCTGACGGAATCATTGGTATGGATTTTTTGCGTAAAGATAAATGCCTTCTGGATTACCAAGATGACCAAGATTGGTTGGTCCTGAGATCCAATAATCTTCCACAGCACATCGCAATAGCGATGCGCGGTGCCCCACAGATTAACTCGATTCATTACCTGCGGGATCAGATGTAATTTTCCACGTTAACATTCAAACTGGTAAGCAAAATGTGTTAATTCCAAGTCAGATGATTCAGAATGGAATATTCATTGCAGGCAACATAGTCTCAAAATCAAGACCACTGGTCACGATTGTCAACACAACAAATAAAAATGTTATTTTGAATACTAAAAATCAAACTGAAAGTCTTAACAACTATAAAATTGTCCACCCAACCGGAGATCCCCGTGTCAATCAGGAGAAATTAAATAGATTATCCAGGAATTTCCCAGAATTTGCGAAGAACAATCTGAGGAAGTATGTTGGAAGTATCTCAGAGTATGTTGATATTTTTGGATTAGAATCTGAAAAAATGACGACAAATATCTTCTACAAACAGAAGCTCAGATTAAGGGATAATGATCCCGTATACTTTAAGTCATATAGGATACCACACTCTCATAAAGCAGAGGTTGATAAACAGGTTAATAGGCTAATAGAGGATGACATTATAGAACCCTCCAGAATACAACAGGCCAATATTATTAGTACCAAAAAAATCTCTACCTGGTACGAATCAGAAGAGATGGAGATTGGTCGTTGACTACAGAGCGGTTTATAAAAAACTCGTAGTAGATAAATTTCCTCTCCCTAAAATAGACGATATTCTACACCAATTGGGCAGGGCGAAATTTTTTTCTTGCCTTTTAATGTCAGGATTCCATCAAAGTGAATTGGAAGAAGACTCTAGGGACGTAATATCTTTCTCAACGGATGAGGGTTCATTTCGTTTCAAACGATTACCCTACGGTATCAAAATTGCTCCGAACTCATTTCAGCGAATGATGTCGCTTGCTTTTTCGGGATTATCCCCGAACCAAGCATTTCTTTATATGGATGACCTAGTAGTAATTGGTTGCTCCGAGCAACACATGTTGCGGAATTTAAGAAACGTTTTCGATACGGGTCGAAAATATAACTTGAAATTACATCCGGACAAATGTTCTTTTTTCTGTACTGAAGTCACATTTTTGGGACACAAATGTACTGACAAAGGAATATTGTCTGATGACGGTAAATTTTCTGTAATTTTAAATTACCCGAGACACTCTATTGAAATAGTGAATGCGAGAAAGCATTCCACTATCTCAAAAACTAATTATTGAATCCGACTATTTTACAGTATCCTGACATGGGGAAAGAATTCTGCATAATGACAGATGCAAGCAAATTTGCTTGTGGTGCAGTCTTAAGTCAGAGTACTCTGATCAACAGCTACCTGTGGCTTATGCATCGTGGTCCTTCACGAAAGGCGAAAGTAATAAGTCTACAATAGAACAGGAATTAGCGGCTATCCATAGGGCAATTCGTAACGGATTCCGAGAAACTGAGGATTATGGAATTGTACCATAACAATCCATTGTTTGGAGGTCACCCTGGCATTACCAGAATGCTCAGGAAGATTATATTGAAATACCACTGGAAGAACATGACGAGGGATATCAGTCGTTATGTGCGATCCTGTGCGGGGTGCCAAGTGTACAAATCATTGCCGAAAACAAGGGAGCGAATGGTTAAAACGGAAACACCACACGCGCGTTTGATGCCATCATCATAATCCTTTTATGCGATCTAATAATGATAATGAATACGCGGTAACGATAATATGTGACTTAACTAAATACTTAGTTACTGTCTCAATTCCCGGGAAATCTGCTCGCACAGTCGCCAAAGCGATTTTGGAAGTTTTTTTTTTGATTTATGGTCCCATGACCAAGTATGAAAATCAAACCATAAGGGAATTATGTCAGTTGTTGAATGTCGACTACGTCCCACAGAACATTCAATGAATACGTACGTTCGTACATATCCTCGGATAGAACTGATTGGTATGAATTGTTATCTTACTTCACATATTGCTTCAATACAACTCCTTCCAAAGTACATAATTAATGTCCATATGAACTAGTCTTTAGTAAAATTCCACCACCATCCATGCTTTAAAGTCGGATACAGTTAGTCCACTTTATAACATAGACTCATATGAGAAACTAGTGAAGTATAAGCTTCAAACTACACAGAGAAGAGCCTCAGTGATGTTTGACAAGGCAAAATTAACTAAGAAAGGCCAATATGATAGCGTTAAAGTAGGAGATCTGGCTCTATTAGAGAATAATGCTGCTCATAAATTGGAACCACTATTTAAGGGTCCTTTTGAGATAAAGGAAATTGATGACCATGGCTATTGTCTATTGGCACTCGACGATTAGAGGACAATGAAAGTCCACAAAAATCGTCTTAGACAATTTCAATCGGAAATATATATGAATCGGTGTTTTATTGATAATTAAGAATACAACTACATAGGAGAAAATTTAGAATTAATACAATAATAATAAAATTACAAATTAAACTTTAAAGCATAAAATAATTTATTAATAACGATAATAATTCTATTATAATTTTTAAAATAAAGTTAAAAAAATTTTTGAAATTAATTAATTATTGAAATTTTATTGATTTTGAAACTTTAAAAGAAAAATTTATTAATTAGTTAATTTACAAAAGCAATACTTAAATTAGATTATATTTTTTTTTTTAAATTGAATATACAAAAGAAATTATCAATAAATATTAATTATACCCACTTGATCATTCTTTTTCTGTAAAAGGGAGGTGTAGTGTATTTGACAAGCCAACGTTGACTTACCTTCTGTATGACAACTGATACTTTAATTGTTATTGGCTAAAAGCCTTACTTTTTTGGTTGTCTACACGACCTACCTTTACTTGTACCGTTTGATATTTCTGACTGGGCATATTCCACAATACTTTATTCATTATGTTAAGTTAGCTTCAGTTTAATAATTAAAATAAAAAGTAGTCGCTCAATAGAGCTAACCCCATAAAAACTTATTTTTACTCATCAATATGAACTTTTTCTATATTTTATTTTAGAAAATATAATTCCAGACCAGCGTTTTGCCAAAGTTAAAAATTTTGTTTCTCCAGTACTTTTCCGGCGCTTTTTGAACAGCCGGTCTCTTTGTGTAATGACGTTATCATTTTGGGAATGGAAAAGCAATTTTTGCCAGTACTTGTACCACTTGTTAAAGTACCTTACCATCGCTTTCCCCTTTGTATTTTTCTGACTTGGATAATATACACAGAAAAAACTAAAACGAATTTTAACAACGAAATTGATTATATCAATTAAAATTTTAATTGATTTTGCACCTATCACTAAAATGACACTATTAATTAATAAAAATTTTATACGATTAATTAAAACAAATTTCGGTTAAAGTAGTAATAATAACAATTAAAACATTAATTCAAAATGGAAAAAAAAAAAATAATGGGAAATTGTAAAAAAGTGTGTGTTTGCCATGTATAGAAATTCATAGAAATTCGTAAACGACATATTAGTGACAGTTCATACAAATCGTTGACGACGTTTTCAAACGATTGTCCGCAAAATCGTACGCGACCACCTGAGCGACATTTTCGCTGAGATTGTCTTTGAATTATATTTGACCATTTGGGCGACAACTTGCCCCACTTTGTCGTTGACGACGACATAGATGACATTTTTTACAATGCTAACGTAGACGACCTTGCTGGTGACAGATTCGCCTAGATGGTCACTGACAACACTGATTTCTTTATTATTTTTTCAAACAAATTTAAACTAAAAATTTCTCATCGAGTTAATATTTTTATTTACATAAATGTGAAACAAACGGCGCAAAAAAACGGTTTTTATTTTTTTTGCATATGTAAAAATATTTTTTTTTAACTTAAATTATATTTATTATTTGCTGTTAATTTGAATTTTTATTTAAACAATTTAACTCATTTAAATAAACAATACTTCATTTCAAAAATTGCTTTATTAATTTAAAAATAAAGCGCTTGTATTAAGCAATGTTAATACTAAAATTTAATATCAAAATTTTATATTTAAGCAATAAAATGATGAACTAAATGAGAATTTCTAAAAATAAGACATCTAAAGACAATGTCGCTCATCTTGTCGTCAACGGAGTCGTAAGACGACAGTAATAATATTTTGTGGCTCAACATTTCGTCAACATAGTGGGTTATACAACAAATACATTATTTATAATGTCGCTGAACAGAATGTTATACACGAGCAGCTAATATTTTGTTCATGCAGCTAATCGTTAAAGATGATTTCCTTTACATAGTCTTTCAAGACAATTTCAGCGACAAATGTCGTTAGCGAAAAATTCTAAAATGTCTTAAAGAAATCGTTGAAGACAATTTCATAGATGATGATTGGTCAACTGGGTATTTGGAGTACTGCATATGTGAAGCGCAAAATAGAAAGGGACCTAAGGGTAAAAACCGGTTTTGTTCAGGAGAGCCATTTTAAAGATTTAAATACGTGTATCTTTGGTGTACCATCACTGAGCGCGTTGGTATTAGTCTCATTTGAAAGCGACACATCTCATGACGTCAGGAACGTGTTGGTCAACCTTGAAAACGCGCGTAGGTCGTCCCTACCTCTTGTTTTGTGTAGTTGGTTTTTACTGTTTTCTACCTAGCGCGCTGTTTCCATGAGTTTGATATCAATTTTACTCGCGGTTTTTCGAATCCAGCTTTATTTTCTGAAATTATTAATTGTGAATTATAATAAATACTCATTTATAATTCTTTTAAATCGTGAATATCACTCTGTTAGTACGAACATTTTTTCACATAACCTTATTATGTTATTCGCGAAAATAATTTAAAACTGATAACATTCTTACTGTTTGTTTTAGGATGAAATTGTGGACGAATTCGAAGAAGTAGATTTACTTTATCGTCGACTTCACTTTCATAAAACGCGCATATCTCTGAGAGGGAACACTTTTGGGGCATGGGATCGGTCTCATTCGATGCTCAGATGTTGTCCATATCAAAAAAAAAAAAAATTGATTTTTTTACCCTTAGGTCCCTTTCTCTATGCGCTGTCACATATGTGTTTGTTTTGTTTGTGAACTGCAAGCTTTTGGTTGTTATACTAAAAATTTTCTATATATGGACACAGTTTAAGAAAAAAAAGTATGGGAATTATATAACATATAATTATGTAACACATATTTGAAGAAATATTTAAAAGTCAATTAAAATATTAATTGATTCAATTAAATATTTGTTTAGAAACTATTTTTATTTTTTTATATATGTGACCTTCTCCGAGAAAAGGGACCTAGTGTGTCAAAAAACGGGTTTGGATTTAAGAGTGGATTCTGGTACCTAAAAGGGTGTAGAATAAGATGAAATGAGTTAGATTTCTGATAAAAACTTATTTACCCCATAAAAACGTACAAAACGAACTGTGTGTGTTGAAAGTGATAATGCGTTATGAAACTTTAAATGAGTTCTTCTCAAAACTTCATTTTCACACACTAGGTCCCTTTTCTCGGAGAAGGTCACATATATTTAATTAGATATATAAGGTTAATAATTTTTTTTCTGCGTATGGAGGCCTTCACTTAAGAACACTTGCGCCCAGTATTTTGTAAGCAGATTTTAAAACAGATTCGTTGCGACAACCTTGCCCACTGAATCGTGTAATTACAGCAACAAAGTTATTTGGTTATCGTTATCAAATATTTTCATGGAAGAACTCAAACTTACAGTCCCAGCCAAAATTAGGTTTCAGAAATATAATTTCGCTTCGAAGAATAAACTGGTAAAATAACAAACAAACTTGATTTTTCGCAAAAACTACTCAAAAACTTAATAATGTTTACCAAAATATAAAATTTTTTTGCAAAGTCTTTGCATATTTTACTCCAATAATCTGCTTCATTTCTAATTTTACCAATATCTTGGCATCAATTTCTTGTAAATATGAGAAAATTCAAGGAAAAATGTCGGTAAACTAAAATTGCTCACTTTGTTTATTTGCGTTCAAAAAAGGATAAAGTGAAAGAAATACAAATTTGTTATGAATAATAATATAAAATATAAAATTTTTTCCTTATTTTTATTTAACCAGTCGTCATTTCAAAAATCTCAATAGATATTTTAACAACTTGATTAAAAAACTGATAATTTTGATTATAAAAAAATTAAAGTTTGTGGAGAAATGTAGTTAAAAGATCTAAATTTCAAATCAGATTTTCAAAATTGTATGTAGATCAATTTCGTTTGAAATTTTTCTAATTTCAAATGACAAAAAGAAATTTCATTTTAAAATTTCGCATTTTTTAATACAAAATTCCAATTTTAATTGAAAATTTTTTTAATAAAAATAAACGCCCTTACTATTTAAATTTTCCAAATATATATTTTTGTTGACTTTAGTTAAAATTTTGGGTGGCAGCATGCTTTGACCTAGCTTATTTTTGGAGCATTCTGATTGGTTAATTTATTTTCAACCAATTAAAATATTTGAAAATGTAAATATTTCTTTAGGATTTTCATACACAATATGAACAAAGCCATTTAAATATAAAGTCGACTTTAAAAGTAAAATACTGTTTGATAGTAAAGCACCGTAAGTTGTTCGGATTTCAAGTGAAAAAAATTGTTATACTCCTCCATATAAAAAAAATGATAATTTTCCACGACAATGAATTGCACGTGAAAACTGAGTAGAGATTGTTTTCACGCAAATTTAATGCACAAGACTATTATTTTTGTTGGGGAAAAATCACATTTTTTGTATATTGTGATTGTGTCTTTGATATAAAATTGAAAAATTGTTCATTTTTATAATTTAAATTAAAATTTGAGTAAAATTAAAGTTCGAGTAAAATTTTTCCACGTGAAAAACCACTTACGGTGCTTTTGGGAAAAAGACTAAATTTTATTTTGAATTTTTTTCATTAAAATTGCAGAACTGAACTTCTAATGGAATTTTCTAAATTTGAAGTGGTAAATGCTACTATATTTTAGAATTTTTTCATTTCGAAATAAAATATCGAAATTTCTCTTAAAATTTTATCAATATTGTAAGAAAACAATTATTTACCGTTATTTTTGTACAGATTTGAGATCAAATTTGACAAATTCCAAATAGAATTCACAATTAATTTTACTAGAAATTCTCCAAATTTCATTCGGAAAGATATGGTGGAGTTCTTTTTAGGTCTTTCCAAAGGATCGTATTGAACTTATTCCAGTCTGTCTTTCGGAAATCCTGAGTATACATGTTGATATTGTAGAGTATATAGTTATGTTCCTGAAATAATTTCTTTTGAAATACTCAATTTTTGATTGCCTGCGAGTAATTGACTAGCGTTAGATCCTGCACTTCCTCCCAACCTGCAAAGTGTTTTAACTTTAAAATGCGGAATGTTGGTGTAGCGTCAAAGCAAAATTGGCCAGTAATTCTTTTTGTTAATAACGACATCTCACTACCACAGCTATACCAAAACCGATATGAAAATTTAATTATGCAAAGTTTTCCAAATGTTAATCACGAACCCCTGAGCGTCCCTAATCGCATCCTAGGAGGTCTGCGAAACATTCCGAAAAAATAATTAAAAAACAAGAATTTTTTAAATATTAGACATTTTTAGTTAAAATTTATAACTGAAGTATAAAAAATCTGCTTCTAATAAATAAAGTGAATATAAAAGTAATGAAAATAACTTCAAAACTTTTCAGGAAATATTAACTTTTTGTATTGCTGTTAAAAAGTAATCTCTGAGTTAAATCCTTGTAATCATCTAAATCACATTTTGAGGACCTTTCAGACTCCGGCGACGTTTTTCGTAAAATTTTCAAAGTTTAATTTAATGAAATCCGCGATTTAAATCGTCATATGAATATCGAAAAATGGATTCTTTAAAATTTCTAAAAAAAATATATGCGGTGTGTTCGATTAGTTGAAATTCTTACTACTTTTACTACAATTCGAAAGTTTTGTTTACTTTTTATATTGAAATTTTGCAGCTGTAGTAAAAGTAGTAACTTGTAGTAAGTAAACGAACACTCTTATGTTGTTCCTCATTGCTTTATTTTTGCCTTTACGAAATCTTATACTGGCACTCTTATTGGGTCTTTTTTCATACAAATGCTGAAAAATCGAACTGTTTTTTTTATTTAATACTATACTATAACTCAGGAACCAAAAAGAGTACCAAACTGATATTTGACAGTGTCATTGATAAAAAACTATTAACTAATACAAAAATATGAAAAGGCTACGATAAAGTATCCCGAACCGCGTATTAAGATAAAAATGGCTTTAGACCTTTGATAACGATAAATGGTTAAAGTTCATTTCAAAATAGTAACTCAAGAGCCACATAAAATATTAGGTATTTCTGGTACCCGCTGACTGGCACTATGGTATGTAATCAATCGTACAACTGAGCATTGGCCTGCTTTTAGGGTTTTTCTTTTCCCGGACTTTTTCACAGCGGGATTTTTTTCAAAATTTCCCGGGATCCCGGGAATTCCCGCTCGGTAGAAAATATATAAATTAGACATATGTTGTACTTTAAAAACTCGATTTCTGTTAAAATTTCCGTCCGAAAAAGTTAATCTTTTGGTTGTACCCATGAGAAAATGTACTTATTTAATATATTCCAAAAGGATGGCTAAATATAAAGTATCCATGTCTTCCACTTTTTCTAGATCAATTCGTTTAACAATTTAAATCGTGAATTAATATTTAGGTAATATATTTATATGGAATGCCGTCTTAATTTTAAAAAACTCTTAGAAATATATTAACTTAATATTAATTGGCGGTCCAAACGTTTAAACGAATTGATATAGAAAAAGTGAAAGACACGGGTATTTTATTTTCATCCCTTTTTTAAGGATATATTGGAATAGTTAATGGGTGCAAACTTGTGTCGGACCAGTTTTATAGTCAGAATTCAGATCGATTTGTTGCTTAAATATTTCTCAAATATGAAATCCAAAAATTTCTATTTCTAAATATTTTGTTTCTTTCTACGCAGATTTTCCAAAGTATCCGTCTAGAATTATTTTTATAAAATAGTTTGAAAGTGAGTATTTTCCACACAAATTTTTAGGCAAATTTGCCTAAATTGTTTTATAAAAATAGACACTAAAACATTATTAAATAGTTTAACTTTAATTGCTTTTCTTGAATAGACATTTTTTATGCCACAGTTACTTAAAAAGAAATTATAGAATTTTCATATTTAGTGGCATTTTAAATTAACATATAAAAAAAGCCAAAATAATTTGAAAAAGCGTCTGATGGATTATTTTGAAAATAAATAATATTAAAAAATACAATTGAAATAATGGAATAGCAACTGAACTTTAAATGAAATTATTTTAAGTTAAAGAAACTTAAAATACTTATGTAAATTGAAAATACGAAAATATTACCAATTTTTTAATTTTAATGCCTAGTTTTTTGGAGGTATTTGGAACTGAAATAAAAATATGTTGGAATGTTGTATTAGGCTGGATACACTATAAGATTTTCGGTACGATTTTACTTCAGTATACATGCAAAACTTATAGGCAAGGTTGCAAAATCTTTCCGAAAATCGTATAATGTAAATCAGCCTATACAAATATTGCTTTATTTGAACAAAGATCATCATGTTGGTAAACTTGGTAATGGCTGATCAAATTTTTTTCCGTTTAACTAAACCAAATTGAACTGACATCCGAAAACAATTTGGCTTAATTCAGTTTATTAAATTTTAAATCCTATTTTTTTAATTTTAAATATTTTTTGTTTAAATTAGTTTAAAAAATCAATGCTGTAAATTTAAATAAAGTTTCCAAAATTGCATTTATACTAGCTAAAACTTTCGTAAAAGAATTAAAAAAAATCCCGGGAAATCCCGCACAAAATTCCCGGGATTGCGGGATCCGAAAAAGGGCGGGATTCCCGGGAATCCCGTCCCGGGATTTCCCGGGACATAAACCCTACCTGCTTTGCATTTATATTTTATATCGTTCGACTTCGAAGTAAACGGTAAAAGCTTGCGAATTGGGTTAACTAGTGGGCGACACTAGCTTTAAGGTTTAATTTTTATTTCTCTTATATGTTCTTGATATAATAAATAACTTAAATAAAGAATTTCAATCGGAAGAAATGCGTCTTCCATATGTTTATGGGTAATTGAAATTAAATTTTAGATTAGTTTTGAGCAATTTTACCAAGAGTAATTACGTTAAAGGTTAAATTTATTAAAAACGGTTAATTTATTTGATGAAATTGATTGATGTAATTAATTAAATGTAGAAAATATTTTTATTGGCCGTAAAGCTGAACTATGTTTGAATGAAATTAACTTGTCCAACTTAAAAAAATATGCAAATAAAAAAAAAATATATAATCTGAATGAGGGGAATGTTTAGTTGATCTCTTATTTTGGTAAATGAATGTCCCTTAGTTCCACTCTAGTTCATAAATTAATATCACTTTCGGTTTAAATTATTTTCAAATTAAAGAAAGATGATACAATTTTTACAAGTAAATTACAAAGAATAAAATTTTTTTGAAAGTATTCGATAAGAACAGCAAGACAAAATACGTATTTTCGGCTTTCGATACAAAGCCATCATCAGTGCCTTTCGCCTGGAATGGGTTAATAATCAATAATTGTCTACTTATGTGACAGTTGAAAGCAAATCGAATTTGTTATCAACAACTCAACTTAGACTCATATCAACGAAATCTAACAATGCTATTTATCCTTTGTTATTATTAATCTTTTTTGCTTTGAACCTTAATTCTTAAGATATCTCAGCTGATTCTATTCAACTCTGTGTATGATAACCACAGATTATTTGAATTACAACTAACCGTTAAATTTAAATGTATGTTATTTAAATTATATTTTGCACCGTGTCAATGTGTTTTTAAGATGAATGAGGGGAATGTTTTGTTGATCTCTTATATTGGTAAATGAATGTCCCTTAGTTCGACTCTAGATCATAAATTAATATCACTTTCTGTTTAAATTATTTTCAAATTAAAGAAAGATGATACAATTTTTACAAGTAAATTACAAAGAATAAAAATTTTTTGAAAGAATTCGATAAGACCAGCAAGACGTAATACGTATTTTCGGCTTTCGCTACAACACCATCATCAGTGCCTTTCGCCTGGAATGGGTTAATAATCAATAATTGTCTACTTATGTGACAGTTGAAAGCAAATCGAATTTGTTATCAACAACTCAACTTAGACTCATATCAACGAAATCTAACAATGCTATTTTTATCCTTTGTTATTATTATTCTTTTTTGCTTTGAACCTTAATTCTTAAGATATCTCAGCTGATTCTACTCAACTCTGTGTATGATAACCACAGATTATTTGAATTACAACGAACCGTTAAATTTAAATGTATGTTATTTAAATTATATTTTGCACCGTGTCAATGTTTAGTTGATCTCTTATATTGGTAAATGAATGTCCCTTAGTTCGACTCTAGATCATAAATTAATATCACTTTCTGTTTAAATTATTTTCAAATTAAAGAAAGATGATACAATTTTTACAAGTAAATTACAAGGAATAAAAATTTTTTGAAAGAATTCGATTAGACCAGCAAGACGTAATACGTATTTTCGGCTTTCGCTACAAAGCCATCATCAGTGCCTTTCGCCTGGAATGGGTTAATAATAAATAATTGTCTACTTATGTGACAGTTGAAAGCAAATCGAATTTGTTATCAACAACACAACTTAGACTAATATCAACGAAATCTAACAATGCTATTTTTATCCTTTGTTATTATTACTCTTTTTTGCTTTGAACCTTAATTCTTAAGATATCTCAGCTGATTCTACTCAACTCTGTGTATGATAACCACAGATTATTTGAATTACAACGAACCGTTAAATTTAACATTAGAGAATTAAACAGTAACATGGATATATTTGAATTTTGGGATAAAGAATCCAAATACAAAAAGTAAATGTATGAACAATTTTTTGAATAACTAATTTATATTGCCGAAAGAAAATTTTCACAACCTATTTTAATAAAAACAAAGTTTCGAAATAACCTTGATTTTAAAACTATTAATAATAATATAATGCAATCAAAAGAATTGTGCAAAAACTGAAATTATTTCCACTATGTGTGGTCTCCCAAAGAGATGTTTTAACCTTATAGAATAATTTTTTTATACCTCAAATAACACAGTGATGAACTTTACCTGAAACTAATTTGTTGATCTCTATTTAAATTAAATTTAAGTTTTCTAGTTATTAACGGTGGGTCCCATACTGAAGGTTTTAGAGTTAACTAACAGTTAACCCAAAAATTTGTTGTTGTTTCGTATACAATTTTTTGACATTTTCTTTTATTTAATATTTAAGTTAAACCTACAGTATGAGACCCACCGTAGTAAGTAAAAGAATTTTATTTTTGTTTAGTTTTTTATTAACTCTAAAATAAAAATTTTGTTAATAGTAAAATTTATTTAAAAAATATTTTCATATATTTAGTTAGAATATTCTTCTACCTTAAGTCCAAATTCTAATATGATATTTTTGAAACAACAAATAAAATCTAATATGACAATATCATATTAGAATTTGGACTTAAGGTAGAAGAATATTCTAGCTAAATATATGAAAATATAGAAAGTCCAAAAAAACAATTTTTGTATTTTTAATGCAAAAATTAGGATAATAAAAAATATTTTAGTATATTTAAATAAAAACTAAAAAACTTTTAATTTTGGTTATTTTTTTCTCATTTGGTATTTTTTTTTTAAATATTTTGGTTACAAAAAATTGTTGTTTGTGGCAACACTGCTCACGATTGCTAGTCCAGCGCTCTACCACTGAGCTATTCTTTGATATGAAAGTTGACTGGCATAAAAACACCACTTTGTTACTGCGAGATATTGTTCCTTATTCTCTTCAATAAAAAGCTGTAAAAATATACTAACTGATACTTTGGAAGCAAAGAAGGAAGTGATTTTTTGAAGTTGTTCAGAATAACTTCTAAAAAAGCAGTAAAATACACTAACGGATACTTGTGAAGTATTGAAAGAAGTAGTTTGTAAAGCATTACTTGCAATTTTATTTGCTGGGGTAGTACAGTTGTTGTCGATTTTGTTGTTATTATATGTTAGTATGTAGTTTTTTGATACACATTATCCACTCGTCTGTGTAGCATAACGGAAATTACAATTTTGAAATTGTTTTCCTGATGATGGACAGGACAACAATAAATTTTCTCTGTTTGTATTTCTTTAAAATTCAAACATATATATCAGGCATTCCACACCAAATGTCCAAACATACGTCGTATGAATGTCAAATCTTCGGTATGTATAGGCCTGTATAGCAGGAAAAAGAATCCGTACTAGTTTTTTGACTTTTTTACAAAGTGGGCTAGGTAGGCGTGGTCAAATCTTGAAAAAAATTAAGTGTTTTTAGTAAACAATTTGTTCAATTTTTTTGAAATATGCTAAGAGCCTAAAACTAAACACACACAGAAAACCATCATCACTATCATAATTTTTTGAAAGAAACATAATTTTGAGATGAATGGGGGAATATTTAGTTGATCTCTTATTTTTAAGTAAATGAATGTTCTTCTTAGTTTGACTCTAGATCATAAATTAATATCACTTTCTGTTTAAATTATTTTCAAATCATTTGAAAATAATTTAAACAGAAAGTGATATTAATTTATGATATAGATTCAAACTAAAAAGAACATTCATTTACTGAAACATAATTTTGTTTACGAGAATTAAAATGTTATAATCACACTGAATATTTTTTTATTAATAACATAATTTTTGAAGCTACAACCAATTGATGTCATTTTACACAATTTGAAATGGTATTTCCAACCAATTTTGATGAAATACAAATTATCAAAAAGAATTCGGTAGTCACAATTACGTATAAAACAATTAAATATGTATATATTTTACCCAATTTAATCGGTTAGAAAAATTAAGACAGTAATTGCAATCGAATTAAGATGTGAAATTGCTCAATCCGTTTTATTTGGTATTATTCACTACCAACTTTTGGTTATGCTTATATCAAATAGTTTTGTAATTTTTATTCTACTACCAAATTTTTCGAACTTGTCGATAGTCTCGACCAAATGTCATTAACCCAGCAAAACCTTGGTAATATGTTGGTATTACAGAACACGTTACCTGGTAATACCATACCCCTTACCATTGCATTATTTCATAACTAAAATGTAATGTCTTACGTATAATGTGCTGCATAAGTACTGGGTAGTAATAGCAACTTATTACCAATGATATATTTAAACACCTCAAAGATAAGAGTTACTTGTAATACACAACATGAGTTCTAAACAATAGCAGCGACTTATTACAGATGGGATATTTTAAAACCGTAAAATAAGGAGTTACTTTTAATGTGATACGTGATCACTTAATAGAAATAGCCACTTATTACCGATGGTGTATTCAAATACCTCAAAATAAAGAGTTATTTGTAATGCGATATATGAGTGTTATTTTCTATTTAAAATATTCGATACAAATAATTTATGTTTTATAAATATTGACTGAAATATCTTTTATGTTTTTTGTTAACTTTATATTAATCTGAGTAAATATTAATTAAATATGAATATGCTTCGTTTTAGCATTTATAAAAAATCAACACGATAACGTCTTATTTTAATTTTTTTTTGTAAGAAGTAAGTATATATTTTTATACAGTAAGTGAGCGCATAATTTTAATGTGTCATTTCAGACCTGTTTGTAACACATTTTTTTGACCTTACTTTAAGCTGTTATGTAAGTAGTATTGTGCTCAGTATCGGTTATGTAAGTGGTTACTTAACTCCTAACATGTAACATTAAGGTAACATGTTCTTATGTTGTTACCTAGCCCTCTTTTGGAAAGTACATACCTCCAATGACATGCCCTTGTTAAAATAATAGCTGTTGGAATAGCAAAGTAAGAGGTTACATACCTTAATTTCTTCTTACAAACCTTATTACCAGGTAATAGAAAGTTTTGCTGGGAACTTCAAAATTTAATTTAAAAATAATAAAGCAATCACAAAAGTAAAAAATAAAAACAAAAAATAGCAAAAAGAAAACAAAAGCAACAATTTTTTTAATAAAAAAAAAAACAATAAATAGTTTCCATAAGGAACCAGAAATCCATAGATCAGATGTTCCACGGGGTAAAACCTAGATAACAAGAATATATCCACTTATTCATATATGTATATGTTTTCTCGGCCGGATTATACATCAATATAAAAGTCAAGCTTATCTCTTAGAAACCGATAATTCGGTTGTCACAACCGAATTACGAGGTTGCAGCAACCGAATCAATTCGGTTGGCAAAAAATTCCGTTGTCACAAAGGAATTGTTCTGAGAATGTAATTCGTTTTATGAATACATATGAAAAAATAGCCATGGTTTCTTAAAGATCTACAGGGAACATTAAAATTTATCAGTGATAATAACTCAGGGCATTTTATATTTGAATTCACTATATCAAATAAAAATAAAAAAGATTGGATTGACCTCCTATTCTCTAGTGTTTGCAAATTAATTAAATTGCAACGAATATTATAGGGTACGTGTTAAGTAAAATTAATAGAAGAAAGTACAATTTTCGTAAATCTTCTCTGAACTCTCTCCAAACGGTTAATATGACACGCATTAAAAGGGCTCCAAATAACATATTCCAACTTCGACCTACCAAAGGAACAATATAATAATTTTCCTTAAAATCCTGACAATTTCTCCTCACAAAAGACAATAGAGCATACGATTTAGGGATAATATAATCTAAGTCAGGCACGTAGCTAGGGTGGGGGGCCTGGGGGCTCGAGCCCCCCGAAATGATTTGACAAATTTTGAAACGTAACAAAATATGTCTAAAGCAACAACATTTTAAAAAAAAAAATAATAAAAAATATTTATTTTTAGTTGAAATCAAATACTAAATGGCCAAGTTTCTTAAGTTTTCATAAATAAAATAAAATGTAAAAATCTTGAATAGTTATGTGTGCTAGGCGTAATAAAAGAGGTTAGAAAATAAATAGAATGCAATCCTCTATTTTACTGAGAAAAAATTTATAATTGCAGGCACAAGCTGTTACTATAGGGTGATAATTTGGCAAAATTCGACAATTTTACAATTTTTTTCCACCCTAAGTTAAGCATTATAATGTTGACTTTTCATAATTTTTTTTTAAATTAAAATTATTAACTGTCCGTGAAAAGCGTACACTCAGATAAAAAAGTTGGTGAAAAAATTTGTAAACAGTTTCCAATCGAACTTTACTATTTTTATACTGATTTTTAGTACAATTTTTTTTTGTAATAATTTTTGCTATTCTCTTATTACAAATTACGGATTTTTTACTATTCCCCGCTTCTGATTTCAGGAAAACATTTTACTAATTTTTCAAAACCGAGTGCTAAATTTAGCAGAAAAATATACTAATTAAAAAAAAAATTTTGATTTTTTACAATTCTTGTTTATTTTATATTTGTTACTATTGATATATCCTGAGTTTGGAAATAGCACTCAAAAAAGTTATAAAGTTATCATTTTCTCATATATTTAGTTAGAATATTCTTCCACCTCAAGTCCAAATTCTAATATGATATTGTGATATTAGAAACAAAAATAAAAATATATAAAGTCCGAAAAAACAATTTTTGTATTTTTTAATGCAAAAATTAAAATAATTGTTATCATTTTCTTATTGCGGACAACTGAAGAGTTAGGGTGATGGCTACGAAACAATTGTATTGTCTATCAGGAAAATGATAAACCTTTTTTGATACAATGAATAAAATGTAGTATGACAATATCATATTAGAATTTGGATTTGAGGTAGAAGAATATTCAAACTAAATATATGAAGATATAGAAAGTCCGAAAAAACAATTTTTGTATTTTTAATGCAAAAATTAAAATAATTATTGATATTTAGTAAGTTTTTTCACTGATTTTAGCAAATCGATTTTGAATTGCAGTTTACAACAATTTTGCTAAATTTTAGTAGCGACTACTAATTTTTTCTACTAATTTTATCAATCATCAATTGTTTTTCAGATTTATCAATTGTATTTCAGAAATTATCAATTGTATTTCAGAAATTATCAATTGTATTTCAGAAATTATCAAATGTATTTCAGAAATTAACTATTAAATACAATCAATAAATTCTGAAATACATTTGATTATTTCTGAAATACAATTGATAATTTCTGAAACACAATTGATAATTTCTGAAATACAATTGACGATTTCTGAAATACAATTGATAATTTCTGAAATACAATTGATAATTTCTGAAATACATTTGATAATTTCTGAAATACAATTGATAATTTCTGAAATACAATTGATAATTTCTGAAATACAATTGATAATTTCTGAAATACAATTTACGATTTCTGAAATACAATTGATAATTTCTGAAATACAATTGACGATTTCTGAAATACAATTGATAATTTCTGAAGTACAATTGGTAGTTTCTGAAATACAATCGGTAGTTTCTGAAATACAATTGATAATTTCTGAAATACAATTGATAATTTCTGAAATACAATTGATAATTTCTGAAATACAATTGATAAATCTGAAAAATAATTGATAAGTTCTGAAATACAATTGATAAAACTGAAAATCAATTGATAATTTCTGAAATATAATTGATAAATCTGAAATACAATTGATAACTTCTGAAATACAATTGGAAAAGGTGTAGTTCACTCGTTCATTCGAGAAATTTTTTTAGTTGTTCATACACTAATATAAAAATCTTTAAAAATTTTTGCTGAAAAAAACGGCTGAATCCAGCAAAATCTGTTTGCTAAACATTAGAAAGAAACAAACAGCAAGAAAAAATCTGTTAAATTTATAAAATTTAAGCTATATTTTAGTTAATCGAAAATTCCAATATTCCCTGCTAAAATCAGCAAACAATTTCCTGGAAATTAGTCGACTAAACTATCACAAAGAATTTTAAATTTTTATTTTTTTTTTTTTTTTGATTTTCTTAATGCGAATAAAATCTACACTGCAGAAAGCAGTCTACTATTTTCTAGCAAATATTTATGTTTATTGTAGCAGGAGAGTTCATTATTTGTATTCAACACAATTAAATTTAACCATAAATTAGCTTTTGAATGTATTTCTTTACTGCTTTTTGTCTACTAATATTCAGCAACATTTTTTAACCAATATTAGCAAGGCAAATTTGCAATTCAATTAAACGAAATTTAAAATTTAATTTAAATTTAATATTTTAATAGTTGCATTTTTGCTGCACTTATCTTACTAATATTTAGCAAAAAGGATTTACTAATTTCAAAAGCTTTCTGTGTAGGGCCCTTTTTGACTAATTTTGAGTACTTTTTTGCTATTTTTCAGGATTTTTCTATCAGTATAATTTTATATTATGTCAGTGGTTTGTTTGATAATTCCGAATAAAATAAAATAACCGAAAAAAATAGTTAAAATTTAACTTATTCGTGCACGCGAGAGCGTTCCTAACTCTAAAAATTTGTAACATTTTTGGGCTTTCGCGCCACACAGATATTTCAAGAGGTCATAAAATAAAAAACAGAGCTAACTTTGCAAAATCCTCTTGAATTTTATTTTCATTTCGCGTTGGAACCATCGGGCTTGAAATTATTGTTGCGCTTTGAAATTAGTCTAAGATCATATTGGAATGGCGCACTCCATTGGAAATTAAAATAATAATAATGATGTAATTTATTTTTAATATTTAATCTATAAAATAGTAATAAAACCTTTTATAACTACTATCGCACAAGGAAACCGAACAAATAAATTAAAAATTTGTCTAAAAAGTATTGAAATATAATTTCACTGTTAAAATCAAGTTACAAAACTATGAGATACAGTATTTAAATTGTTTAACCAATGGCCTTGCAACTCTCTCAATATTTTTTATTTGAAAATATATTATGCGGCTTGGAACAGGAACGAACTCCGATTGGTTAATCAGGGATGGAAAAGGCTCACTTAATCGGGCTCTTATACCAAAAAATGTTAGATCGCTCTTACATATTTAAAAATGTAAGTAACTAAAAAATAGCTTCCTCTTTGGCTCGTTAAAAAAAATTAAAATTAAATATTTAGATATTAGCACAAATTGCGGAAAAAAAAACATTTGCAAAAAGCGAAATTTTTGCAACAATATATTCGTTTGCAGAATGTCGATCGTTGATTACCTCTTTTAATTAATTTTCTGTACCACACAGCCTTTTTCGAATTCCGCCGTTATTTTTCAACTTTTTAAGTGCGGTTTTTTTTTTTAATATATAACCTAGGGATTAAATTTTTGTACCATAAAGTCTTTTTTCAAATTCCGCTTTTATTTTGCAATTCTTTACGTGCGTTTTTTTTTTTAATTTATAATCTAGGGGCTATAATACACATTTCATACAACTAAGTTTGGCGGCTAGTTGCAAAAAAAATCGCGAAAAATAAAATTAGCAAAAGGGAACATTTTTGCATCAATATATTTTTTTGCAGCATCTAAATCGCTGATTACGTTTCCTAATTAATTTTTTGTACCACAAAGTCTTTTTTCGCGTTCCGCTTTAATTTTGCAATTTTTTAAGTACGTTTCTTTTTAATTTATAATCTAGGGACTATAATACAACAAAGTTTGGTGGCTAGTTGCAAAAAAAATCGCGAAAAATAAAATTTGCAAAAAGAAAAAATTTTTTCATCAATATATTTGTTTGCAGAATGTAAATCGCCGATTAAGTTTTTTAATTAATTTTTTGTACCATAAAGCCTTTTTTCGCTTTCTGCCATTATTTTGCAATTTTTTAAGTGTGGTTTTTTTAAATTTATAATCGGGTCTAAAGTACCAATTTTATACACAAACGTTTGGTGCTTAGCTTGCAAAAAAAATATAAATAATAAATCGCGAAAAAAATATTTGCAAAAATGAAAATTTTTGCGTCATTGTATTCATTTACTGATTGATAATCGCTGATTGAGTTTTTTAATTATTTTTTTCTACCACAAATCTTTTTTCGTGTTCCTCTACTATTTTGCAATTTTTTAAGTGCGGTTTTTTAAATTTGTAATCTACGGAGTATAATGCCCATTTCATAAAACAAGGTTTGGTGGTTAGTTGCAAAAAAAGAAAATTTTGGCATCGTTTGCAGAATGTAAATCTTTTAAGTAATTTTTTGAACCCCAAAGCCTTTTTCGCATTCCGATATTATTTTGCAATTTTTTACGTACACACAGAGAATAGATTCGTTGTATCAACCGAATTTGTTGCCAACCGAATTTTGGTAGTTATGTGTACTATCACATTATTCGGTTGCGGCTAACGACATTTGCAGTTATACCTACTTATTGAATTTACCATTCAGTAGCTCCAACCAATTTTCTTTTTTAATAATTTCTATTAATTTAAAAAGAACACTGTTTCCAGTATATTTTTATTTTTATTAATGAATCAGTTTAATAAAAAATATTACAAAATACACAATATAAATAAAAAAAAAATACTCATATTAAAATACACAAAAATTAGCTAATAAAATTATTTTTATACGAATATTTCCGAAAATTGTTGCTAATTTATGAAGAAGAAAATATCGGCATTACCTTTTTTGTAAAAAAGGTATTTGATGTTTTCTTACAGAAAGGACAGAAATTTGTTTCAAATTGTAAATATTGCTTCTAAATAGATTCTGTAAATTTTAATTCAGTTTATAGCTATCTTCATTTTTAATGAATTTTGTGGATAAAGTTGTTTTTTATCAAAGATCTTTAGTTTGAAGAAACGTCAGGGAATTAGTTGATCCACTAAATATCTTACAAATTAAACCGAGCTGCTGTTTATTTCTTCTCTAATATTGGTGCTCTAAAATAAAAATCTTATTATTAGTAATTGCTTTGTGCTCCTTTATAAAGATATTGAAAAATTAAAGACTTACTTGGCATATAAACAGTTTATCATTTGGTTTTCGCCAAAATTTATGCAATTTAATCCTTTTTTTATTAAAAATTTAAGTATTTCGTTTTGTATTATTTATTTAATTTTTATTTTTTTTTTAATTTGACATTTAATTGGAAATATATTTTCCAATAATCTGTTACGACTATCAAAACCTTTTGTGCAAAGATATTTGTACATTTGGTATTACAACCGAAAATCTACAAACAAATAAATTAATAATACCAAAAATCAGTTGCAAATACCGAATTAAAAGATTATTTGATTTTAAAATTTGATGTTTACCTAAATGTAGTTGTAGCACCCAACAAATCGAGCAAGAAATCTATTTTAAAGTTTTTAAAATTGTTGTGACTGCCAAAGTTTTGTGAAATATTTACTTTTTCTCCAAATTGGTTGGGAAAGCCAACAAAGGTATTGCAGAGCAGTGTAGTTAGTAAGGATTACACTATGTGTGTTATTATAATAAAATATTTACTACGACCGTTATTTTAAAAATGCCTCGAACAAAATTATGATTATGTAACAGATTTTTAGAGATTATAATTGTTTTCTGACCAAATTATTTTCTGTGTGTATGGCTTTTTAAAATTCATAATCTAGGGCTATAATACTGTTGGAATAGTATAATTCCATATTATAGTTCCATTCTTGATTTTTATAACTAAATTATTATTTTCCATCCCTGGTTACAATCGATGTTTTGAGTCATACAAAGAGCGCACATAATGACCCTGCAAACATTTAAAAGATACCTTCCAAGAAGATATTAAAGCGATATCTTCTATTTGTCATTTAAATGAAAATAATCAAGTAGTATTTACTTTGAAATTGTTTTCCTTTTATCACTTGGAAGATAATTCGGCTATATTTGTAAAAAAATAATTCAAAAATTTTATCTTTTGTCATTACTTTTTATGACAATATTGCGGCAAATCACCTTTGTATCATTTGGACGATTTCAAATTTGTTTGAAATCTTCTATCAATTTGGAAAAAATTAAAACTAAATTTGTACAAAAACAATCAAAAGATATATAGGAAATAAACTCGGCTAAGATGAAATCAAGATAATTTATAAGTTGGTCAATGGATTATGTATGCAGATATTGTTTTTCAGGTTTAAATTTAATAATTAAAAAATTAAATCGTTTTTTTATTGTACCGGGAGTCTATTTAGCGATATCCCTTTTATCTTCCATATGAGTTATTGCCTGGAAGTATTGTTTTAGTGTAACAGTTGTTTCCGACGGAGGAAACTTCAGGAATACGAAATTGATATCGCCGGCAATAAATGTTTTCTTCCTGGCGATATGTTCGGAGAATCTTTTTCGTATTGCTATGTTTGCTGGGTGATATTGGTTTGAATATGTTTCTGTTCCAAGGCACATAATAGGTCAAATGCTTTCTCAGTGATAGAGAGTCCCCCAATATCTTTATTATGTATACTCTTTGGTATGACTCAAAACATCGATTGTAACCAGGGATGGAAAATAATAATTTAGTTATAAAAATCTAGAATGGAACCTTAATTGTACTATTCCAACAGTATTTAGCCCTAGATTATGAATTTTAAAAAAACCATACGTAAAAAATTGCAAAATAATGTCGGAATGCGAAAAAAGGCTTTGGGGTTCGAAAACTTAATTAATTTTAATTTAATTTTTATTTATATTTTTTTGTTGCAAATAACCAGCAAACTTTGTTTTATGAAATGGGCATTATACTCCTTAGATTATAAATTTAAAAAACCGCACTTAAAAAATTGCAAAATAATAGCGGAACGCGAAAAAAGACTTTGTGGTAGAAAAAAATAATTAAAAAACTCAATCAGCGATTAACAAGCTGCAAATGAATACAATGTCGCAAAAATTTTCCTTTTGCAAATATTTTTTTCGCAATTTTTTTTTTTTGCAAACTAAGCACCAAACTTTAGTGTATAAAATTGGTACTAAAGTCCCTAAAAATTTTAAAAAACCACACTTAAAAAGTTGCAAAATAATCGCGGAAAGCGAAAAAAGGCTTTATGGTACAAAAAATTAATTAAAAAACTTAATCAGCGATTTAAATTCTGCAAACAAATACATTGATGAAAAAATTTTTCCTTTTTGCAAATTTTATTTTTCGCGATTTTTTTTTTGCAAATACCCTAGTAAAAATTATTTTTATATATTCATATATGATTTTTATACAATCATTTATGATTTTATACAATTATAACTTGTCGAGTATTGTGAAACATATATTTTTATATGATTATATCAAAAGATATTTAATTATATAAAATTATATTAACCAGATCTACCATTTTTCGGATCAAATAATATATTTTTTATATAATTATATTAACCCATACATGATTTGATCCGGAAAATGGTGGATCTGGTTAATAAAATTTTATATAATTAAATATCTTTTGATATAATCATATAAAAATATATGTTTCACAATACTCCATAGGTTATAATTGTATAAAATCATAAATGATTATATTAAAATCATATCTGATTATATAAAAATCATTTTTACTAGGGTAGCCACGAAACTTTGTTGTATGAAATGTGTATTATAGTCCCTAGATTATAAATTAAAAAGAAACGTACTTAAAAATTTGCAAAATAAAAGCGGAACGCAAATAAGTCTTTGTGGTAGAAAAAATTAATTAGGAAACGTAATCAGCGATTTAGATTCTGCTATTGGCGGACTTAGGCCGGTCTGGGGTGGGCAAAGCCCACCTTAGGCTGGTTTTTGCCCACCCCAGAATCAAAAAAAATCTGTATATAATTCTTGTTATTTTTTTTAAATATCAGTTAATCCTGTGTTTTTGATGGGGAAAATGTCTTATAGTTTCCTAGGAAGATAATTTGTTGGAATCTAAGGGTCAGTTTTACAGCCAGAACTAATATCGATTTTTGCCTTGAATATTTCTTAAATAAGAAAATTCTCATTTAAGAAATATTTAAGAAACAAGTCGATCTTACTTCTGGCTATAAGAGAAAAATTTCTTGGATTTAATAGTTTTTAAAGGAATAATTAGTTAATATTACATTCATAGAAATAAATCTGTAAAAATAGCAGAAAAAGCAACTAAAAATTAGTTAAAAATGATGTTCCAGAAAGAACTGTTTTTTCTTTTGCTAAATACTAGTAAAATAAGAACAGCAAACATAAAGCTGTTAAATTTGCAGAATTTTAGTTATATTTAAATTAACTTTTAATTGAAAATTACAAATTGTATTGTAAAATCTACAGAAAATGTTGCCAAACATTAGTAGACTAAAAATAGCAAAAACAAACTGTTATATCTATAATTTTTTGTTATTTTTAAGCTAAATTTAGTTGAATGCAAATAGTAGTCTATAATGTTAAATTAGCAGAAATATTTACTAAAAAAAATGTAAAACTGTAAATTTAACAGGTTTTTTTTGCTGTTCTTATTTTAATTGTATTTAGCAAAAAAAAATCTGCTAATTTAACAATTTCACCTGCAACATCATTTTTAACTAATTTTTACTTATTTTTTCTGCTATTTTTATAGATTTATTTCTATGAGTGTACTATTTTTAGGAAATTTCAATATGTTATAGAAGCAAAAATTCGACGATGAAAATGTCAGTTTTTGATCACCTCGGTAATTTAAGTGGTCAAAATATGGGGTAAAAATGGGTTCGTCAGAGGTGGAAGAAAATATGAGACATGTTGATCTTAGATTTCTTTTCTCCATCAAATATCAAAATTTTATACTATTCTGAGCATATAGCATTCCCTGTACGATTTTTTCTTCAGGAAAAAGGATGCATTTTTCAGAGTTTTCTATAAAAAACATTTGAAAATTTTATCAAAAAGGAGGGAGTTATTTTTAAAAGTCTCTCTTGTATGAAAAAATAGCAAGCATAATATCGAAAGTGTTTTTTAAGATTAAGGGTCTGAGAGTGGGAAAATAAACAGCCAAACATAAATGGGGTCCTTGCCCACCCCAGAAAAATGGTCTAAGTACGCCTATGGATTCTGCAAAGAAATATATTGATGAAAAAATTTTCCTTTTTTCAAATTTTATTTTTCCCGATTTTTTTGCAACTAGCCACCAAACTTTGTTGTATGAAATGTGTATTATAGTCTCTAGATTATAAATTAAAAAAAAAAACACAGGTAAAAAATTGCAAAATAATAGCGGAATGGGAAAAAATACTTTATGCTACAAAAATTTAATTAAAAAACTTAATCAGCGATTTACATTCGGTAAATAAGTACATTGATGCTAAAAATTTCCTTTTTGAACTTTTTTCGCGTTTTTTTGCAATCAACCTGCAAACTTTATTGTATAAATACACTCTCAGAACAATTCCGTTGTGGAAACCGATTTTTTTTCCAACCGAATTGATTCGCTTGCTGCAACCTCGTAATTCGGTTGCCACAACTGAATTCGGTTGGGGCAACCGATTAGATTTCAATTCGGTTGCGACAACCGAATTATCGGCTGTCACAACTGATTCCGGTTGAGGCAACCGAATTACGAGGTTGCAGCAACCGATGGAATTCGGTTGGAAAAAATTCGGTTATCACAACGGAATTGTTTTGAGAGTGTAGGTATTATAGTCTCTGGGTTATATATTTAAAAAAAGCGCAAAATAACGGCGGAATTCAAAAAAGGCTTCATGGTACAGGAAATTAATTAAAAGAGCTAATCAGCGATCGACATTCTGCAAACGAATATATTGTTGCAAAAATTTCCCTTTTTGCAAATATATTTTCTTAATTTTTGCTTATATTGGCTAATATGTAAATATTTAATTTTAATTTTTTTTAGCGAGCCAGAAAGGAAGCTATTTTTTAGTAACTTACATTTTTACATATGTAAGAGTGATGTAACATTTTGTCGTATAAGAGCCCGGTTGAGTGAGCCTTTTCCATCCCTGATTAACCAGTCGGAGTTCGTTACTGTTCGAAGCCGCATAATATTATTTCCCATAAAAAATATTGAGAGAGTTGCAAAGCCATTGGTATGACTCAAAACATCGATTGTAACCAGGGATGGAAAATAATAATTTAGTTATAAAAATCAAGAATTGAACTATACTATGGAATTATACTATTCCAAAAGTATTATAGCCCTATATTATGAATTTTAAAAAACCATACGTAAAAAATTGCAAAGTAATAGTAATATTATAGTAGTAATAGTAAAAGGCTTTGGGGTTAAAAAAATTAATTAAAAGATTTACATTCTGCAAACGATGCCAATATTTTCTTTTTTTGCAACTAACCACTAAACTTTGTTTTATGAAATGGGCATTATACTCCGTAGATTATAAATTTAAAAAACCGCACTTAAACAATTCCAAAATAATAGAGGAACGCGAAAAAAGCCTTTGTGGTAGAAAAAAATAATTAAAAAACTCAATCAGCGATTAACAATCAGCAAATGAATACAGTGACGGAAAAATTTTCCTTTTTCCAAATATTTTTTTCGCGATTTATTATTTATATTTTATTTGCAAGCTAAGCACCAAACTTTTCTGTATAAAATTTGTACTATTGACCCTAGATTATAAATTTAAAAAAGCCACACTTAAAAAATTGCAAAATAATCGCGGAAAGCGAAAAAAGGCTTTATGGTGCAAAAAATTAATTAAAAAACTTAATCAGCGATTTACATTCTGCAAACAAATATATTAATGAAAAAGTTTTTGCTTTTTGCAAATTTTATTTTTCGCGATTTTTTTTTTGCAACTAGCCACCAAACTTTGTTGTATTATAGTCCCTAGATTATAAATTAAAAAGAAACATACTTAAAAAATTGCAAAATAAAAGCGGAACGCGAAAAAAGACTTTGTGGTAGAAACAATTAATTAGGAAACGTAATCAGCGATTTAGATTCTGCAAACAAATATATTGATGCAAAAATTTTCCTTTTTGCAAAATTTATTTTTCGCAACTAGCCACCAAACTTTGTTGTATGAAATGTGTATTATAGCCCCTAGATTATAAATTAAAAAAAAAACGCACGTAAAGAATTGCAAAATAATAACGAAAATTGAAAAAAGACTTTATGGTACAAAAATTTAATCCCTAGGTTATATATTAAAAAAAACCGCACTTAAAAAGTTGCAAAAGAACGGCGGAATTCGAAAAAGGCTTTATGGTACAGAAAATTAATTAAACGAGGTAATCAGCGTTCGAAATTCTGCAAACGAATATATTGTTGCAATAATTTCGCTTTTTGCAAATGTTTTTTTTCGCAATTTGTGCTAATATTTGTTAATATCTAAATATTTAATTTTAATTTTTTTTAACGAGCCAAAGAGGAAGCTATTTTTTAGTTACTTACATTTTTAAATATGTAAGAGCGATCTAACATTTTTTGGTATAAGAGCCCGATTAAGTGAGCCTGATTAATCAGTCGGAGTTCGTTCCTGTTCCAAGCCGCATAATATTTTTTCAAATAAAAAATATTGAGAGAGTTGCAAGGCCATTGGTCATACAAAGAGCGCACACAATGACCCTGCAAACATTTGGAAGATGTCTTCCAAGAATATATTAAAGCGTTATCTTCTATTTTTCATTTGAATGAAAATAATTAAGTAGTATTTACTTTGAAATTGTCTTCCTTTTATCATTTGGAAGATAATTCGGCGATATTTGGAAAAAAATAATTCAAAAATTTTATCTTTTGTCATAAATTTTTATGACAATATTGCGGCAATATCGCCTTTGTATCATTTGGAAGATAAAGTAAATTTGTGTGAAATCTTTTGTCAATTTGGAAAAAATTAAAACTAAACTCGTAAACTCGTAAAAGTCAAGATTAATTACGCGGGAAAAATCGGCTGAGATGAAATCAAGATAATTTATAAGTTGGTCAATGGATTATGTATGCAGATGTTGTTTTTCAGGCTTAAATTTAATAATAAAAAAAGTAAATCGTTTTTTCTGTACCCGGGAGTTTATTTAGCGATATAACCCTTTTATCTTCCATATGAGTTATTGCTTTCGCATTGCCTGGAAGTATTTTTTTAGGGTAGCAGTTGTTTCCGATGGAGGAAACTTCCGGAATACGAAATTGGTATTGCCGGCAATAAATGTTTTCTTCTTGGCGATATGATCGGAGAATTTTCTTCGTATTGCCATGTTTGCTAGGTGATATTGGTTTGAGTATGTTCCTGTTCCAAGGCACATAATAGAACAAATGCTTTCTCAGTGATAGAGAGTCCCCCAATCTCTTTATTATGTAAACTCTTTGATAAAACCGAGGACTTGAAAAATAGATTTTTTTAGTTTTAAGCCGTTTTATAACCAATCGTTGTGAATTAATTAATGTTTGCTGTTCCCGATTTTTATTCTTTATTTCGTTTTTGGTTTTCTGAACTCGGCCACTTAATTAAACAAAAAAAAATTTCAAATATCTTTCTCTACTTTATAAAAAAATTGCATCAAAGTTGATAGCCTCAAAGCTTGAAAATATGTGTATTTTCCTGAATATGGCAATTATTAAGATATTTTCCTGAGGTTCACGGAGTTCCGACCATGGTATTCGGACTCAGCAGCCTCTAAACTATAAAAGCCAACTGCAATTTCACTTTTGTCTCGTGGGCGAAAAATCGCACTTTTTAGCAATTACTCTTTCTGCACTTTTGTTGCGGTATATTACTTACCCTTTTAACACCATTTTCACCACTAGTGTTTTTCCAGCTCGATGGAAACATGCAAAGATCATACCTATAATGAAATAATAAGTACTCACTTCAAATAAACTTATGCATAAACAAATAAGTACTCACTTTAACCTTCTAACAAATAAGCAGTTTGGCTTTCGACCTAAGCATAGTTGTATTACTGCACTGGTTGATGTAACTGAAGATATACGCTCTGCTATTGACGGTGGAAATCACAAATTATACCAGATATGATTCAGCTGATTTGGGTAATATGGCCGACAGAAAATGAGCAAAACAAAATGCAAAAATTTAGGAAAAACACAAAAGATAAAGCACAATAATCTAAAAAGAGACAGATATGTATATACAAAAAATGCGCAATACAAAATGTATGGAGATTTTATATTGTTATCTCCCTCTTGACTTGACTTCCATGTAAACAAAACCATACGGTTCGAGAATACTTTTTTTACACCTGTCATTAGTTTCACATCGGGTATTAATCTGTGGTGGAAATGTTACTTTGCTAGTTTTAGTGGATCACTCCAAAGCTTTCGATACTGTTGACCACTTCAAGCTCTGCGTGAAATTAGACCCCCAGTTTAATGTCTCTAGCTCATCAATACCGTTACTACGATCGTATCTTTCCAACCGTTCTCAATCTGTATTTTTATACGATTGCTATTCGACATCTCTACCAGTTATCAGAGGTGTACCACAGGGTTCAATTTTGGGACCTCTACTTTTTTATGTATTCGAACGACCTGCCATAACAAGTATCCCACTGTATTATACCCATAAATGCCGATGATGTACAGCTTTATATAAGCCCTACGGGAAATGGATCAGTCACAGAGCTGGTCACGTGACTGGAACTTTGTGGGAGTCACCGGTCCTCGATTCGGTTTTTTTATATGAAAGTAACCGGCAACTTTAACATGGGCTTGTCATAGGAGGTGGCAATTTCCTCCTTTTGAGCTACTTGTAACTTGTCGCAAAGCTTGTCGTTTATAACATATCACACTACTGGTTTAAGAGAGTATGCAATATAACAAGTTAAAATTATCTAATACGGAAGTAGTCTCATGTTAGACATTATGTGATATGTACCGAAACTAGTGAGAAATAAAATATCAGGTGACTGGTTTAAGCGCACCTATCACAGAACTAAAGAAAAATATTTGTTAAAAAACTAGTCACACATTAGTCAATATGTGTGTTGTTGCTGAACTAGTACAAAATAATAGTTTCGTGACATATCACTATACTGCTCTAAGTTAACAAGTCACAGGACTAACTGAAACTAATTGACTTGTAACATGTCACTTATTATTCACCATGTGTCATAATAAGTATGGGTGCTGGAAGAACCCAGAAGGATCCAGTCACTGAACTTACGTAAAACGACAAGTCACCGAATCTGTTTTTAAAACATCACAAAGTCACAAAAAATTATTTAAAAAAAAAAAAAACAGTTTATTCCAAATTCCAAAAACATAAATATTAGGGGTTTTCATATAAACTCGTAAATTCCATGTAAATCTTGTATAAATATAAACATATTTTTCATGTATGGAGATTGATATTAAACTCATAAACATACCAACTTTACACTGTTTACAAGTATAATACGCATTTATATGAAAATCCCTATTAACTCATGATTACAATTCAATATAAGCTATACATATAAATTATTTTAATTTTTGCACTAAAAATTCAAAAATAGTTTTTTCGGACTTTCTAAATAGATTTTCATACATTTACTTAGAATATTGTTCTACCTCAAGTCCAAATTCGAATACGATAATATTTTAATATTAGAAATTATTTGTTGCTTCAAAATATCATATTCGAATTTGGACTTGAGGTAGAACAATATTCTAACAAATACATATATGAAAGTATACATATAAATTTTAACGTAAGTTAAGAAATACTAGTTACACCATACACCACTACTTCGACAGGATAAAATAAGTTTATACTGCTGTTTGTAACACCAAAAAATATTGGACCTAGACCAACCTATTAGTGTACCGATTTACTCAGAATCGCGTTTTGAGTCGATTTGGCGATGTCCGTCCGTCAGTCTATCTATCTGTCCATTAGACCGTACCTCAAAAAAAAAGTTTGCCGTACACCCTCCAATATGAAGTATTTTTGGAAGGCGATTTCATAAAAAAAAATTTTTTTTTGCCGAACGTAGTGGTCGCCTTTTTTAATTTTTTGTTATAGCTTTGGCATTTAAAATTGGATTTTAAAGTGTGATATATCGATTTTTTTGCCTCGAGGAGACCAGTGTTTTGCTACATAGTAAAAATCCAATTAAAAACAATTTAAAAAGGCGACCCCTACGTTCGGCAACCAATATATAAAAAAATTTCTACTGGGTTTAGCGAAAAACTTCCTTAGCAAAAGTTGAATGATTTTTTGCGAGCTTTAAAATTCTAACATTAGGGTGGTAGCAACTGAGATCTGGTGGGTAACTACTATAACGGGAAACTTGAGGTCAAAATGCCCTTAGAGCAAAATACTGGTCTCCTCGAGAGAAAAACATCGATGTATCATACTTTAAGATCCGACTGTAAATGCCTAAGATATAACAAAAAATGTAAAATGGCGACCCCTACGTTCGGCAAAAAAAATAAAAATTTTTTTTTGAAACCTTCTTGCAAAAATACTTCATATTGGAGGGTGTACGGCGCACTTTTTTTTTGCCTGTAAGGTGGTACGCTCTACTGTCCATGTACCCTTGTGTGCACGCAACAAGTCGTATATACATACGGACCAAATTTCGGCAAAATGGAATGACGTTTATAGGTCCCTAAAAATTTCAAGTTTCTTTTCAGGATTTCTGCACAAATTCTGAACAATTTTATATACGTTTCGAATATGAAATACAATTTTTTAAAATTCATTTACAAAAAGAAGTTTATGTGTGAATTGATCAAAATATTTTTTATCGTTAAATTGCCTCTATATGAAAAACTTTTTGTGTATTCCATGACCGGGAATCAAACGACCAACCCTCTACACAGGCTACGACTCATAGCATCATCTCTTAACGAGACACACCATGGTCGACACATCGATGAGTGTGGCTAATTGAAGTCTTGTCAATCATAACCTACACAATGAATGTTTTGTAATCGGAAGAAAATTTCTATCGTTATTTCCTTTTCACATGTAATTATCACATTATGATGATTTCTTTGGCCAAAATTGGATGATAAGGATGTGAACGACATGTGGCTCTAACAGGCGGCGCTACGTGCCACATAGCTGAAGCGACTTGGCCATTCTTTACGACCGATTTGAGGGCATGGTTATCCCACACAGAAGCGACTTAAACTAGTCACCGAAATCGTGCGGTTTGACCGCTTTAGACTTGTTCTTGTGAGATTCCATCAAGTTGCTTGTCTATGCCAATAAGTCAATTAAAAATTGTATGTATTATAATAGTTACTAAACTTCGAAAAGTGTGCGATAATCGTCTATCGAATTATAGAATCTGGGCACATATTTTAAGTAAAACCCTGTTAAGTTTACATATAAAAAAATATATGCGCAATTTACAAAGACCATTCCTGAATTCAACACTAAACTGGTTTTCGGGTCATTTTAGGCTTTTTGAGCTAGTTTTTAGTTATTAACATAAATTTAATCTTCTCTTTAATTAAAATACAGATGTGATGTACCTATTTTAGTCCAATGGGTCATTTCGACCCCTTAGTGATTTAAGCTTCCCTAGTGATTTTTTTGGAATACTTTCCTCTATTTCATAATGGCAATATCGGTATTATAAAACATTTTCACCAACGATTAGAGAAAAGAACCGGAAATCAAAATATCCAATAAAAAATTCTGACTTTTTGGATATAACATCCCCAGTGTTTGAGAATAAATCCAAAAGGGTTGCACAGCCTTTCAGTCAGTCACTGAACAGTTTGTTTTGTTAGTCATTGACAATCTATTATGCATACTCGTATCCGAACAATATTTTTGAACTACTCGTAGTTTATTATTATGTCATCATTTCTGTGGCCACAAAGTTAAGTATTATGTAAACTTTGTAACAGTCACGGGATAGGGTTTTACGGTACCGATCTCCATTTTTTCATACACATCTAATTATACTGCACCTGTTCTGTGTTATATCACTACTTCAACTGCAAAGTTACTAGTTACTTTTGCCAATTTGATGTTATGATACTTTTTCTCCAGTTATAGGATATATCCAAAATGAACTAGTTAATGTTTGGCCTCCATTTCAATAGTCACGATGTTGAATATTTTGCTGCAATTACCACTTTTTGATACACCCAAATTTGGGTTTACATCAGTTTTGTAACCTGTCCCCTATGCACCTGTCACAGATTTGTCACTTTGGATCAATCGACCCTTCATTTCCCGTAGGGAGCACACTCTCAGAAATATTCGGTTAGAATTTTTTGCCTCAACCTCAGTTCGGTTGTTCTACCCTCAATAGGGTTGTCACAACCTCAATTCGGCTGTCGCAACCGAATTCGGTTGTCTCAACTTCAACTCGGCAGCAACAACCGAATAAACGAGGTTGCCACAACCGAATTAATAAAAATTCGGTTGTAACAACCGAGTTTTTATAAATAGGGTTGCTGCAACCGAATTCGGTTGTGATAGCCGAATTGTTTTTGAAATTAGGTTGTCGTAACCTCGTTTTGAATTTCTTCAAACTTCAAAATAAAATAATTAGAAATTATATAAACAAAATTCATTTTAAAATTATTGTTTAACAAGAAATGAGGAAAACTCACGTTTATCCATTAAGATTATTTACACATAATAGGTTTGTATACTATTCCTCTAAAAGCAATGGCCCATTATCAAGAACTATTATTTATAATAAAGGTTCACGAAAAGACAAAATATTTATGGCAAAGAGGATGGGCTGATTAAAACCTAAGTATATGCCAACAATGAATTTTTCAAGAAAGTGCGATAAAATCACATCAATTCAAAAGTTTTCGTCATGTAACTTTTACTTCCTCTACTACATACGAGTATCTGAATAGTATCTTTACTTCACATTAATGGGGCCGCAAATTTCAAGTTATTTGGATGAACTGAGGTTTGTAACTCCCATGTAGTTTTAATTAAATACTGAACCTTTTTTCTCTCAGGTTATCCCGGGTTCAATGGTGAGAGTTGTTTGAGGTAATTATAGTGGTTAACTTTTTAGTTCTCTTTCCAAAAAACGAGAGCTAATTTCAAGAAAATGTACCCCTTTTCAGTGCACTTTTCAAGAAAAGCCACTGGTTTTAGTTACCTAAAGAAATATGTTTGTTTATTTGAGTTCTATTGCGAAATAATGGAATCAAAGAAGGAGAACAAAATAAAGTAACCTTTGCCGGGTCTACAGAGAAGATTTTTTAATAAGAAAATTCCTGATTCTTAAAAGTTTCCTATATAAAAATATTTCCGAATCTTACGGCCATAACTTTTTAGGAGAGAATGGAATTATTTTAGTCCAAAAAAGAGCACAACACTTGATTCCATTAAAGATAGGTTTTTGTTTTGAATCTCTTTCTGTGCTCATGGGCATTGACAATAGTTACCTTTTAAAGAAACTGAACATGTTGTAGTATTGGAATGGTGCTTAAAAAAGATTAGCAAAAATAAGCTTTTCTTTCAAAGATATAGTACTCAATGGAGATCCATTACTTTTAAAGAAAGCAACAAAAAAATACATTTAACTTGAAAAGAATACTTTTGTTTAAAGAAGGAATTGGAAAACAAGTACATTTTCTCTAAAAGAAATATAATTCAAATATGTTATTATTAAATACCCCATCCTTGACTGAAAATGTTCTGCTTTAAATAAATTTTCTTTGAAAGAAGTGCTTATTTTTTAGTATTATTGTTTCGTAAAAAGAGGTTTTTATTAGTAATTTTTGAAAGAACGGGTATTTTTAGTACTTCTCATTTACGAAAGGGTACTTCTCTCAGTGATCTTTCTCTTAAAGAAAGAGCACCTATTTTAGTACTCTTTCATTAAGAATATAAATACAAATATGTTAAAATATATTTTAATGGGTACTCTTTATTTCAGAGAAGGAGTACTTAAAGGAGAAATGGAACTTCTATTAGTTTTTAAACAAAATGGACTCTTGTAGTTCCCATTGTTTTAAAGAAAGGGTACATTATTTTGTAATCTTTATTATAAGGACCTTATTTATTTAGTACTCTTTCTTTCAAAAAAAGGGCACTTCTTCAAGTGCTATTTGTTGATATGCTAATGTAAATTCAATTATTTTATATTATTTTATTTGTATTAAAAGTGAATAAATATAAATCTGTATAAACCATTTTATAATGTATTTTTTTTTTCTGCAAAAAATATAGGATTATAGCCACAATAATAGAAAACATGGGTTAAGACAACCACCTCTAAATAGGGTTGAAACAACCAAATTCGGTTGTCGTAACCCCAGAGTTCGGTTGGCATAACCGAATTCAGTTGTCACGACTCCAAAATTCGGTTGTAACAACCGAATTCGGTTGCGACAACCTCTAAATTCGGCAGTCACAACCGAATTCGGTTATCGGAACCTCAAAATTCAGTTGTGACAACCCGGTTTATGGGGTTGCTGCAACCTCGTTAATTCGGTTGGAACCTAATTCGGTTGTGACAGCAATTTTTTTTGGCTGGGTGCAGCTCGATTAGATCTTTATACAATACCGTTGGCAAACTAAATGAAGATCTGCAGCGTATATATATATCTGGGCGTCTGAAAATGGACTTTGCTTGAATCCGTATAAATCAAAGTGCATTACAATACATAAGAGGACCACACGACTAAACCTAAGTTTCGATATCATGATCAATAATCAGAAAATTGAAATCGTACCATTCGCAAAAAATCTGGGTATAATATATAACGATACTCTTAGTTGGTCCAACCATCCCAGTATGCACAGTTTCGAGGCGGTTCATTTTTTCGAAACCTTATCGAAGTTTTTTCTAAAAAATTAATAGAAATCGATATCAAATAGAGTTGTCATTTTAAGGTTTCTCGAACACATTTTTAAATCGAAAATTTTATCGATTTCGAGGCGTTATCTCTTCGATATTTCTTAATTTATCGTATTTTTTACTATTCGAAAGTTTGGTTTGTTTTCGATGCTCCGTCCAATCTATTTTAAGTCTAAATATTGAAATTTATCGATATTAATTTTAAATCCAAAAATTATGCGATTAAGAATTTTTTGTTTGCCTTTTAGTATCAAAAACGTAGTTTACCTAATAAAAGTAAAAACAGATATATATATTTATATATAAAAAATAAAAAAAAAAAATTGGGCTGTAATAGAGATTTGAACCACGACCCTCAAAAATTGTAATTTTGTCAATGCCTTCCAGACATCTAAACCACAACCGATTTGAAAATTGTTTGAATTAAATTTGAATTTAAAACATTTTGACATATGTATTTATTGAACACAAAGAAATTTAAACAAACAAATGTACCCAGCACACAATTTGAATTTATAAAATCGAGTTTTTGTAATCGCACGACTAGAAAAACTGGACAACTGTTAACTTAGTTTTTTTTTTTAATTAAATTCTTTTGTTTGTTTTAACTTAAAATATTTGAATATTAAATGATATGAATTCAATCAGAGTTTACGATAACGAAATTATCGAAATTGATTGCCAAATTTATTTGAATTGTTAGTAAAATAGTTTAAATTGATTTGACAACCACGGGGTTGCCGGGTTGTAAAAATGTGAACAAATCTCGATGTCAGTTGCTATCAATAGGGTCGACATATACGACTTAAATGTTCACCACAGAAATAGTATAAAAACTAAAGTGCCTATGCAAAATAATTTGAAAACCCTTATAACACACGGCCCTATGCTCCTTGCAGGAGTAAAAGGAACAAATATATATATAACACATTTATAAAATGAATTTTGTATGGAAAATTTGTTTTAGAAGTCACTTATAAATTTTAATAGCAATTATGCATATGACCCCAAAAATATAAAATACAAAAATAAAATTTAAAACCAAACACTTTTTATAATGCCCTTTGCGGGCCTTTTTATAGAGTTTATTTTTATTTTTAATTTTACATGGAAGTAAAAAGGAGAGATTTTATGTTTTATGAAATTTTTAAAGTTATTATGTTTTCTCAAAAAGTTTTATACCTGTAAGAAAATAGAGAGTTTTAAATTTTATTCAAATAAAAGTTTGACTTTAAAAAAGTAAATATAACGCAAGTTTTTCTCAATTAAAATTGAATTTTATAAACTGCAGTTAAACACTAAATTCTAGGTACTTTGATTTATGCAAATTTGTATTGCCGACTAACTAATCTTATTCTCATCTTCATTCAGAGTCTATTGTCACTTTTAAAATAATTAGTATTCAAACAAGACGGTTTTAAATTCTTTTAGATAATTTTATGATAAATATATATTTATGCAATTTTGCTCCAAATTTTAATATCGATGGCTTAATGAAGAAAGACCCTAATTTCATTCTTAATTTCTATTGAAGGGAAGGCAATACAGATCTAAAAACCTTCGATATAGAGTTTCTCTGAATTAATTTCTTTATTAATACAAAAACAATAAAATAAAAAGTATAATCAAAGTTTTCAGATTTCCTTTTCCTCTAATGAAATATTAAGTCGAGTTAGGGCCTTTCTGTATTAAGCATTAAATTTATTTACGAAATATTGGGAAAAAAAACAGCATATTCGTTCATACACTTAGAGCATTTCTTTTAACTTTTACATTCATGTTTGTTGGGTAATATGAAGTTAATAAAGGTAGATTCAAATAAAATAAAAACAATTTGAATTATTAAAAAAATGTTTATGAAACTATATGTATCATTACGGTTTGGCTCAAGGGGTAAGTCGATGAACTTCTAAACCAAAGGACCTTGGTTCGAATCGTGGCTGGTGTTGGAACAAAACAAAATTGCCTTGAATTTAAAATTGAAGAAAATTAAATTAAAGAGAAATAAAAAATAAACAAAGATAAAGATAAAATAAGAAAAATATAATTTTTTTCGTTTTATTATCATATTTTCCCTCGAAAAATATTCGTTGTTTCGATGAAATATCGAATCTATAAATAAACAATTTTTCGGATCTATATCACTTTGCCAGCCACATAGGAAAATACCCTCATTCTTGGTATTATATCGAACTCAATATCGATGAAATTTTACGAGAAAATGATTCAGTTTCGATACAAGCTCGACTCATTTGGCATACTGAGATGTGATCGGTATTATAGGCAGAATATACTCTATGCTTCGTACTTTGTGGGCAACACAATATTGTACCCCTTAAATATAAGAAATCTTATTGCGAAGACATACCTAATGCCGTGTTTGACATATGGGTGTGAAGTTTTGGTTGTTGTGATTCCACAAGTTTGCAGAAGCTGAAAGTTATTTACAACAATATCATAAGGTATGTGTTTGGTATCGTCTTACGCAATACAACTACTCGGAGTGTCTTTCGCGAATCTAGTGAGCATCAGGATAATGATATTACTTCATAAAATAGTATAACGTAAGGTACCAACATACTTGTATGACCGCTTAACTTTTGGTAGGCCAAACAACAGAGGTAAAACTATAATATCCCTTAAATATCGTAGTCTAGTATCTCAATGGCAATATTTTTATAATGCTATCCGTTTATAAAACAGACTTCCTCATAATTAGGGAATGCAAAATCTCGCACTTTTTGATTTCCCGGGAAAGCGGGAAAGTTATATTGAATTCCTGGGATCCCGCAAGGCAATTAAATTAGAAAATATTTCATAATAATTAAAAAAATTTATTTTTCATGATTGTGAAAAAGCTCAGGTGTTTTTTTGGAATTTTCCTATTGAGAAAGAATTAATTTTATATTAGAAATTATATAAGTCTAACCCCTCAATTCATAAATGCTTTGTAAAATTATAGCAGCTTTACAAAACGTCTTTTTCATATAAAATTTGTTCAATAAACCTCCTATAATTTTATAAAGCGTTTATGAATTTAGGGGTAATTATATATTTTTAAAAACTGAATAAACTACAACTAATTTTTGAACTAAAAAGCTTGTCCGTCAAAAAATAAAAAAATCAATATAGAAAATAATTTAAGAAAATTGGAAAAAAATTTTTAAATTATGGGAACAAATTTTAACTTACTTGAAAATTTTTAAAAATCAATGGACAGATTTGTGTTTAATTCTGTGCAGAATAAGTGCGGGCTTTATTTACGATTTTCTCTTCTTTTATTATTTTATAGAAAATTTTGACACAAGTCCCATTTTAACCCATTCGAATTTCGGATCCAAACATTAGTTGGCTTTTAACCAGACTGGTGTAGGGTATTGTATAGTCGGCATGCCCGACTTTAGCCTTTTTACTCGTTTTTGTATATATTAACTCCTTTGAAAAAAAACTTACTAAAATATAATTAATATTTAACGCTTATTAGCTTTAGTATATAATTTTAAATCAATATTTGTATTAAGTATTATTATTATTGTTATTATTATATTAATATTTGTATCTCAATTAAAAAATTCATTACGATATAAATTTGCACAACCCTGTACTGTAAATTAAAAAATGTAAATCTTGTTGTATAGGGGAAATAATGAATAAATAAATAAAATAAATAAATAAACATCCTAATTTTTTCATTAAAAATACAAAAATTGTTTTTTTTGGACTTTCTATATTTTCATATATTTAGTTAGAATATTCTTCTACCTTAAGTCCAAATTCTAATATGATATTGTCATATTAGATTTTATTTGTTGTTTCAAAAAGGGGGTTGATAATTTTCATGATAGACAATACAATTGTTTCATAGGCATCACCCTACTCTTCAGTTGTCCGCAATAAGAAAATGATAACTTTCTTACTCAAACCAAGACATTATCTGATTTACGTTACTCGAGTAATTTTAAACCTTACACGATCAATCGAGTTACTAGAGTAATTTTAAAATCTTACGCGATTAATCGAGTAATTTCAAAACCTTAAAATCGAGTTACTCGGTTACTCGAACAAAGCAAAACCCGAGTAATTTGAATTCCCTATTAAATAAGTACTTTTTACACATTTAAATATTATACATTTTTTATTTATACGTAAATATTTTTGGTGTTTAAATTTTTATGACAAGTCCTAAAACTACACATTAGAAAAAACGACCACGCCAAACAAAAATACCCAGTAGCAAATGGTCGAACTGTCTCTAAAAATAATAGTTTTTTGACTAGTTATTAAAAACTAGCTCTCAAAATAATTATTTTAAACTAGATGTGTACTACTTAAATACGATCTATAAAGAGACTGTTTAAAAAAAATACCTAAATTAAAGTACGAGATTTGTAATTCTTATTTTGTTTGTATTTAGTTTTAGTAAAAAATCGAAGTTTACAAATAAACACTTACATTTGTTATTGTGAATTTAATTAAGGTGTAAATCAAATGGTACAGTACTGGTGCCAAAGAGGAACTCCAGAACACTAAAATGTTTTATTGTGATTAGAAGTCATAAAAACATAATATTTTAAAGGTCATTTTCTAAATGGACCTAATTATTTCAGTTAGAGGAATCTATCGGCCTAATCTACGTTTTATCAAAGGAAAAATCCTTGTTTGTTATCTCCATAATTCTGGTAGTAACAAATTGGTATAGTAGGTACTATTTCCATAGAGTCCCTTCGGTACTAGTTCCGCGAGTGGCACATTAGTACTAGTTTTGCTCCCTTAAATTGTAATTTTGAAACTAGTTCTACATTTAGTACCAAAGTGGGAGTTTGGCGACAATTTCCCCTATCTCTGCGACATATTCATATTAAATTCTAAAGTTGTTTGTATGGAGAGGCGGTAGAACTCGTACTAGTTGCCTGGTTCCAATAAACTAGTACATACCTGGTTTTTAGCAAGTAATTTTTGCTTAGATGCCAAAAAATAAGTTGTGCGGAGCTATGAATTTCTATTATATAACCAATTATTTGCTAATGAAAGATATTGCTGGGAAGAGAATAGGAAATTCCGTAGAGAAAATTAAATAAGTTTTGTCTCATACCGAATTCTGTGAACGGATTTAAGCTTTAAATGGCATTGCAAAAATGGGGATCTTTGTACTGTGCTTATAATATTATCGGTGCGCAATTTAAAATGTCAAATTGCACGGAAAAACGGTGTCCTTTGTATTGTGTAATATAAGCACAATACAAAAGACACTACTACTTTTATGCTTATGCGGACACACAGAAGAAAAAAAAACAGGGGTAATATTACCCAAGAGCTATGTAATTATACAACTACATAATTTCCAAGCGGCCCTATGCTCCTTGCAGGAGTAAAAGGAACAAATATATATAATTTCCAAGTCTTTGTAATTTTTAAATTTTTTACTACAAAACTCAAATTTCTTTTATAAAATATATACAATTCTTAAAAAAAAATGTCTAGGATATACATATATTCACTAGAAGATTGTAAAACTAACTTCAAACTTATGTAGTTGTATTATTACATAGCATTTAGGTAATGTTCTCCCTGCTTTTTCCGTGTGTAACCGATCGTCGCCGACTCTTTGTCAACACCTTGTAGAACGTACAATATTTTTCTGCCTGGGTCTGTTTATACACTTTGCCAAAATGTTTAGTATTTTGGCCAATTGTATAAAGTGTACAAAGCATAAATTGGAAATTGTGGTACTCAATTGTTTTTTTATTTTAGAAAAGTACCAACCTGAAAGGATTATATTTTCGTTTGCATTATAAAGGTATCTTTTTGTCTTTCAGCATATTTACTAATGCTGTCGTAATACATAGAATATTTGTGTAGTAGAAGAAAACCCCATTTTTCTTGATAGAAAAACACAATTGTACGATTGAAACTTTAAGAGAGGTTTTCTGATTAAATGAAGCAAATTCATTTGGTACGAGAACGAAATGTCCTTAATCTGCATATACAGCATAGTATAAAACAGTAGGTCACAGTTAGGGAATGCAAAATCCCACACTTTTTGATTTCCCGGGAAAGCGGGAAATTTATCTTAAATTCCCGGAATCCCGCAAGGGACATAAATTAGAAAATATTTTATAGTAACCAATCTAAAAATCGACATATATGGATCCATACAGGTTAAATGTATGTACGTGCATGCTCATAAACATGCATTCATGACCATACGTGGATACATAACTCTCCATACATGAATCATATATGACCATACGTGTGCATTAACCAAATTTGAGGTAATATCTACATGTGTGTACATGCATGAACAAACATGGACACGCTTGAGCATGCATGATCATACATGTAGATATTACCTCAAATTTCGTTAATGCACACGTATGGTCATATATGATTCATGTATGGAGATTTATGTATCCATCTATGGTCATAAATTCATGTTTATGAGCATGTACGCACATACATTTAACCTGTACGGGTTCATATATGTCGATTTTTAGCTGGGAATTTAAAAATTCGTATTAATAAAATGTCTTAAAGATTTCAAATTTTCATAACCGTGAAAAAGCTTAGGTGGTTTTTATTGGAATATTCGTAGTGGGAATGAATTAATTTTATATTAGAAATTATATAAGTCTAATTATATATATAATTTTGAAAATTGAATAAACTAAAACCAATTTTTAGACTAAAATACTTGTCCGTAAAAAAAAAGAAATAAAAAAAATTAATATAGAAAATAATTTTAGAAAATTGGAAAAAAATTTTAAAATTATGGGAACAAATTCCAACTTACTTTGAAAGTTTTAAAAAATCAATGGTCAAATTTGTCTTTAATTCTGTACAGAAGAGGTGCGATTAAAAAATTTTTATACAAACACTATTTAGTTGAGTGGTTTTCTTAAAAATTATATTTTTTAAGTTCCTTTCAGTGCCTGTTAAAAAAAAGAACTTAAAAAGTTCGATCATGTACACAAATTAATAAGTGGGTTCGTTTACTCGAAAAACTTACTACTTTTACTACAATTTTGTAAGTAAATGAGCAAGCCTAATGTAAGATTTTTACAATTTTCAAAACGGTGGACAATTTTGCATAAGTAAATTTGAAATAATTAACTTTATTATTTTAAACTGCATTTTTTGAAATCCCGGGATTCCCGGTCCAAATTCCCGGGAATGCGGGAACTCAAAAATGCATAATTTCCCGGGAATCCCGGGACGGGTTTTAATATATAAGAAATGGTACTATCTTAATTTGAGATCAAACACATAAGGTTACGCTGACAATATTTTTTATGTAAAAACTATTTAAAATGTATTTAAAAACAAACGAAATTTCAGTTGTAAATAACATTTCACCAATTTAAACTTTCATTTCTTTTTCTTTTTGACTGATAGAAAATGAACCACAAATTAGTCAAAACAACTAAAAAATCACTTAGTCCCATTTCACACACAGCAACTTTTGTTGCGCAATTCTTGAGTTTGTGGGAGAGAGCGGAAAGAAGAGTGGTAATTGGTACGGAATTGCTTGTTCTCGGCAATTCGTTTTGTTTTACATTCTACACAAAGTTGGCTGCAGCAGTGATGGAAAATGAGATTTTGGATTTTGTACCAAACAGACAAAGAAATTGGACTTTTTTGACCCTTACGGTACCAAAATGATATATATTTATATTTTTTAGATAAGTTACCATCTCTAAAAGAACAATGTAACATATTATTAATTTTTCAAAATACGTAGATGCTAACAAGGCGGGTTTAAACATGAGTTTTTTGAATGATACTCACTGTATATCTTAAAATTTTCAAAACTATGTGTATTGAGAATAGCACTGAAATTATGTGTATTGGAGTATAGTTTTGGACAGCTACAGTTTTGGAATTGGTTGAAACAAGTCTTGATTAAATTATTTTGCAGCTTTGGGCCAAAAGTTGTCATTTAAAGCCAATATAAGAAAATATTTACAAGTTTTGGTAGAATTATTTTCGTCTACGTCGGCAGTTCGAATATTTGTTCAAGCTTTAAAGAACATCAAGTTGATATCAATACAAAAATTTTAAATTAGGAATATTTTGAAATTGTATCAAACGAATCGTGGTAGTACCACGATATCAACGAAAGTTAGAATGTACCAAAAAAAGTACAATTGTACCATCTTGTCCATCCTTGGGCTGCAGGTTTTAAATTAAAGGAAAACAAAAATTGCTGAAAAAAATTTCTCTGTGTGAACATGAAGGCAACTTTAACAGTGAGGTTACATGATCAAGATTTTGCTTTCAAGTTGATACCACATACTGCTTGTCAAATTCAGTTGAACTCGAAGCTGTGACGTAGGCTGCATGCAACTTGATAGTCAATTTTGCTTTCAAGATGCCGTCGTCAAGGAAAGAACTAAAAATGCTCGCCTCTGTGGGCTGTTTCCGCACTGTAGGCTGTTCGAAAAGACTTTATTTTCTTCTTCACATATTCCACAGACATTTTCATGTCAGCAGAAATTGATTTTTTTATTTATTTTTATTTTTAAATCATTTCGTCGATATACCGAAATATTCACACTCCGCATTTTATCAATCATGTTTTATTGCCGCACAATATTTGTAAAAAGAAAAACAAATTAACAAGAAATTGATCAGCTGTTTAAAAACTTGACCGTCAAGTTTTCTCAAAACTTGAAAGCAAAAATTGATATCAAGTTGCTGTTCAATTTTTAAAATGTGAGTGTGTTAGTAAAAAAAATGTGAGTGTATTGAAACTTGAAAAGCAAAAATTGATCGTGTAACCCCTATGTAAAAGAGAATTGACAAGAATTGCCGCAATAAATGTTGCTATGTGTGAAACAGGACTTTCATAAATTTTTTTTGGTTTATTTTTTTAAATGACTCAATAAAATGAATGTTACGAATTCTCAGTATTTTATGTTATTTGTTTTTCTAGCGACTTAAAAATATAGCTAAATTGTATATTTCTTCTACAAATGAATGTTATTTTCACTTCAAATAACAAAACTGAAATACTACCCAGTGTAGAAAATCATTTCCAGATATGTGGTTATGTAACTACGATACATACTAGGTAATGGTATGTTACTAGTAGTTACTGTTATTATTTCATTTCTTACGTTTCTTATTACTTTTTATGGCGATAAATAATGGGTTATGGTCATAAAATTTATCCTTACGTATATGCTTACCAATATTGTTAAAAATAATTAGTCTAAAAATAGATTTTCAAAAAATAAGTTAAAAATCAAAATTTAAAGTAAAACTTTTTTAATAAAATTTGCTCATGCGTGAATTGATCAATAGCTCTACCATCTGAGCTATATCGACATGTAATGTTTGATAAATAAAAAAATAATTGACCTGCTGCGCAGAAGTCAGCTTACTTGCTCACATACAAAAAAACCAAAAAATATGTCGCCACATATATCGTTACCAGTGATGAAAAAATATTGAGTCTAAAAACTGATTTCAGAAAAATTTACAAAAAATCCAGAACGTTACTTTGTGTTTGAAATATGTATTGATAAAAATAATAATTGGTATCGCATTATTTTTTATTTTGAAATAATGGAACAATGAACTAGTTATTAGCAACTCATAATTTTATGTTCTTAAATAATACACCGGTGTTATTACTGGTAGTCTAAAAAATAATATGTTATTATCGTTTCTACACTGGGTACTTAAAAAACTAACAAATTCTGACTGCAAAAGTTCCCTGAGTGTAGTTAAGATTGGGTATTTTTTGGAATTGTCGATTTTGAAAGTATTCGAATATCGAGTATGGTTTTATTATAAATGCATCACTATTTTACTGAATTTGTTTTTATTTTATTTTCATGCAAATTTGGGAAAATTTTCGGAAAAAGAGTTTAGTCTTGGATTTTTTGCAGTTTTTTTTGTTTTGGGTGGATACAAAATGTTGTATCCATCTATTCTTGGGTGGATGACTCTTAAACAATCATTTAATCATTGTAAATTCACGTTTTTTTATTTTTTTACAGTTGTTTTCTTTTTCCAAACTTTATCAAACAGATATTTTGGGCTATACCCTGCTTTAAGCGTTTAATAAATTTTTTTTTTATTAATCATTTGTGAATATTCTTTTTGCCAAATTAGCCTAAAAATCTGTAATTAGGCTATTTTTAAAGTTTTTAAATAACACAGTAAAGCTTTTATAATATTTTATGAATTTGTCCCATAGTTCTTAAATGTTCTATAAAAGCTGTGTTTGTGCGGCAAGCTATCAACGTTGGCTTCTGTCATTCCCATACAAATTTGACATTAGTAACGTTGAGAGTTAACACTAAACGTTGGCTTATGTAAAATTTATGTGGGAATGACATAAGCCAACGCTGATAGCTTGCCGCACAAACACAGCTAAAGTTATAGGAGGTTTATAATTTGTAGCTTTATAAAGCATTTATGAACCATGGGATAATTTCATAAAAAATTATAAAAGCTACAAACTATTTCTGCACAAATTAAAATTCTAGTTTTAATGATAAAATTGACTTTAATTTATAAAGTCTTTAAGAATTGCCACTTTATTTTGCTCAGCACTGTATGTAATAGCCAACTTAGACACATATTTTTATTTGTATGTAAATTGTAGTTCATATAAGAACATACCTTAACAAATGTAACTGCCATAAGCTTTCAAAATTTGCAATATATGTATTACAATAAATGCATGCATAGTCATGTTCATTATACATGCATACATATGTTTATTTCTGTTTGTAGAGATTGTTATAAATTTATATTAACTTATTTTGGACACACTGTTCCGTTTTCAACGCAGTACTTTTAAACAGTTATATTTTTATACTGGATAAAGATAATTCAGTGATTTGAAAACCGTAAAGAAGTTTGATATCTTGATCAGAGTTCCAAGACGATTCGAAATTATCGCCGGCGGCTTCAAGCCGATATTTTTAATAAAAAAAGTAATACTAAAAAAGTAAATTATTAAAAATAAGAATTCCAATATTTAGACTTCACTGTAATGCTTTTAGCACATAAATATAGGTAAATAGTACATTTTATAAAAAAATTTAGTAGCTCTTCACTTACACATGATCCACCTACTGAAAAGATATGTTCTGATGATGCAGATATAGTGGGGATACAAAAAAAATAAAAAAATGTCCAAGTATTGCAATATTGGGGAAAACCTAAACAAAAGAATATATAAAAAATAAACACAAATAATTTAATACCATAAAAATATTTTGCTGGCACCAGCCAATACTTTTAACTTCATTGACTTCTAATGCAAAATATTTTTTAATTTCTAGCTCTAGATCAGAAATCGGCAACAGAGAAACAAGCCAGACGCCGTGAGCCGTTTAAGCCGCCGCCGCCGGTCATTTTTGCCTCAGCCGCCGCCAATTTTTTTCGGCTCATTTCGGCTGGAAGTATCAATTTTCCAAAATAAAAAAGTTAAAAACAAATGTCATTTTTAAAACAAATTTCAAGAGTATTTTTTTAGTTCAAAAGAAATAAAAGAACCAGTTTTATAGTCACAGCTAAGAAGGATTTTTGTCATAAATATTTCTTAAGTTGGAAGTTTTGCTTGAAAACTTCTGACATATTTCGCTGAAATTTGGATATGCAATTTTAGCTTAATTCGCACAAAACCGAATTCAGCTTTAGAAATTGAATATATATCATTCCATCAAATCATTCCTTTATAATTAATTCATATGTTTCATTCCCAAAGTTTAATATTAAATAGAATGCATTCTATGTTGAATACATTCCTCATAGAATTACAATCAATTTAAATAATTCATTTTTTCATTAATTCTAATCTTTTACAAAATGGCTTATCAAAATTGTCATTTTATTCAACCCGTAAAAGATCTAAGGTATGAATATACTAATGATTCTGACAACACTTTAGTTCATAATTACAAATTAAATAAAAATCTGGCTTATTTTAGGGATTTAATATTGATATCATATACACAACCCATAAAAATAATGAAGTTAATTAACCTAAATTTAAAAACGCAAACATTTGTTTTAATAACCGAATAGAACGTGAAAGATCATTATAAAACCGAGTAAAAAGGCTAAAGTCGGGCATGCCGACTATACAATACCCTACACCAGTCTGGTTAAAAGCCAACTAATGTTTGGATCCGAAATTCGAATGAGTTAAAATGGGACTTGTGTCAAAATTTTCTATAAAATAATAAAAGAAGAGAAAATCGTAAATAAATCAAATTTCATTAAAATGTCTTAATATTTGCGACCTGCAGCGTGTAACCAAGCCAATTTTGATGGGCACTAGGTCTAAACACGGAGCGATGTTAACCAAAATCAATAGGCTTCGTCCTTGGGCCAACGTAGGTCAGTGTACCAAATTTCAACAAAATATCTTAATATTTGCGACCTGCAGCGTATAAACAATACAATTTTGGGGGGACCTTACACATTTTTCAGAAATTTCAGTACACCTGAAATTATTATCAAAAGACACATTTTTAAGTAAGTTATTTCTTTATAAAATTGGGGAGATATTTAGAATAATCGATGCTGTTCTGAGTTCCGAATCCACAAAAAAATTCTAAAGTGAAACATTCAGAATTTTTTTGCTGTTCCGTGATCCACATCCGAGTTATTTTTTTAATTTTATTTCGTGTAGAAAAAGCTTGATGATAGTGAAACTAATACAGTGAGCAGCATAAGTCATGGTACCTCAGTTAAAATAAAAGAGTTTCTAAAATTTATCAAAAAATATGTTACAAAATATCTGATATTTATTTTTTCTCATGTATTAACTCTCACACCTACATAAGCTCACACATAGAACAACAAAATAAATCAGTCGCATACAGACATTCAATGAAGTAGGTTGTCACATCGTTTGTTTGCCAGATTTTTTACACCCTGCGTAATGTTTATTGATAAATTTTTTTGGTAATTCATTTTTAAGTTTTTTTGTTTTTATTTTTTGTAGTTGTTGTTTGCTTATACATTTTTATTTATATTCCCATTATTAAAATTTCAAATTATTATACAAACGTTCTTTGTCAGTGCATTGAGAGCGAGAGACTGCAACTCACTCATACAAGCACAAAATAAGGTTGTATATGTTTGCCGATGCCTGCTCTAGATGATCTTTTACCCGTCCCGGGAGTTCCCGGGAATCCCGCCCTTTTTCGGATCCCGCAATCCCGGGAATTTTGTGCGGGATTTCCCGGGATTTTTTTTTCTTTTACAGAAGTTTTAGCTAGTATTAATGCAATTTTGGAAGGTTTATTTAAATTTAAAGCATTGTTTTTTTAAACTAATTTAAACAAAAAATATTTAAAATTAAAAAAATACGATTTAAAATTTAATAAACTGAATTAGGCCAAATTGTTTGCGGATGGCAGTTGAATTTGGTTTAGTTAAACCGAAAAAAATTTCAGCCATTACCAAGTTTACCAACAAAAATACATATTTCGGCAAAAACTTTTTTCTTTAAAATAATGATCTTTGTTCAAATAAAGCAACATTTTTATAGGCTGATTTACGTTGTAAGATTTTCGGAAAGATGTTACAACCTTCCCTATAAGTTTTTCATGTATACTGAAGTAAAATCGTACCGAAAATCTTATAGTGTAAACCAGCCTTATACAATATTCCAACATCATTATTTCAGTTCCAAATACCTCCAAAAACTAGGCATTAAAATTAAAAAATTGGTAATATTTTCGTATTTTCAATTGACATAAGTATTTTGAGTTTCTTTAACTTAAAATAATTTCATTTAAAGTTCAATTGCTATTCCATTATTTCAATAGTATTTTTTAAATATTATTTGTTTTCAAAATAATCCATCAGATGCTTCTTCAAATTATTTTGGATTTTTTATATGTTAATATAAAATGCCACTAAATATGAAAATTCTATATACAGTAGCTGTGGCCAAAAAATGTCTATTCAAGAAAACTAATTAAAGTTAAGAAACTATTTAATAATGTTTTAGTGTCTATTTTTATAAAACGACTTAGGCGAATTTGCCTTAAAATTTATGTAAAAAATACTCACTTTCAAACTATTTTATAAAAATAATTCTAGACGGATACTTTTGAAAATCTGGTAGAAAGAAACAAAATATCTAGAAATAGAAATTTTTGGATTTCATATTTAAGAAATATTTAAGCAACAAATCGATCTGAGTTCTGACTATAAAACTGGTCCGACATAAGTTCGCACTCACTAACTATGCCAATATATCCTGAAAAAAGGGATGAAAATAAAATACTCGTATCTTTCACTTTTTCTATATCAATTCGTTTAACCGTTTAAACCGCCAATTAATATTTAGTTAATATATTTCTAAAGCTCAAATTAGTTTGGAAGTAAAGTGCGGCGGTAAATGAGTATCGTGAAGTAGAAAAATATTTTTAATAGATTTTCTTACCTCAAATGTACTTCCAAACTAAGTAGTTGTGTATACTGTCACTAACTAAAAGTAAACAGCTGACACGATACTACCGGACTAATGGAGCCTTAAGAGATTTTTTAAATTAAAACGGCCTTCCATATAAATATATTACCTAAATATTAATTCACTTAATTTAAACAGACACGTCCCGTGACCGGTCCTGGGACCGGTTCTTTTATATGAAAATGACCGGTAACTTTAACATGGGCTTGTCCTAGGAGGGCGTCAATTGCCCCTTGTGACGTGTCACAGGACGGGTGCAAAATAACCCGTCACAGGACTGAAGCAAAAGAACCTGTCACAGAACTGATATAAAATAACCTATCACAGGACTGGCGCAAATGAACCTGTCACGGGCCTGGTGCAGATGAACATGTCACAGAACTGACGCAAAAGAACCTGTCATAGGACTGACACAAAAGAACCTGTCACAGGACTGACGAAAAAGGATGTATCGTAATACTGATACAAAAGAACCTATCACAGGACTGGTGCAAATGAACCTGTCACAGGTCGCAAATATTAAGATATATTGATGAAATTTGGTACACCGACTAACGTCGGCCCAAGGATGACGCCGCAAATACGAAGATACTTCAATGAAATTTGCTACACAGACCTATGTATGTCGGCCAAGGACGAAGCCTATTGATTTTGCTTAAAATCGGTCCATATTTAGACCTAGTGCCCATATAAGGGTACCCCAAAATTGGCTTGTTTACACGCTGCAGGTCGCAAATACGAAAATATTTCAATGAAATTTTGTACACCAGAGCTTTGAAGAATTAATTCCTTAATTCAATTTTTCAATTCTGAATTAAAAATTCGATGAATTAATTCACTAAGCAATACATATTGAATGGAATTAATTTATATTTGCTTTCGTTCGATTTATTTTGTTACGAATTAATTCAATTGCAATAGTTCTTTTTATTAAATCAAATGAATTAATTCACTGGTGAATTAATTCCTTACTGAATTAATTCACTACTGAATACGTTCAATTTCATTTTCGTTCAGTGAATTAAAAAAAAAAATTACGTTCAGTGAATTAAAAAAAAAAATAATAAGTTCACTGAATTGACAAAAAAATATAACTATATAACTGGTTTGAAAAATTAATAGTTATTTTTTTCCAAATTTATCTATATCTGTAAAGTTTTTATTTTTAATAGTAAAAGGCTTTATTTTTTAATCATGTAGGTTGATAAACAGCATCCGGTTTCTAATTTGTTCATTTTTACTAGCACACGCTGTAAAATTGCTTATTTAAAAAATTTATTTGTAGATTATTGTTTTTTTCTACTGAACGGCAGAAAACAGGCTTTGAATTCAATGAACTTATTTTATTTTTTTTTCAATTCAGTGAACTTATTTTATTTTTTTTCAATTCAGTGAACTTATTTTATTTTTTTTCAATTCAGTGAACTTATTATTTTTTTTTCAATTCACTGAACGTAATTTTATTTTTTTAATTCACTGAACGAAAATGAAATTGAACGAATTCATTAGTGAATTAATTCAGTTAGGAATTAATTCACTTTTTTTCCGTTCGATTTATAAAATTGAATGCGTTCACCGGTGAATTAATTCATTTGATTTAATAAAAAGAAATATTGCAATTGAATTAATTCTTTGAATTTGTTGTTTGATGAACGCATTCAGTTGAACGAATTCAGTGAATTACTTAAGAAAAGGAATTCATTCAATTGTAGAGAAAATTGAATTCGATTGGTAGTGAATTCATTCAAAAAGGAATTAATTCTTCAAAGCTCTGAGTAGAAGAAAACAATAATGTACAAATAAAATTTTAAAATAAGCAATTTTACAGCGTGTGCTGTAACAAATTAGAAACCGGATGCTGTTTATCAACCTACATGATTCAAAAATAAAGCCTTTTACTATTAAAAATAAAAACTTTACAGATATAGATAAATTTGGAAAAAAATATAACTATTAATTTTTCAAACTAGAACTATTGCAATTGAATTAATTCTTTGATTTTGTTGTTTGATGAACGCATTCAATTGAATGAATTCAGTGAATTACTTAAGAAAAGGAATTCATTCAATTCTAGAGAAAATTGAATTCGATTGGTAGTGAATTCATTCAAAAAGGAATGAAAGGAAGCTCCAAAGCTCTGATATGTACTATGTACGTAAAAGAATATGACCCCTGTGCAATAAAAAAAAAACAAAATTCAAAATTAGTGAAGGCGGGGCCGCATAATCCCACTGGGTCAAACAAAAACGGGAAGCGTATTAACATGCAAGTATGGGTGCTCAAAAGAAATTAAGTTTCCTCAGAATTTCGATAATGAAGTTTTTTTTGAGATCCATAACCTATGTTTCCAGCTAGAGCTGGAAGAGATAAACTTATTTTATAAAAAATAATGGTAGTCAAATAAAATTAAAGTTTCTCACGATTAAAAATTTTTTTGATTTTTGTGATCGATAAGACGTGATCCTAACTGGATCCATTTCAGTACATTTTAGACCCTTCAGGTTGGGTTAAACTTTATTTTGGTCCAAAAATTTAATGAAATAAGTGATTTTAGTTGTTACTGGAACTGTTACCCAGCAAAAACATGGTAATGACAGGTCATTACCATACGGATTACCAAGTAATGATAGGTCATTACCTTTTGCATTACTTTAAAATACAAAATAATGACTTACCGATAATAAGTTATAGAAGTACTTATATGTACGTGCAAAGTAATCACTTACTGGTAATTGATTAAATAAGTACTGATTAAGTATTTTTTTATATTAAAATTTTATTTATATATTTGTTTTGAACTAAATAGGAAATTTTCCAAGGTAAAAAGTTTTTTTGCCAATATGACCAACTATTTTACAATGTAGGGTAACCACTTATTTCCTAACTTCTGAGTAACCAATTATTCTATCTTTGTGAGTAACTACTTATTCTTTCACTATGGGTAACTCATTATTCGCACTTTTTTTGTAAGCGAGAGGGTAATGACCACCCATGAATTTTTGGACATCGCGAACAAAAGTAATGTTGCGAGTAAATAGCCTGGTAAGTAGTGAAACCCTTTGTGTGCTACTTACTCTGTTAATTACTCGGTAATGTTTGTTTTTGCTGGGTAAGTGTGATATTTGTCGCACCGCAGGCAAAATTTTGAATTAAAATTTTTTATTGTACGTAAACTTTTTTGGCATTTTTTGTAAATATGTATGCACGCGCCGAAAAAAAATCGCAGATTAAAAAAAGTCCATTTTTAGAGTAGGTTAACTGTTTTTTCTTTTTTGGAAGTAATAGAGCGCCGCAGTAATTTTTTTTTTCCTGAAAATTGTTCACTTTTTAGTTTCTTCACAGATCTTGGAATAATACTATCATTTTTGTAATCGTGGCGAAATATCTTCTTATTTAAGTATGTACCATTTCTGCATAAAAGAAGTTGACAATTTTCGCATTGAAAAAAATATTTTGGCGATTTTTTTTATTCAAAAACTATTTTAAACGCGTTTTTGTACAAAAAACATTCTCTTGCGAAAATTTTAACAAACAAAATTTTTGTTTGGTTTTTTCGTATAGTTATAATGTATTTTTTTTTATAAAAAAATATCAAAATCCAGAAATATGATTCATAAAAATAAAATTTTAGCCTATAAATTTAATTACAATTAAAGTTCTCGTAATCACAAAGCATAATATTCGAAATTCTTTCTCATTTTTGGAACAAAAATATTTTAGTGTAAACATCTGTCGTTTATGCCGAATTTTATTTTCTTATTCCTTTTTCTAAATTTGATAATATTATTGTTTTCATTGTTATTAAAATGGTTTAGGCAACCGAAAAAAACATCGATGTATGTAGTTATTCTTTTATAACACTGTGAGACAAATGGTAGGGGTCAGTGATCGGGAAGGGTTCAAACTACCGGGGAAAGTTATATCGGTAAAAAAGAAGTTATACGTGTCCCGGCGTTTCGCTGGGTCATCTCTAGGAATCGAGATATATCGATTTGTCCTTTGGTGGTCTTTTTTTTGACATAACTCGAGAACCACTAGTCCGATTTTGCTCAAACAATTTTAAAAAAATTAAAAATTACAATTCCTTTAATCTGTTCATATAAATAAATGTATGAAGAAAAAAAATTTTTTTGCCTAAAATATTAAAAAAAAAAATAATAAACAAAAGGTTATTGATTTTTATGGTAGCGGTAACAAACATTTATTTTTACCGGCAAAACTGTTGAGTATAGTATAGAAAAACGTTATATGAACAGATAAAAGAATTGTAATTTTTAATTTTTTTAAAATTGTTTGAGCAAATACGGACTAGTGGTTCTCGAGTTATGTCAAAAAAAAGATATATCTCGATTCCCAGGGGTGACCCAGCGAAACGCCGGGACACGTATAACTTCTTTTTTTATCGATATAACTTTCCCCGGTAGTTTGAACCATTCCCGATCACTAACCCCTACCATTTGCCCCACAGTGTATTTGGTGTAGAATTTAATGTCTAAATTTATAATTATTTTACAAATTATTAACTTTACAAAGCATTTATTAATTTACTCCTAAAGTTTATAAAAGGTTTGCTTTTTAATATTTTCTAATCATTTACAAAAGGTTTATTTTTATATATATTTAAATGCCTACAAAATAGATATCTTTTTTATTACTTTATTATTAATTATAACTTTTCCAAAAGATTTATTTTTAATATATTTCTAATGTTTGCAAAAACATCAATGTAGTAAGCATTTAAACTGATGTGCAAATCATTTTATTATAATGAAATTAGGGTTGCCATCCGTCCTCTTTTCCGCGGACACCGTCCTCTTTTTTAGGGCGTCCGAGGCACTCCTCCTTCTTTTTCAGTAAGTGTCCGGGGTTGTCCTACTTTTTGCACTTTTCCCCATAACCTTTTTTTTTATTGCTTCTAAACTTTTGAATTGTTAGCATCGCTGTTTTTGCTTTTATTTCCATTGACTTGGCATCACTTTGATTACCAAATTTGAAGCTTGTCAGCAGTGAACCAACTGTTGAATTAAAAAAAATAACATTGCTTTTAATGATGAAAATGTATTTAATAATTCCTTATCCTGAAAAATAATGTGAAAACCTTAAATTCAATTAACACGACTGATCACAAGTTTTGGTCCAAATTTTTTTGCTATGAAATGAAAAAACTTCTTGAGTAGTATTTTTTCTTTCCAGCACATAATGCCAACATAGAACGTGAATTTTCTTTAATAAAAAAAATTTAATCCAGAAACAATTTCTGATTTTATTAGTCAAATATAATTTTGATAGTAATTGTCAAGAGTTTTATGAATATTTGAAGAAATGCGACATTCAAATTGGAAGCGTTGACAAATATTCATGAAACTCTTGATAATGTGTATCAAGAAATTATAGAAATGTACATTCCCGAAAATGTATGAAATAAGTTTGTTAATCGTTATTTTTTTTATTCAGGTGGTAAAAATTTTAAGTTCAGAATGATTTTGTATCTTATTTGTGAAGTTTTTCGTAATCAATGCGCAGTGGACGCCAGAAAACAAAAAACTGAATCAAGAAACTATTTCTAGTTCTATTTCAGATATTATTAGAGTCAAATAAAATTTTCATATGAATTGTCAACAGTTTTTTAAATATTTGAAGAAATACGACAGTAATATATTGATTCAAATTGGAAGCATTGAAAAACATTCATGAAACCCTTTACAATTCGTATCAAGAAGTTATAGAAATGTACATTCCTAACAATGTGTGCAATGAATTGGTTAATCGTTGTTTTTTTTTTTTTGTTAATTTATGTACCACTAATTTAAAGTTCAGATGGATTTTTTTGTTTTTTGTAAATTTTTTTTAGTGGGAATAAAAACTGTTTTATTTATAAAATAAATTTTTATTTGTATATTTTATCGCGTTGTTGATTTTTGTAAAATTAATTTATTAAAAAAAAATTGTCCTCTTTTTTAAGACAAATGTCCTACTTTTTTGAGGTTGGCGTCCTCTTTTTCTCAAAACGGAAATGGCAACCCTAAATGAAATACACAAGCTTTCATTTTTTGTCCAGTTTCGCTTATAGTACTATTACAAAACGTCTTTTTGTAAATGCAAATGCAAACTTTAATTTTTTTTGAAACTTTTTGTAAATGTAAATTGTTGTTGTGTTTTCGGAAAAAAATTTTTAACTTCATGTTTTTCACGTAGCATCCTTGATATTTGAAATGATAAAAACTTGATATTTATCGCAAATGAAAGCTTTAAGTCCTGAAAATATATGCATAAAGTAAAAATTTTATTCTTATAAAGGCGTTTTTATAAAATAAAAACGTTTCTAAAAAAAATTATGGAAATTCTTTCGCCGGGTCGTAATGGGTTAATAATAATTTTAAAAAATGTCATCTTAAAGACATAGCCATGTATATTTTCAAACTTTTCACATAGGCGTTTCCGCGAAAAAAAATATATCGTAGCACTCCCAAAAAAGAGTTCTATCAGTGGTAAAAATATGGAGGCAATCGGTGAGGTCCCCTAAACTCAACTTTAGCCTGTAGTATGTGTGGGGAGAAAAAACAAAGAAATTTTAACCTTTAAAATAAAAAACATTAGAAATTTTTTTTTTTGCTAATTTTAGCTAATCGGGTTTTCAAATTTAGTATAATTAAATTTGTAGAATTAGCAACTCAAAGTAGTAAAAAATTCTGTAATTTGTAAAATGAGAATACCAAATTATTTTACTAAAAAACAACTTTATACTAAAAATTAGTATAATACTAGTATAGCTGTATTTTGTCTCATGCCTATCAACGTTAAGTCTTTAAAGCAAATCTACGTTAAACCGATTGTCGTATAAAAATTTTTTAAACAGGTTATGTTTATAATTTTTGCGTTATAATCGAACGAACGTCAGCAAAAGTTCCTAGGAAGTAACGCGAATAAGTTACGTTAGATGTGAAAATGTATAAACGTTGAGTTTGCAACGTTGATAATTATCCGTGTTGAAAGTTAACGTGCATATGAAAAGTAATGTGTTAGTTTTTGTCTTAAAAGCGTTTTTATGCACTTTGAGTTTTTTTATGAGTTAACGGATATAGTTAAGTCGAAAACACAGCTTATAATAAAATTGGAAACCGTTTTACTAATTTTTGTACTAACTTTTTTTTTTGTGTAAAGAAATAACTAAATATTCTTAAATATGAAGAACTTCCGACACTAAAAGGTTAATGTAATCTAAGAACTCGTCCGTTTGGGTTGCCAACCATGCTGTTTCTGCTATTTTTTACAGATTTATTTCTACCGGTGTGCTATTCAAATAATCAAAAATTGCGTAGGCTGATAATACAAATTTTTCTTCATTTCTATGCTTAGTTCCTCTTTTTTACAATATAAAAAAAAAATAGGTTATGTATGTATATGTCCTTTTGCAAAATTGTGAATAACTAAAAAATATCCTTGACTTGTGAAAGTTTAAAAAGCATTTAATTTTATTTTTTACATTTATACAAATATCTGTTAACAGATCTTCCATTTACGAACAGAAAATTTGGTCAGAATTCGAAGAATATCGATTTTTTAAGAAATTCACATCTTTTCAACGCAACAAACTATATTTGTCCAAATTTGAATTGTTATACATTATGGAAGATGTATTGACCGATGTGTGGACAATAATTAAAAGAAAAAAGATCATATTGAGATATTCGCAAACTATTCGGAAAATTTTATTTGATAACGCTTTAAAAAAATATCACCATTTGAGCGGATATCTTATTTTTTTATTTGAACAGCGAAAAAACACTAACCAATAAAAGTTTTGAATAAATTCTAAATTGAAATTTTACAAAAATATGGAGAATATACATACCAAGTTTTTCACGAACCAAAAGAGATCAGATAACTATTAATGAAGAGTTTCGATCGGCACTTGGTAGTCTGCTGGAACCATTAGCAGATCGGACACTGATTCTTTCTGCACTGTCTTTAAATTTGAAACAATAATAAATTCACTAATATAAATGAACAAACAACAAACTATTATTCACTGTTTTGTTATAAATTTAATAAATTTTATATAGTACATACCTTCAGAAAATCGGATACTTCGCGATAAATGCTGTTATACAATTTAAAATTAATTTTATCGCCCTATGATGCAATTTTTCTTAGTTTTAATATGAAATAATTTCTTTATTTGAATTCTATTTATTTTGAAATATCAGAATGACAAATCCACTATTACCTTTAAATGATAGTATATTTACACACTTAATGTCTGATTTCTTTTTGATCAGAAATTACTAATTTTAGACACAAAATGTGTAATTGTAAATTGAATGTGCTTATTAATAAATAATTTTGCGTAAATTAGCAGGCAGAGGTGTGTATACAAGATTTTTACACATTTGATGTCTATATTAAGGCATTATGCGTTTTTTACAGAAAAATTTACATACTTCATAATAGTGAATTTACAAGCATTTTTTAGAGTGTAGACAACAGCTAAATGTAAGTATATGTGGCGCAGGGGGCAGTTCAAACCTCAGCCAAGGCATTATTTATTTATTTTTTTTAAATAATTTTTTTATTGATTCAAATTGATAGACACAATTGATTTTCTGTTGATAATATAATTTTATTCAAAAACAAAATATTCAAATTTTCCACTTAAGAAATTCAAATTTAAAATTTGACAAAAAAAATTTATATCGAGTTTAGCCTAGAGCAAAAGCAATAGGCTGACAAACGGAACGTCGCCGGTTCTATCCCGGTTCGCGACATAATTTTTTTTTTAATATTTTTTTATTCAAATTAAAAGACACAATTGATTTTTTGTTGTTGATATAATTTTATTTATAGACAAAATATTAAAACCTGAAGAAATTAAAATTTTGGGATTTGATTAATAAAATTAAAATACAGCTTAGCTTAGAGGGAAAGGAATGGAATGACAAGCGCAAGGTCGGCGGTTCTATCCCAGTTAGCGACATAAAAATTTTAATTTTTAAATAAATGTTGTGGAACGTGTTATTCTATTTATAGAATTTATAATCCACAAACATTAAGGTAATCTATTAACACAACAAAAATTCAAAAATTGTAAATAAATTTCGGTAATTGGAACGGTATTAAAAATAAATAAAAGTGATTGTGCCTGCAACTACAAAAATTCGGTTGGAACTACGAATCTGTTGTCTGTGTGTACATTTGCATGCGCACAATGTATAACAAATAGTTACTTCTTTTCGATTTTGGTCTTTCTTTCGTGGAATAAGAGATCTTGTTGCAAATGTAATTGGTTTTTAAAAACAAGATATCTTACTCTACAAAAAAATGATAACCGTCTCTGTGCAAATAACTGTCTCTGTGCAAATTTTAACGACGGCCGTTTAAAATGAAGTCTTAACACAAATTTTGATTTTATCCGGTTAAAACGCTGCGAGATGTAATACTTAGACCAACGATTAGTATGAAGAGAGTGTTTGTCCTCTCATTCTGCATAAAAACACTTATATGGAAAATCGCATATTTAGGAGTTATTGCTCAAAAAATCTTTGAAGAGTTTTTAGGTAATTTTCAGGGTCAAAAGTCCAAACTGACTGGCCTATATGCGCCCGAGAGATCCAATTTTTGTACACAGATTATTATTTATGCCCAATCTATCGGAAACTGCCGGAGCGAACAAAAAATAATTTTGGGTGGTCTAAGGCACATTATTTTTTTTTCTCCTCTATCACATAACAGAATTTTATTAAGATCGGAGGAAATATGGACGTTTTCGGGCATATTTCATTTACCATAAGATATGCAAGTTATTTATTTGAGGTCCTAAGAAGTTTTTCTTTTGCCTTTTCTCAATGTGTTTTTACAAGAAAATATTTTGTTTTTAAACAAACAGTTGTTCCATTTATAATTTCTTTAGAGTAATAGGAAAACATATATTAAATAATCACAATTTTTACGATTTTTGCTCAAAAAAATATTGGCATCTGTTATGTGTATAAACAATGCACATTGTACATCCTTCTTTATATTTTTTTGTCACAAAACAAATTATTTAAATCACAAGTAATCGACCTAAAAATCGCAAATATTAATAATATAAATCAATCTACCAAAATAAAAATACTCCTTTAATGTTAGCTTGAACTAAATTGAAAAAATAAAGGAATTATTTGTAAAATTTGTGTGCTCTTCAATGTAACAAATAAAATGTTAAATAAATGTTATAAAGTAAAGAGAAAATTTCCCATATTAAAAGAGAAATTATAACAAGTACAACCAAATCCGTGGTGGTGTGTTCAGAGATGCAAATTTGTTCATAGCAAAAAGCGCAGAAAATTTACAAAAAAGGGAAAAACGCGTAAATTTCTATTTAAAAAGGGGTAAAAAAGCACTAAACAGCTGAGAGAAATATCTGCATGATATTAATGCATTTTTGCATAAAACCAATGAAGTTTCACTGGAATTAGTTCATTGAAAGTTTTCATTGGATTAATGGAACTTTTCATAAAATGTTATGAAAAATCTAATTTCATAATTATTCAAAATTATTCGATTTTTTAAATTTAGGGTCTTGTTTTATAGTCAGAAAAAAGAAAGATTTTTGTCTTAAATAAATAAATTTTAGAAAAAACACTTAAAATTAAAAATATGCTATGGATTTACTTGTTTTTATATGTTTTTAATGTATTACCAAAACAGCCTTAAATACCGTTACCGAAACAAACTAAATTCAAAACTAAACGCGCTAAATAAATTTTGAAAAACACTAATTTAGCTCTTTTTTCAGTTACGTGTTGGATTAATATTTTTATGGCACATCAAAAAACACCATATTTAGCGCGAAAAACACTAAGTTGGCATAATGGAAAGGAATATTGTATATATAAAGAAAAACTTTAAACATACATACATTGATGGTCTATCAGAAAGTTAATGATAGAACAAAGATTTTAAACACAATGTAAAGAGCAGTTAACGAATAAGTTACATCCGCACCAACACAAAATAGTTTTATAAATTCAGTTTTAATATCAACCACTTTTTATATACACACACAGAAAACAAATCAGTTGGAAATCTGCTGGAAATACCATGATTTTACTAGTACAACATAATTTTTATTACTGTTGTACAAATTAAATTGTATTAGTTAAAAGTTTGTGTTAGGGACATACAATTTTAGACTGCAAGTGAATATCTATTATATTTACTTTAATAATCGGTTTCCCTACCCAATTTTAAAAATTATAAAATGTTACTAAACTATTCGATAATCACAACCATTTTAAATAATAAAAATAGTTAATTTTCTTCCAAATGCGAGTCGTGATAACCAAATTGCAACAAATATACTTTACTAAATTTTTAGTTTGAAATAAATACTGAATATTGGTTACATTACCCAATGCTAAAAATATTTGTACGAATTTTTTAATTGATTTTCGGTTGTCATACCCACAATTAAAATTATTTATAGCTTTGGTGATCACAACCAATAAAAAATCAATTATAACCGAAAGCCATTTGCCATAAACCCAAAAAAACTATTTTGGTAATCACAGCCAATATATCTGTTATTTAAAATTAAATAAGCTGTCAAAAAAATTTTCAACAAATTTATAAAATATTTTTTTTTTTAATAAAAAAAATCTGCATTAATTAAAGAAATTAATATTATATCTGCAATTTTTTCTTAAATTAATAATAAACCCGAAGAAGAACATAAATGAAAAAAAAATTCATTCGTAATCTGTATTAAATAATCTTTTTAAGGTAAAATATAACAAAACACTTTTCTAAATAGCATTATTAACCATTCTACATATTATTTTTTTTAGATATAAAATGGACTTTGGACAACTTTATGTTACTTTCAGAAAAAATAAGAACAAAGGCATTTAGCAATGGAAATAAGAATCCAATGTAAAGTAGATACGTTTTATGAAATGGCCTTAGCTACTGTTGACTTTTTACTTTCAGAGATTTTTTTCTTTAGTGAGACCTTTGAATTCTGTCGACTTTATTACGATAAAAAAACAGAATATAAGACCACTTTCTTGAGGTTACTAAAACTCTGTAAATTTTGATGAGTTTTTGCTGCAGAAACATCTTCAGATTCCGAAAACTTCCAATAATATAGTTTCCAGATTCTGAAGTGTTTCTGCTATGGAATAATTTTCAGGTTCCAAATACCACTTTTTTATATCTTTTATCGCTATAGTATTTATTTTGTTTAATTGTATTATTTTTATTATATGTATTTTTTTCATTTAAATAATCAAAAAAAAATTATAAAAACAATTGGAAACAGTGTTTTTAATAATTCGGGAGGAATTTCTAAAAAAAATCGGTTGGGTCTACCAAATAGCCAATTCGGTCCGGATTACCAAATAAATTCGGTTGGGGCAACGTTTATGTATCGTTTGAGTATAGTAGGTACATCCGCAAATGATGGTTGCTACAATCGAATAATGTGATAGTACACGTAACTACTAAAATTCGGTTGGCAACGAATTCGGTTGCCACATAGAATCTCTTCTCTGTGTGCAGTAAAAATCGTTTAATACGCACTCGACTAAGACGAATTCTCGGTTAATACGCACTAATTTTAAAGTCCCGACGTATTGCTATCATTTTTCATACAATAAACATCCCTTAATACGAACTCGCTTAAAACGAATCCTCGGTTTAACCGAACTGTTTGTGACGGTCCCACAATGGGATGATAAAGTTTGTGCTATAGTACTTTTTATGGCACTATTAGAAGCTCAAAAGTACTACTCCTTGGCATCATTTGATACTATTTTAAATTATTCAAAATAAATAGAAAAAAAATCGTAAGAAACGTAATTCAAAGAAAATGTTTCTAAAATTTTGCAAAAAATATTAAATATTTATTTGAATTTAAGAGAAACTCTTTAAGTTGTTGTTTTTTGTTTAATTTTATTTGATTTAGTTTTCTCAATTGATTTTAGTTAATTTAAATTTTGGGGTAACTTAATTTTTAGTAAATTGGACATGTTCGGGCATGTTGTTTGTTTTCATACCCAATCCATATATAGTTTTTATTTATTTATAAGAACTAAATTTAAAAAAAAGATTATAATTTTTGACCCCGCTTTTTAATTATTAAAGATAAGACTGGGACGCTAAAATGATAATCAACGCAGAAGATTGGATGCAAGAACAAAAGCGTTAGAATAATATAAAAAAGGTAATTGCGAAGAAGAAAGAACAAAATACACTATACAGAGTGGAGTGGATCTATATTATATTTTGAACCTTGTTTTAAAGTACAAAATAACTTTCATATATGTATATACGTTTTTTTGTTAATTTATAATAAAAAATTTTAAAAAAGTACTATGCGGGTCGAAAAAGTACTATTTTTAAGCAGGTTGGTACTATTTTGAAAATCCCATTTATCATCTCTGGTCCCACACAATAAATTTCATATTATATATATCCATATTTAATACGAACTTCCAAAAAACTGGGAATATTCCTCATAAATATTTTTCAATTTGAAGAATCTTATACTTTTCACAAAGCTATTTTCCTTAGAAATATATTAAAAACAATTTATAAAAGCAAACGTAATAAAAGGATTAGACTATTTTTTATTCAAATTTTTAATTGTATTAAAAATCTAAATTATTTTGTGTATAAAAAAATATGCCCTTGTTTAATGCGAACTTCGCTTAAGACGAACTAATTTTTTTGCTCCCCCGGAGTTCGTCTTAACCGAGTTTTACTGTATGTACATACAGAGATGGACATACAGTAGGTGGAAGAAATAAGTTGTCAGATAGAAAATTTACGTTTTTCATTGAATATGGATTTTTTTTAACCGGCACTGTATGTGGTTTATAAATAATTTAGAAGTACCGGTATTAGAGAGAACTCTAATGATTTGTTATTGCAATTAATTGTAAATTTCTCAATTTTATTAACATTTTGTAAAAACAGTCATTGATAAAGTGTTGCAAAAATAAGTTGTCAAGTGAAGAAAGTTAATTGTGGACTTATTAAGTTGGACGCTGTTACTTAAATTAACCCTCTAACCGGCAAGCCCGCCTCCAGGCGGGGTATATTAAATTGACCAGAAATGCGCCAAACAAGTACTTTAAAATAAGAAATTATGCTTTTTCAACAGAAAAAAAAATTTATAAAATTTTTGTGAAGAATTTTTTTGTATACAGTGCAAGGTTTGGAAGCGAGAAAGTGTCAAAAATAATATTTCGTAAAATTTCGAAAATTAAATATTTTAAAACAATCGCAATTTTCAAATATCTTAAAAACATATTTAAATCGACTAAAACAATTTATAATGACCACAAAGTAAGATTGAAGCTTCGGCTATTCAAAAAATTCCTTACTTTGGTCCAAGGATATACAGGATTCCATAAGGATACCTTTAAAGGACATCGCCTTAACTTGAAAACCAATGGACGGATTTTTCTGAAATTTGGTAAAGAGAATATATTTGGTATAAGTAGCAAAGCTTATAAGTTTGAATAATATATATTGAAGTTGTGGTGCTTTTTCGCTCATTTTCGCATTTCTCGAAAAACGAAAATCGCTACATCCACTTAAGTAACAGCACAAAAAATGTAATTTTTTTATTGCAATTACATCTTGGTAAGAGGAATAATTTATGCTTAATCCTATTAACTTTTATGCGCTGGTTTTCGAGATTCACCCTTAAGCTATTTTGGCCCATATCGTCTAAAGTAGGCAACGAAAGAAACTATTGCAGAAGAACTTATTGTTTATTTTTCGTGAGGAAAACATGGTATAAATTTCTTTGCAAAAAAGCTTAGGCCGGTTAGAGGGTTAATGAACATTTTGCCTAAAAAAGTATTTTAATATTGATTTAAGTTCTCAGTAAAGTAACTGATGTGATCGGAACAATACAACAGGCCTACAAAGTGATTTTTTTACAAAGTTCATAGAGCTTGAAATATGGGAAAATTTATACAATTGACTGACGAAGAGCGCAAAATAATAATCAATTTATATAAGAATGGTCATACCCAAAGATACCTAGCAGAAAAATTAAATAAATGACAAACTTATATATGGAAAGACATTAGCGTTTATAATAATGAGAATAGAGTTTCTAGGAAATCACGTTCTGGAAGGCCAAAAATAACTGCAGAAAGAGTCGATAAACGAATACTGGAAATTTCAAACTCCAATCCATTCAAATCCGTTCCATAAATTAGAGCCCAGATGAAGGCAAAGAGGCTGCTTCAGTATACACCATTCGAAACAGGTTGCGCCGTGTTGCCCGTAAAATACCTTACCTGAGTAAAATAATAGGGAGAAAAGACGTCACTTTTATGAAGAACATGCTTTGGTTTGGGGATGTTTGTCTTCAAATGACACTGGTAATATAATATTGTTACAAGGAAAAATTACTGCTGCTGTGTATTTACAAATATTGGAAGAACATGCTATTCCTGAGGGTAGACGTCTTATAGGACCAAATATTATCCTTCAACAGGATAATGCGCCTATCCACACAGCAAAAATTGTTTCCAAATACCTTCAGAACCAAAATTTAAATTTTCTGAAATGGCCTCCACAAAGTCCAGATTTGTCACCAATCGAGAACGCGTGGGCTATTCTGAAAATACGCATAGCCGAAGAAAAACCTCAAAATTTCAATGAGTTGAAGGACTGTATTTATCAAAATTGGAGCAATATAACTAAAACGGAGTATTTAAAGCTGGTGGACTCTATGCAAGATAGACTAGCATGTAGCTATGGACACAGTGGCTACTAAAGTTCTGACAACTTACTTTTTCAACATAAATTTTTGAGTTAATTTAGTTTCTTATTTAAACTTAGAGAAATATGTGTTAATTTAAATAAACTTTATTCTATTATAAGAATAAATTTCCTGTACAATATTTTTATAAAAGAAGCGTATCTATAACTAATAAAAACTAAATGATATGAAACTTTAAAATAAATTGTTACTTTTGACAACTTATTTTTTCCATCTACTGTAAGTATTAATTTTCGGATGACAGATAACCAGCAAATATATTAAAAAAAACAATTAGGTATTAATACCTTCAAATTATGCGCCATGTTTTAGAGCAGAAACATTTTTCGAATTCAAAGAGCATTTTTTAATTGATTACAATTACGAGAGTACTGGTTTTTTATTAAATGCAGTACTCTCTCACTGCATGGCGTTACATATATGTAAGGAAAAAAAAAGTTATGAATATTCATTCACCCGCCCAGTTCCAAAAAAAAATATTTTTTTTTATAAAATTCAATCTTTTGAAAATCTATTTTTAGAACCATTATTTTAGTCAATACAGGTAAGCACATAGGTAAAGACATATTTTTTTATTTTTCGTATGCTGGTGTGTAACACACTATTTTTCGCGACATCGCCATATAAAGGTAGTAAGAAATGTAATAATAAAAGTAACTAGTTACCATTACCAGGTATGTAGTTACATAACCACATATCTGGTAATGATTTTATACATCCAGCTTACTCGCCAACATAAAAAAATCAAAAAATATGTGGTTACATCCCAGTGTAGAAACGGTAATGATATATCATTATTTTTTGGACTACCAGTAATGAGACCGACTTACATACCTTCTTCATTATTTTAAAAGATATAATAATGAGTTACTGATAATGACTTACTTTTTATCATTATTTCTAATAGAAAATAATTTTACAGATTTTTTTTAAAAATTTTTGAAATCTATTTTTAGACTCCATATTTTTTAAACACTGGTAAGGATATATGTAACCACATATTTTTTGATTTTTTATATGTTGGCGAGTAAGCTTACTTGTGTGCAGCAGGTCAATTATGTTTTTATCTATTAAATATGACATATCGATATAGCTCAGATGGTAGAGCTATTGACTGGCAATCTGTAGACCCAGGTTCGATTCCCGCACCAGCAAATTTTATTTAAAAAAAAAATACAATAGAAAATATATTTTTTTATATAATTTATTTTTTTGAAAATCTTTTTTTAGACTCATTATTTTTGTCAGTACTGGTAAGCACATAGGTAACGATATATCTTTTGATTTTTCGTATGCTGGCGTGTACCAATAACTCATTATTTTTCGCGACATCGCCATATTAAGGTAATAAGAAATGTAATAAAAAAAGTAACTACATTTAAAAAAATAAGTTAGTAGAAAAATTAGTAAAACGTCTTGTATATCAAGTGTACTAGTTTTCAGAAATTTTTTTGCTGAAATTCCGTTTTCAGCAAAAGTTTTAGTTATATTTTCTAAGCACTAAACTAATTTTGAACTAATGTTTTACTAATTTATTTTGCTACAAAAATTGTGCTGATAAACGTATTTATAGGGTGGACGACAAGCAGATGTAGATGTCGCAGATTGTCTGGATGTAGTACAGACAGCGGGAATTATAATAAAAAAAACAACTCTACACAATTTCTATATTTAAATTTTCAGCAAATAAATTAACTAAAGTAAAATTTCGCTATAAGTTTTTTTAGTTCTTTTCAGTCTACTAATATTCAGCAAAATGTTTAGTGATTTTAGCAAGGATTTTTTTGATTTGCAATCGACTAAGTGTTAACAAAACTTTTGCTGAGATTACTATTTTTTTGGTAAAAATCAGCTCGCTGATTTTCAGCAAACCTTTTGATGAAATTACCAACTTTTTTGCAAGCACGCTCCTGACTAAAAATTTGCTGACAAATTTAACATTTTTTGCTGACGTTACTGACTTTTTTTTTAGTGTAGTTACCATTACCAAGTATGTAGTTACATAACCACATATCTGGTAATGATTTTATACACTGGGATATATCATAACCAGTGTTAAAAAATATTGAGGCTAAAAATTGATTTCAAAAAAAATTTACAAAAAAATTTAGAACATTATATTATTTTTTAAATAATGATAAAAATAAGTCATTTTTGGTAATAAATTATTTTTTATTTTGAAATAATGAAAAAAGTAAGTATTTATTAGTAACTCATTATTATATATTTTAAAATAAAAAAAAACTTTTTGTAAGTCGGTGTCATTAATGATAGTCCAAAAAATAATAATATGTCATTACCGTTTCTACACAGGGCACTGGGTATAGAAAATCATTACCAGATATGTGGTTATGTAACTATATACCTGGTAATGGTAACTACCCAGTGTAGAAAATCATTACCAGAAAGGTGGTTATGTAACTAAATACTTGGTAATGGTAACTAGATACTTTTTTTATTACATTTCTTATTACCTTTATATGGCGATGTCGCGAAAAATAATGAGTTATGTTTACACACCAGCATACGAAAAATCAAAAAATATATCGTTACCTATGTGCTTACCAGTACTGACAAAAATAATGAGTCTAAATTAGATTTTCAAAATAATAAATTATATAAAAAAAAAAAAATTTTTATTGTATTTTTTTTTTTTAATAAAATTTGCTGGTCCGGGAATCAAACCTCGGTCTACAGATTGGCACTCAATAGCTCTAACATCTGAACTATATCGACATGTAGTATTTAATAGATAAAAACATAATTGACCTGCTGCACACAAATAAGCTTACTCGCCAACAAACACAAAATCAAAAAATATGTGGTTACATATATCCTTACCCAGCAAAATCTTTCATTACCAAATAAGTGGTTATATAATAAAAATTCATAGTTCCGCACAACTTATTTTTTGGCGTCTAAACTCATTATTTTGGCTTGGCGTGGTCGTTATTATAACCAGTCACGCTTACCCGCTCGCTTACGAAAAAATGAGAAATAAGTATTTATGAGATTTTGAATAATAAGTGGTTACACACATGCTTACAAAAAGTTGAATTATAATTGGTTATCCGATTGCTTACTTGATTCTTAAAAATAAGGTGTTAAGCAAATACTATTAGCTTAAGGAAATACATTCAGAAAAATTTAAGTATTTTCTAGTGTGTAATTTTAGGACTCGTCATAAAAATTTAAACATAAAATATATTTACATATGTGACGCGCAAAATAGAAAGGGACCTAAGGGTAAAAACCGGTTTTGTTCAGGAGAGCCATTTTAAAGATTTAAATACGTGTATCTTTGGTGTACCATCACTGAGCGTGTTGGTATTGGTCTCATTTCAAAGCAACACATCTCATGACGTCAGGAACGTGTTGGTCAACCTTGAAAACGCGCGTAGGTCGTCCCTACCTCTTGTTTTGTGTAGTTGGTTTTTACTGTTTTCTACCTAGCGCGCTGTTTCCATGAGTTTGATATCAATTTTGTTCGCGGTTTTTCGAATCCAGCTTTATTTTCTGAAATTATTAATTGTGAATTATAATAAATACTCATTTATAATTCTTTTAAATCGTGAATATCACTCTGTTAGTACGAAAATTTTTTTAGAATCGTCGACTTCACTTTCATAAAACGCGCATATCTCGGGGAGGGAACACTTTTGGGGCATGGGATCGGTCTCATTCGATGCTCAGATGTTGTCCACATCAAAAAAAAAAATTGATTTTTTTACCCTTAGGTCCCTTTCTCTATGCGCTGTCACATATAATAAATAAAAATGTATAAAATTTAACTGTGTAAAAAGTACTTATTTAAACTAATACGAGTAAGTCATTATTTTATATTTAGAAACAATGAATACAATAGGCCGTTATTAGGAAGTCATTATTTTATATTATAAAATAATGCAAAAGGTAATGATATATCATTTTTGGTAATGCATATAGTAATGAAGTGTCATTACCAATATTTTGCTGGGTATCAGTGTTTAAAAAATATTGAGTCTAAAAATAGATTTGAAAAAATTTAAAAAAAATATAGAAAATTATTTTCTATTTGAAATACCCGAGTAAAAAAGTTTTGATATAATCATATATTATTTTATGTAATTGCATATAGTAACTTATAGTTACATATGGCCACATATGCTTTTAAATTCAAGCAGATATACTTTTATATAGTCATATGTTAGATATTTTTTCCTCAAAGGTTTTAATATGGAGACATATGTGATTTTATATTATTACATATTGGCCTACATATATATGTATGTGCTATATATAAGTACATAAAGTAACATATAAAAAACATAATTACATGTACGTTTATATATAATTTAGTATGACACTATACATAATGATATAAAACTATGTGGATCCATATAAGAAATCTTTTATAATTTGTGTTAGTTATGATTATATATTGACGAATATGAACCCATATATAACTTATAACGTTCTTTATAAAATCATCTATAATTATATATCATCCCACATAGGCAATTTTTTCAAAGTGATTTTATATAAAAATATATAAGGTCCATATAAAACCGTATTGTATTATATTTGGTTCCATGTTATCAATGATTTTGAACTAGTTTTAGATTTAGTAATTACTAGGGATTGGCGCGTGACACGAAATGTTCGTGAGTCACGTTATTCACACGTGATCGTGAGTAATAATTACTATACTTAAGTGATTCGTGCGAGAGCGTGAGTAAGAATAACCCGTGCCTGATTCGTGTGTGAGTTTATTTTTTGCATCATATGTTTTTAGTAATTTTTACTGTTTTGCGTGAGAATTTTCTGATTGTAAGTTTAATAAGTAAGTTAATATAATCATGTGTGCTGAGTAAAAAACGAAATGCTCGTGCGTGAGTAATTTGTTTTTTTTTTTGGTTTTTTTTTGAGCATGAGTCAAAAATTGCTTACGCACCGCACCCATAACATTAACAACACTGAAGCTTTAATACGAAATTCTCTATACTATAACGTACACTTGACTGATTTCTTATATCTTGGTTGTATACCATAATCCTATTAACCTTAAAATTTCAGTGTTGTTAACTTTATTTTAAAATTACTAAATTAAAAGACATTTTTTTTCATGTTTATTGCACTGTCATGATAAATCTGGATAAAAGTAATGGAAGATTTATCGAAATTATAAGATCTCCAGCAGGACTGGGGTTAATCATTACATTTTGTAATTAATTACACATGCAATTACACAATTACATGTAATTGTAATTGAAAAAAAAAACTCATCTATAATTACATATTCGGCCTTATTACGAGTGTCGTAGTCATAGTCGAAACTAAGTCGAATTTGCTGAAAATTCACTAAAAACGAAACTTTTGAACAATTTTTCAATTGGATTTACCATATATAGTACTCAGATTTAAAAAAAATCCAGCATCAGAGTTTCATTTCTTTATAATTTCCATTATATACAAAATCATTTTATATGGAGTCGAAAATTTCGACTACAAATTCGACACTCGTAATCAGGCCGATTATTTGTAATTGCAATTCAAAAAAGAACAATTACAATTACAAGTAATTGAAAATTTTTTTTTATTTAAAAAAATTATTTTTGTATGTATATTGTTAGATATGATCCTATATAATATGATAAAAAGTATAAGGTTAATCTTTAGATATAATTGTATCAAACTATGTCCACTTTTATAACATTTTATATAATTTTATACAAAAAGATATAATTTGATGTAATTGGATGAGGACAAAATTCGGATACAATTGTATCGAATTGCATAAAATTGTATCAAATTGTACCAAATTATATACAATTGTATACAATTCGATACAATATGATACAATAAGACGTTCTCATTTTTCGGATATAATTATATCTAATTACATAAAAGATTATATATAATTAAATATAACTTCATATGGCTCCATATCAATTTTTTTTACTTGGGTAATGATAAAAATAAGTCATTATCAGTAACTCATTATTATATGTTTTAAAATAATGCAGAAGGTAAGTGCGTGTCATTACTGGTAGTCCAAAAAACAATGATTCGTCATTACCGTTTCTACACTGGGTAGTTACTTTCTTATTACATTCGTTATTACCTTTGTATGGCGATGTCGCGAAAAATAATGAGTTACGCTTACACACCTGCATACAAAAAAGGTAAAAATATGCCGTTACCTATATGCCTACCAGTACTGACAAAAAGAATGAGTCTTAAATAGATTTTCAAAAAAATAAGTTTTATAAAAAAAATATTTTTTTATTATAAAATTTTAAAGTAAAATTTATTTTAATAAAAATTTCTAGTGCGGAAATCGAACCTGGGACTCCAGGAGCTATATCGACATGTAATTTTTGATAAATAAAAACATAATTGACCTGCTGCACACAAGTCAGCTTAGTCGCCAACGTAAAGGGTTGTTCAACAGAGACGCTACAAAAGTAGAAAGACAGGGACAGCAATATTTCTTGACGCTCTTTTGACATTTCTCTTCAGTAAGGTTTGCCATTTCATAATGGAAAGATATACGAGCCAACAACGAGTCGAAATTATTAAAATTTACTACCGAAATTTGGAGTCAGTGCCCTCAACGTTAAGAGCGCTACGTCCAATTTATGGTCGTCATAATCGTCCTAACAGATCAACAATTGAGCGTGGGGCTATGTCAAATCAATGGTCTATGCCAACAAGCCAGCGACGATTGATGAACTTCGTACGAATATCGAACGTGAAATTGCAGCAGTATCGGCCGATTTATGCTTGAAAACCGTCGAAAATTGGGTTCAGCGTCTGGACTTCTGCAAGAAGTATCGATCTCTTCTGCATGGTGGCCATGCAAAAGTAACTCATTATTATATTTTTTAAAATAATGCAGAAAGTAAGTGGGTGTCATTACTGGTAGTCAAAAAAATAATGATATGTCATTACCGTTTCTACACTGTCCGAAAACGTAAAAAGTTCAAAGTTTTTTACGGTGTTTAAGGTAATAAAAGTTAAAAAAAAATTATGTATTACTCTTTTTAATAAGTAATAATTGTTATACAAAACTTGCTGAAACTATTTCGCTTTAGTTATTTTTACATACATATATGGAGTCCAGATGATTAAGAACAGAAAAATGATTGAAAATTTCCAGGAAACTTTCAGTAAACTTTCTAACGCCTCACATTTCTTAAAGAAGAATGGTAATTGTTTTAAAAATTTCATGTAAGTGAAATGTTTATTTTTCAAAAGTTACATGTCGATAATCATAAGTTGCTATCTTTTAACGGTTAATTTTTAACAACTTGACATAAGCGCCAAATTACTTCTTCGTCATTCAGTTGTTCTTTTGCATCATTATCCCAAAATTAGTAAAATTATTTTATGATGTGTGAACTTATGATCATCGATATTTTTTCACTGATAATTGAGTTTTTTTAAGTTAAAAACACTGTAATGCATGATTCAATGTAATACTCATTTTTTTCCTTTATACGAGTTTCTTACATATATGTAACGAACCGTTGCCATTGAATAAAATCCTTAGAAATGAAAATACAGAAAAAAGCTGAAATAGTTGTGAATTTTTTTTTGTATTTTCTATCAAAAAATATAACTTTTATTAAAATCCCGAGTTTCTTGCTGTAAAGGGTTAACAGAGGATTTTTTGGATGTTGTGCTGTGCTCCGAGATCTCAAACTTTATCATTTATGGGTGCGTATATGTTCAAGTTTTTTTTTCAGTATTTTATCCGATTTTTTTTATAGAAATATGATTAGAGTCCGCACTTAAAATATTTTGTATGTAAAGACCGCTGCAAATGTATTTAAAAACAAATCACTTTTCACTTGAAAGCAGGACCACTAACATTTCATTAAATTCAATTTACATTTACTTTTGTTTTTGACTGTTAATAAAATAAACCCCAAAATAGTCAAAATAACTAACAAAAATACTTACATACATTCTTATTGTCTTATTTTTTAAAACAATGTGACTTAATAAAATGAATGTTACACTCAACTGATAATATTGCTGTAATTACGGGAAATTTAATTTGAGCTCTGCGGTATTTTTTGCTAATTTTAGCAACACATGTCTACTGAGTTATACACTCAAAAAAAAGTCAGTAAAGTCAGCAAAAAATGTTGCTGTGTCAGCAAATTTTTAGTCAGGAGCGTGCTTGCAAAAAAGTTGGTAATTTCAGCAAAAGGTTTGCTGAAAATCAGCGAGCTGATTTTTACCAAAAAAATAGTAATCTTCAGCAAAAGTTTTGCTAACACTTAGTCGACTGTAAATGAAAAAAATCATTGCTAAAATCACTAAACTTTTTGCTGAATATTAGTAGACTGAAAAAAACTCAAAAAACTTGTAGCGAAATTTTACTTTAGTTAATTTATTTGCTGAAAATTTAAATATAGAATATGTGTAGAGTTGTTTTTCTTTTTTTGTCATTTCCGTTTCCAGACAAGCTTCGAAATCTACATTTTGTCTATCTGGTTGTCGTCCACGCTGTGAATGCGGTTATCAGCACAATTTTTGTAGCAAAATAAATTAGTAAAACATTAGTTCAAAATTAGTTTAGTGCTAAAAAAATATATCTAAAATTTTTGCTGAAAACGGAATTTCAGCAAAAAAAATGCTGAAAACTAGTACACTTGATATACAAGACGTTTTACTAATTTTTCTACTAACTTATTTTTTTGAGTGTAGTACAATAAAATTAGTAGCCACTAATAAATTTTAACAAAATTGTTGTAAGTTTTAATTTAAAATCGATAAGCTAAAATTAGTTACAAAATTTACTACAGCCAGAAAACAGATTCGTTGCAGCAACCGAATTTGTTGCCAATCGAATTTAAGTGGTCCCATGTACTATCACAAAATTATGCAGCAATTTCTTTTGTTATTACCAGTGCAAGTTTTTTTTGGCATTTGCCATTAAATGCCATTTTTTCACTTATTTTGTAAAAATGCCATTTTTACAAATCCTTTCCAAAAAACCATTTTGTCTATTTTTTTTAGACTTTTCATTATAAAAATGCTATAAAATTCAGTAAAAACTCAATCTTTGTAAATAATTTTTGGAAAAAATTAAAAAAACGATATTTTTTTAGAGTTGATTTATAGGAAGAAGAAAACATTTTTATTGAAAAATTTAACAGACACAAAGGAATCACATTTAATATTTAATAAAATTCCAGAATTTATTTTAAATCATACTAATATACGGCGAATGCACTTTTGCAGTTCAACGATAAATTCCTTCATTATTGTATTTTTGTTAAAAACATTCAGAAAGACACTTAAATCAACTATTATACTTTAAAATTATTGGAATAAGCGTGCCATTTTTGCGTTTTTTGTGCCAATTTTACTATTGTTTCGTGCCATTTTGCCTGCCAATTTCCACTTTTTTTGTGCCATTTTAAACTTGCCCTGGTTATTACCGAATTTTGTTAGAGGCAACGGTTTTTTCGTACTTGTTTCGGTTTTTGTCGCTGAATATATAAGTTGAAGAGATTGAAAATTAAAAATGATTTCAGTTGCAGGAACTGAAAGAAAGGAACGGAGTCGGTCGACTTTTGATTATTTATTAGTCCTAACAATAAAATGAAATAAAAAAAAGTTCATAAATTTTCTGCCATATTTATTATGGTACATTTTATTTGAGGCCCTATGCTCCTTATAGGAACCGAGGGAACATATAAATTAATTTATTGTTACGAGTTTTGTTTAAAAAAATTTTCAACTGCTGAGTAATTAGCAGTTGTTTCTTTATTGATTTTCAGATTACAAAAGAGCAAAGTTTCTTACAAACTACCCTAATTTTTATTCTACTGCGCACCGTTGTATTGTCGTTTGTTGTTTCTTACGTTGTAATACAATCCAGGCTCGTGTTGGTGAACATTGCTGTATTGCTTAAGTCTGTATAGACGCAGAGTCAGCATGTGAACGTTTTTAACAATACTTTTCATTAAGTCATCAAATATCGTCGTTGCTATTTTATATTTAAGTTTTAAATGTATTTTGTCTTAACTCCTCCCCTCTCAAATACAATCGTCCCGATTGTTCAAAATGCATGTAGATCGTAAATACTAATTCTTTTTTCGATATTTGTTTTTGCTGTTTTGGTGGTTTCAGCTTCTGATAAGACTTGGTCATTTCCTGGAGTGGGAGCTTCTTCTGTTTGTTTCGGTAATATCTCATTTCCTTTAATTTCTTTGTTTTTTAATAATCGGATGACTATCCAGAAAATGGCACTTAGAATAAAAAATATTAATAGGCTGCTTGATGTGAAGAGTAATTTATTCGTATCTTCCAATAATTCTAATCTTTTAATATTTCCGATATTTACTTTGGTGAGTCTTTCCAGAGATAGAACTTCCTCGGTTTTAGAATTAATGGATTTTGGTTGCAAAAAAGCTGGAAGTGGTTTACTTCCACTTATTTCTTTTGAATAGTATTCTTGGTCATCAACTTGAATTGTTGTATTGTGATATTTTATGAGGTATGTTCCGTTTAGAGTTATTTCTTCTTCGTTCACTTTGAGTTTTCCGTTGAATTGGTTTAGCAACAATAGATCACTACCGATTTCTTCAACCGTGGGAATATGTTCATTATTTACTTGTGTGCAGTTCCCTACTCTATTCTTAATTAGGTTAGTTATACAATTGTTTTCTCTTAATTCTACCAAATTATCTTTATTACAAATAGTCATATCATTGGAACTTTTACAATTCTTTTTTATGGCAAATAAATTTTCATTACACTCCAGAATATTACTGAATTCAATTTTGTCTATCATATTACCATTCTTTACCGGTCTTACAATTAGAGTATTACAAACATTATTATGCGTGATTGGAATGCTCAAAATATACAAAATTTCTCTATTGTTTGTTACTATTTTAACATTTGCAAACGACAGTAATTCGTCTATATTAAATATTGGGATATTATAATCTCTCATTACATTATTTAAGGTTACTATTTCTGTTCTTGACAAGATAAATGAGTTCACTACATTTACTTTTGCCCATTTTATGGCATATTCAATATTTTGTAATTCTTTTTCTATAAAGTTTAATTTGTGTTGTAAATTTTCTGCTAGTTTATTATTCCAATCTTCTCTTTTTATCTTCAATATTTCGTTCGTTATGTTTGATATTTCCCTAATTCGGTTAATAGTCATGTCATTAATGATCATTTGTCGGTTATTATTCTCCAGGACATTCTTAATTTTCTGGTTTAAGATCTCAAAGTCATGACTGTCTGGGGTTCCAGCAACCCATTTCCATGCGCTGCCTATAAAATCAATTGACCTTTTGCTTATAGTTGGGCTTAGGCGTTTAAGAAGCCCTTTTATCTTAAAGACTTGTTGTACTAAAAATGAACGGAGTGGATGACTATATGTAATATTATTTTCTACAACTGATTCAATATCATTTGAAATAGCTCGATATTGGTTTACGTCAATGGAGTGTACGACCTTAAATGTCCCATTTTGTGTTCTTGCGATTCCGGTTCGAATAGTAATTAATCTTGAGTTAGAATAATCAAGAACATTGAAATCCGCCATAGCACCTCCCAAAATTAGTCTGAAACAAAAAAAATAAGGAATTTAGTTGCGAATGTGGCTTTTATGAATCTTCCGGCCACTTTCGGTAATTACGGTAGTATTGCGATTCTCCTTCACTATTTCCTCTTTGAACATATTACCTAATTTTGTCCCTAATCTTTTATTTGTTCTAACATAGATAAGTTGTCCCGGTAGATATTCTTCAATTGCCATCTTTTCCTTATTGTGGTAAGCTAAGTCCTTTTCCTGCCTGGTCTTCAACCTTTCGATGTTCGCTAATCTCGTTGTTTCATAATCTTGAGGAGAAAAATCAACCGTACGTCCAAAATAAAGATCAACCGGTTTCCTATTCGTTGTCGAGTGAAATGTATCTAAGAGATTCTGGTCATCATAATGAGTCTCCTTGATAACATGCCGATGTACTCTCGGGAATATAATTTTGAATGAATTATGATGAAGCATCATCGATACTGATAAACATTTGGTTTTTAAAGACATTTATCGGAGTTTAAACGGTGGGTATTAAGTTTTCCGATGAGCTTACCGCACTATGTTGAGTGGGAGTTAGAGAATTCACCTGAATATTAAAAGGATCCGATTCAGTTGGGACTCTCGATAAGGCGTCAGCCACTACATTCGTTCTTCCCGGTTTATACTTAAGTTCGTAGTTATATTCCTCCAATATACATTTCCATCTCTTCATTTTCGAATTATGGTTGTTGTTACTGAGGGCATATGTTAAGGGTTGATGATCCGTATAAATGATCACTTTCCTCGATCCATATAAATAATTCCTAAGAGAACCGAGTGCCCATATGATTGCCAACATTTCCCTTTCATTTGTGGCATAATGCTCCTCGGTCTTGTTTAATGTCCTAGATATGAATGTAATAGGTTTTTCCCCTTGACTCAATACTGCTCCAATTGCAACGTTGGAAGCATCTGTAGTGAGATGAAAATCTTTTTCAAAGTTCGGATAAGCCAGCAATACCTCGCGAGAGGCCAATGCGTTCTTAAGTAGGTCAAATGCAGCTTTAGCAGATTCGTCTAGTTCAATCTTCGTCTGACTTGATACCGATTTCGAAACTCTACCTTCTTCTCCTCTTAAAAGAGTTGTCAATGGCTTTGCAATATCTGCATAGCCTCTTATAAATCTCCTATAATATCCGGAGAGTCCGAGAAACGACCGCAATTCCTTCAAAGTGTTGGGATAACAAAATTTCAAGATTGAATCAACCTTCTTAGGATTTGTCCTTATGCCCTCTTTGGATACTATGAACCCCAAAAATTCCACTTCGTATTTGAAGAATTCACATTTATCCAACTGGATTTTCATATTGGCCCTTTCCAATGTTCCGAATATTTTATCAACGTTTTCAAGATGAGACTTCTCATCCTTGCTAAAGATTATGATATCATCCACATAGACATAGCATATTTTGCCAATGAACTCCCTCAATATATCATCAAGTGCCCTTTGAAAAATTGATGGTGCGTTCTTCAGCCCAAAGGGTAATCTGGTATACTCATATTTACCATTGTTCACGGAAAATGCAGTTTTTTCCCAATCGCTTTCCCTTAAGAGTATCTGATGGAATCCACTCTAGAGATCTAGTACTGTAAAATATTCATTTCCGCCCAAATTGGACAAAACGTCATTTATCTCTGGAATCGGATATTTATCAGCTATTGTTACAGCATTTAACCGTCTAAAATCTACTACAAATCTATACTTCCTTTTTCCAGAAAGGTCCTCCTTTTTCGGAAACACCCATATGGGTGAATTATATGGAGAGCGAGACGGTCTTATAATACCATCACGCAAAAGTCGACTAATTTCCTCTTCTACGACTTCCTTTAAAGCCATTGGATAAGGATAACTTTTCGCATAAATTGGTGACTCATTTTCCGTACGAATGTCGCCCAATACCACAGTAGTATAAGTCAGTTTTTCGTCTGGGTCTGAGAAAAGGTAACTATGTTTTCTAACGATGTTCTCCAAAGATAATCTTTGACAATTAGTCATATGTTGAGTTCCCAATTCGAGATTATTTACATCCTGAGTAATTTGTTGTTCTATTGGGATTTTCCTTTTTCCCTCAATAGAAAAATAGTTATCCGCTGTGTGTATGACCGCTGAAAGTTGTTTCAAACTGTCATTTCCCAGTATCCCATCAAATGAATCAAATCCTGGTAGCAGGAAAAATTTTATCGGAGTACTATTAATTCCGAAGATATCAATAAAGGCGTGTTTGGTGATTTTAATATCGCCCTTTACGGACTTTGCATAAAAGGGATTTTCGTTGCGTCTTGGGTTCTGTACTAAGCTTGGTTTTATATAATTCTTGTTGCTTCCGGTGTCCAATAATATTCTCAGTGTTTGTCCGTTCTTCGCCTTTGCCTGAAAATAGGGTAGCGAAGAACAGTTTAGTCTAAAAAATTAACTGCCAGTGAGATATCAGAGGGATGTCGATCCTGTCCGTCCCTACATTCATCTGGGCAATATTGTAGGTAATCTTCAATGCTATCAGATATACCGCATGCGCCATCTACTTCATTTTCCCCTAAAGTTCCATCACCGAAATATTCCTCAGGTGTGGAATGTTCAGTCGCAAAGCATTGCTGGGGTGCGTAATATTGTTCGTTTGTGTTCTGAGTGTCCAAATGAAAGTTTCCTTGTATTTTATTCATGGGAGTCTGAATAGAATTTTCGGCAGGTCTCTTGTAGGTTGGATTATAGTGAGGTCTTGTTCGTAAGGAACGATCTATTTCCATCGGTTCCGGTGGAGGTTGTCTCTGAAAGTTCTGTTGGGGTGTCCGATATTGAGGACGTTGAAAAGTCTGTTGTGGAGGAAACTGCAAATTCCCAGCATTATTCCGTGGATATTGTTGAAAGTCCGGACTATTATATCGCTGCTGGTAATTTGAATTCAGTGTAGTAGCTGGTACAAAACGAGGTTGTAATGCTACTTTATTATTGGAAGTACCCCCAATGTGAGCCAATTCTGGAAAGAATCTTGGCTTCCCTCCACTATGCACACGCATATCAACTTTCGAAGTTTTCCCATGAGCGTAGTCTCTCCTGAAGTTCATATTGTCTAATTTCAGGCAGATGTGCAGAGCCTGGGGTAGAGATCCTGGTTCCCTAACACTCAGTAGTCTTGGAAGATCTCCATTTAGCCCCCTAATAAAAGTGTCCAGCGCCTTATCCCTATATGTGTTGGTCATTGCGCGAAGACTGTTTTCATCCAATTCTAGGCAAGAGACTTTATCCAGAATCAAAGACAAGTGTTGATATACAACTTGATAGAATTCCGAGATGGATTTCTGCCCTTGACAAAGCACGGTCATTTGGTACTCTAGCGTACCGATATCCCGTTTGTCCGAGTAATGCATATTTAGACACTTTCGAATTCTAGGCCAATCCAATGGGGTCCTGTAAGACTCTAGTGCGGTGTCCGCATCCCCCACTATCTTCGTCCGAATTGTATGCAAGATTGCATAGTAGCGTGCCGTCCCACTAAGGGATTTGAAGAGTTCTAACACCCTATCAACTGATTTGCGCCAGGAGTTGAATTCTCCTGGTCTACCAGAAAATTCGCGTATGGATCGCACAATGTCCGGGACTTTGTCCAGTTCTTCCAGTCTTGAAGTGGTGGTACCAATTGGATGATCCTTCCCTTCATCTAGGAGAGAATCCTGTGGTGTCCTTATAATTTCATTAATCAATTCCCTAATCTGTTCGATCTGTAAGTTAGTTAATCCCTGAATAGCGTTCGTCGAACCGGATGAATTAGCCTGAGACATGTTTAAACTTCTGGACAATCTTTCAGTTATTTCTTCAATAGTGTCCTCTGGCATTTTGAGTCAAAAAAAAGAAAATTGGAATATTTGGTAACCCATTTTTTTTTTAATTCTCTCTTTTCTTTTTTTGATTTAAATTTATAAAACTTGGATTAGAATATTTGGTAACTTTCAATAAGATAAAAAATTTCTTTAAGCTTGAGTTAAATTTGTAATAACGTAAAAATTGGGAAAATTTTTGTTCCTTTTTTAATTCTCTTTTTTCTTTTTAGATTTAAATTTATAAAACTTGGATTAAAATATTTGGTAACTTTCAATAAGATAAAAAGATTTCTTTAAGTTTGAGTTAAATTTGTAATAACGTAAAAATTGGAAAACATTTTTGTTCCTTTTTAATTCTCTTTTTCTTTTTAGATTTAAATTTATAAAACTTGGGTTAAAAATGTAAAAATAAATTGTGACTATGAATCTTATAACTAATTCTTACATTATCGGGATAAATTTCTCCATTTGGCTGATGCTTGAATTTTACAGCTACTTTAGCTTGATCCTTGAAGTTTACAGCTACTTTAGTTGATGTTTATAGTTTATGTTGCACTGTTTTATTATTAGATATTGTTCGTATGAAAAATTTTTTCCTCATTAAGTTTTCTTGAACAACAATTTTTTCGTTCGATAGTTTTTAGATTTGTTTGTTTAAATTTTTTTATGTTCAATAGTTTATTTTTCTTTATCTTTGTTTTTAATTTATTTAATTTTCTTAAAATTTTTATGTTGTATAGTTAAATTTATCTTTGTTTTCTTTTAAATTTTTCTTAAAAATTTTTTTTTTATGTTCACAAGTTAAATTTATCTTTGTTTAAATTCACTTGATTTCTTTTATATTCGATAGTTCTTCTTTAAATTCACTTGGTTTTCTTAAATTTTTTTTATGTTCAATATTTAAGTTTATCTTTGTTAAATTTCACTTTTGGTTTTCTTAAAAATAATTTATTTAAAATTTATGTTTGTTTAACTTCACTTAATTTTCTTTTATGTTCAATAATTTTCTTTTAATTTATTTTCTTAAATTTTATTCACTTAAACTTTAGAGAACCGTTTTACCGGGCTTGACGGGCAGTGACGTACGTCTACCCCTTTTTGTTTCCTACTCAGGAACCCGTCAAGGCTTGACTTTCTGAATCCGAAGGAACACTCGTGGGTCCCTGCTCGCTCGGGCGCCAATTAATTTATTGTTACGAGTTTTGTTTAAAAAAATTTTCAACTGCTGAGTGATTAGCTCAACAGTTGTTTCTTTATTGATTTTCAGATTACAAAAGAGCAAAGTTTCTTACAAACTACCCTAATTTATATTCTACTGCGCACCGTTGTATTGTCGTTTGTTGTTTCTCACGTTGTAATACAATCCAGGCTCGTGTTGGTGAACATTGCTGTATTGCTTAAGTCTGTCTAGACGCAGAGTCAGCATGTGAACGTTTTTAACAATACTTTTCATTAAGTCATCAAATATCGTCGTTGCTATTTTATATTTAAGTTTTAAATGTATTTTGTCTTGACTTATATATATATTTTATTTAAAAACTTACGATTACGAACAATCATTAAATTTTATGCACAAATAATTTAAGTTTTTCACAAGTTATTATCAATGATTAGTACCATTTAAAGTGGATAGATATAAAAAGGAAAAAAAAATAATTTTTGGAAGTATAAAAACAGAAACATAGAGAAAATTTATATAAACATTGTACAAATAACATTCCTGGCACTTTTGGAGTGGAGATTTTTGCAACAAGTGGTTAATTTATTGTATATTTTAACAAACTTATTTTAAAAAACCACTGTATAGATTTAATTTTCTTAATTTTTTTTTCCTTTTTAGCATATTATTTCTGCAAAAATCAGTGATTAGAAATGAAATCTTGCACTTAACCAATTTTTCCAGATGTAAATTGGCACGTTGAAAACACTTTTTGTCATCCAAATTCTTTGTTTTGTTTTATTTTAACATTTTTCCAATTATTAGCACAATTTATTTGTAAATTATATTAAAAATTTTCTAAATGACAATGCGACAATAGTTACAACAAGTATTTGATTCGCCCAATTTTATTTCGGTTCAGAAACCCAAGCCAAGTGAAAAAAAGTTTTTTTTAGTTATTACCACCGAAAAATAATTATTATACAATTTTTTGGTTTATCTTAACAACCAGCAATTGATAGTAATAACTGGAAACACATTTTTACTTAAGAATATGTTGTTATTAACATTTTTTTTGTGGATATCGCCAACATTTGGGAGCAAAGCATATTATACCATATTAAATTTTGATCTATATATGGATTAGTCTACTAGTTTTCAAAAATACAAAGGTTGGTAAAAGGAACTAATTATTCTTCTTTAAATACTTTGATTTCATTATAATTTTGTTATTGTACTTATTAATATACAAAGGCTCTAGCAATTTCAAATATTTAAGACTTCGTAATACCATATTGATGTTTTATAGGGATAACCGATTACCAACCAATCTTTTTTCTGTGCGTAAATATCAATAATTTTACCACAATGAAATTAATATAAGTAATTAGTAGACGCTAATTAATATCAATAAATTGTTGAAAACTGGTACTTTTGTAGGAGAAAGGTATTAATTCTGAAAAAGGTACTTCTTTGGAGAAAGGTACTTTTTTTTGTCCCCCTTTTTACCCGTTCCGGTAAGAATTTCAAAAGTGCCGTCTTAGCGGTCGTCTACTCTGGGAGAGGAATCTACGTACAGAATTTTGGCTTCGTAGTTGCAGTAGTTTGAGCGGGCCGTCTAGGGGGACACCTGTCCGATTTTTGCCCCCCCCCCTGTATGAATTTCGAAAAATACCGTCCTAGTGGATGTCCATGACAGAGAAAGAGCCTTCATAACAAATTTCTACTTCCTAGTTCCAGGAGTTTGGGTAAGCCGTGAAGGTGGCTCTTCTTCCGCTTTAAAACCCCCCATTTTTACAACGTCCCTGTCCAAAATTCCAAAAAGAACTTCCCAGATAAGTTAGCCCATACTCCAAGGAACACACGTTTTAAATTTCAGGTTTCTGTACAAAGGGGTTTTGGCAGGCCGTCAATGGGGAGACTGTGCCCCTTTTTGCCCGTTCCGGTGAGAATTTCCAAAAGCCGCGTCTTGGCGGACGTCTACACCTGAGGAGGAATCTACGCACCAAATTTTAACTTCCTAGCTTCATCGGTTTGGGCGATGTTGAGTCAGTCACGTTATTCTTTTATATATGTGACAGCGCATAGAGAAAGGGACCTAAGGGTAAAAAAAATCAATTTTTTTTTTTTTTATGTGGACAACATCTGAGCGTCGAATGGGACCGATCCCATGCCCCAAAAGTGTTCCCTCCCAGAGATATGCGCGTTTTATGAAAGTGAAGTCGACGATTATAAAAAAATTTTCGTACTAACAGAGTGATATTTACGATTTAAAAGAATTATAAATGAGTATTTATTATAATTCACAATTAATAATTTCAGAAAATAAAGCTGGATTCGAAAAACCGCGAGCAAAATTGATATCAAACTCATGGAAACAGCGCGCTAGGTAGAAAACAGTAAAAACCAACTACACAAAACAAGAGGTAGGGACGACCTACGCGCGTTTTCAAGGTTGACCAACACGTCATGAGATGTGTCGCTTTCAAATGAGACCAATATCAACACGCTCAGTGATGGTACACCAAAAATACACGTATTTAAATCTTTAAAATGGCTCTCCTGAACAAAACCGGTTTTTACCCTTAGGTCCCTTTCTATTTTGCGCGTCACATATAGAGATGTGCTAGATATAAGGTATTTTTTTTATCGGGATCACTTTAATATCAGCATACCCTATATTTAGAAACCCAAAAATTGCTGAAAACTGCGCAAAATAAGAAAAAAAATAAGCGCGGAATATACAATTCAAATAATAAAATTATTTTTTTTTTGCTTTTTTTCGTTATTATTTAAATTTAAAGCCGAGCACACGGTCAATATAATTTATTTCAATGTTATTAATATTTTCACACACACTTTCAATGTTATTAGAAAAATGTGAGTAAAAGTTAAATTTATCATTATTCTCCATCCTATGAAAAATTGCAAAATTTTGCAGATTTTAAAATAAAGCCACGTTTAAAGTGATTACGTTTTTATTTTGAAATAATTTATATGCTTTTTAAATTTTATTTATTTATTTTTCAACAACAAAAAACAAATTTAAAAAAACTAATATTTCAATATTGGCAACACACTTTCCAATAATATGAAATTTAAAAACAAAAATCCAAAACATTTTGAATTTTTCAATTTAATTGATAAACATTCAATATAGGGTAAACAATCAAAAATTGATCCATAATATAGAACGTGTATGCCCTACTTAAATAAAAAAAGGAGTGTCAATTTTTTGAACTAAGTGCCACCTAGTAAAAAATAACGATATCGTTACAACTTATTTTTTGGTGATGCCATAGCTATGAATTTAAATAGCCAGGAGTATGGCCATAGGCGTACCTAGACCATTTTTCTGGGGTGGGCAAGGGACCCATTTATATTCAGCTTTTAATTTCTCCATTCTCAGACTCTTAATCTTAAAAAACTCTCGACATTATGCTTAAAATTTTTTCATACAAAAAAACTATTAAAATGTTCATTTTCAAAATTTAATAATCCTGATAGCTTATCTAATGTTTTTATAGAAAATTCTGAAAAGTGCATATATCTTTGTGAAAAACCACGTACAAGGGATGTGTTCCAACCCAGGTAGAAATTGCCGACGTTGCAACAAAAATTGTACTGGGAGAGCACTGTTTTTTACGAATTGGCAGTACTACTTAAAACGTGCTTTGCCAGTACTGTTTTCTGAAAATTATCGAGCTTTTTTTAATATATTAAAATTAACAATTTTATAAATTTTATGTATTTTTGCATCTATTACACAATTATTTATGTAAGAGAGACATAACCATTATTTTCTTGTAAAGTATCGACAAAATGTGTGATGTACACTGAAAGGACAGTAAAGTACTAGCAAACTACTAAAATTGTTATTAAATGTACTGGGATAATACCAAAAAAATAAAATCCCAAGCCTGCGCCAACGTTGGGAAATAACTACGGCCAAGCGTTTATTGGTGTTATCATTTACACAATGAAAGTTGAAAATCCGACGCATTGCCAGTACATGTACTACCGTCTCCAATACCGGGCTGACATTGTGCCGTTTGTATTTTCCTACCTGGGAAGCTATACTCTCAGATTAGTATGAAATTTGGATATTTGATAAAGAAAATAAATCTAAGATCAACGTGTCCCATTTTTTGACCATCTAAATTACCGACGTGGTCAAAAACAGCGGGATATTCATCTTCGAGTTTTTGTTTCTACAACATATTGACATTCATCCAAATGTACACTCAAAAAAATAAGTTAGTAGAAAAATAAGTAAAACGTGTTGTATATCAAGTGTACTAGTTTTCAGCAATTTTTGTTATATTTATTTAGCACTAAACTAATTTTGAACTAATTACTAATTTAATTTGCTACAAAAATTGTGCTGATAACCGCATGCATAGCGTGGACGACAACCAGATAGACAAGATGTAGATGTCGCAGCTTGTCTGGAAACGGAAATTACAAAAAAGAAAAACAACTCTACACAAATTCTATATTTAAATTTTCAGCAAATAAATTAACTAAAGTAATATTTCGCTACAAGTTTTTTGAGTTTTTTTCAGTCTACTAATATTCAGCAAAAAGTTTAGTGATTTTAGCAAGGATTTTTTTCATTTGCAGTCGACTAAATGTTAGCAAAACTTTTGCTGAAGTTTAATATTTTTTTGGTAAAAATCAGCTCGCTGATTTTCAGCAAACCTTTTGCTGAAATTACCAACTTTTTTGCAAGCATGCTCCTGACTAAAAATTTGCTGACACAGCAAAATTGTTTGCTGACTTTACTGACTTTTTTTTTGAGTGTAGTGTTTAGTTTGAAGTAACCCAGCAAAACCTTCTATTATCCGGTAATGACTTTCGTAATAAGAAATAAGGGTAGGTAACCTCTTACTTTTCTAGTACCAAAGCTTTTATTTTAACAAGGACATGTCCATCGAGGTAACTCCTTACCTAGTAATATATTATTCTGAACTTACTTGTTCTGCTTACCTCTACCTCTAGGCAGAGGTAGAGGTAAGCTAGGGTGGGGGGGGGGCTTGGGGCTCGAGCCCCCCCCCCCCCCCGAAACGATTTGACAAATTTTGAAACGTAACAAAATACGCCGAAAGCAACAACATTTTTTAAAAAATGTAATAAAAAATATTTATTTGAAATCAAATACCAAATGGCCAAGTTTCTTAAGTTTTTATAAATAAAATAGACTCTAAATCAGGGATCGGTAAACATATACAACCTTATTTTGTGCTTGTATGAGTGAGTTGCAGCCTCTCACACTCAATGCACTGACAAAGAACGTTTGTATAATAATTTGAAAATTTCAAATGTTTATAATGGGAATATAAAATAAAAATTTAAAAGCAAACAACAACTTCGAAAACAAATATCAAAAAACAACAACACAAAAAAAAAATAAAAACAAAAAAACTTAAAAATAAATTACCAAAAAAAATGTATCAATAAACATTATGCAGAGTGTAAAAAATCTGGCAAACAAGCAATGTGACAACCCAAGTAGAAATTGCCGACGTTACAAAAAAAATTGTACTGGGAGAGCATTGTTTTTTACGAAATGCCGGTCCTACTTAAAACGTGCTTTGCCAGTTCTGGTTTCTGAAAATTAACGAGCTTTAAAATTAACAATTTTATAAATTTTATGTATTTTTACATATATTACACAATTATTTATGAAAGAGAGACATCGCCATTCTTTCCTTGTGAAGTTTCGAAAGAATACAATAAAAAATCTGTGATGTACATTAAAAGGACAGTAAATTACTAGCAAACTACTAAATTTGTTATTAAATGTACTGGGCTAATACCAAAAAAATAAAATACCACGCCTGCGCCAACGTTGAGAAATAACTACGGCCAAGCCTTTATTGGTGTTATCATTTCGGCAACATGCCAGTACAGTGAAAGTTGAAAATCCGACGCATTATCAGTACATGTACTACCGTCTCCAGTACCGGGCCGACATTGTGCCGTTTGTATTTTTCTACTTGGGAACCTACTTCATTGAAATCTTGTATGCGACTGATTATTTTTTTGTTCTATGTGTGAGGTTTTGTAGGTGTGAGAGAGCGCCCATGGGCGTAGCTGATGCCGACCTCTGCTCTAAATCCAACTGCCAAAACTGCTTTTTAAAATTTTTCTAAGCTTTTTGGTGGCCATAGAAACTGTTTTTTCTGGTTTTTTTGTTGTAAACATCTTGAATAGTTATGTGTGCTAGGCTTAGTCAAAATAGAATAGAATGCAATCCTCTCTTTTACTGAGAAAAAATTTTATAAAATGTGACTGCAAATAGGAAACAGAAATTTTTTTCCCAACTTTTAAGTGATAAGTGGCTATTTTTTATTGTTACTATTGATAGCTTTCGTCATATTTATTATAAGATAAACATAAAATTGACAAATTAGCCTTCGGTTTTCCTTAAAAATTCCAGGTTTCCTGCTTGCAGGCACAAGCTGTTACTATAGGGTGATAATTTGGCATAATTCGAGATTTCACAATTTTTTCCCACCCGAAGTTAAGCATTATAATGTTGGATTTTCATAATTTTTTTTTTAAATTAAAATTATTAACTGTCCGTGATAAAGCGTACTTTAGGAGAAACAAGAAATTTATTCTGGAAGTGATTGTAAATTAAATACATATGTGACGCGCAAAATAGAAAGGGACCTAAGGATAGAAAGGGACCTTAGGTCAGGAGAGCATGGGATCGGTCTCATTCGATGCTCAGATGTTGTCCACAAAAAAAAAAAAAATTGATTTTTTTACCCTTAGGTCCCTTTCTCTACCCGAGTAAAAAAAATTGATCTCGCGCAATATCTAATTATATCCAATTTGATATTGTTTAAGATCTGCTGTAATATCTAGCTGATCCAATTAGATCTCAAAATTGGGTGTATCCAATCATATCGTATTAGATCCCATTGTATATATGGGGATAAACTAAGATCAAGTTATATCTCAAAATTGGGAGGTCCAGTGATATCTTTGGGGATAAACCTAGATCTATTTTGATCCGAAAATTGGCGGATCCAGCTATATATTTGCGGATATTTTTAGATCTAATTTGATCCGAAAAATGGCGGATCCAATTAGATCCAGCTATATATTTGTGGATAAACTTATATCTAATTTGATCTCAATTTTGGCAGATCGAATAAGATCCAGCAATATATTTGTGGATAAACTTAGATCTAATTTGATCCGAAAAAGTGGCAGATCGAATTAGATCTAGCAATATATTTGGGGATAAACTTAGATCTAATTTGATCCGAAAAATGGCACATCGAATTAGATCCAGCAATATATTTGTGGATAAACTTAGATATAAATTGATCTGAAAAATGGCAGATCAAATTAGATCCAGCAATATATTTGTGGATTAACTTAGATCTAAATTTATCCGAAAAATGGCAGATCCAATTAGATCCAGCAATATATTTCTGGATAAACCTGGATATAAATTGAATAGAAAATTGGCAGATCAAATTAGATCCAGCAATATATTTTGGGATTTAGTAAGACCTAATTTGATCCGAAAAATGGCAGATCGAATTAGATCCAGCTATATATTTGTGGATGAACTTAGATCTAATTTGATACGAAAAATGACAAATCGAATTAGATCCAGTAATATATTTAGGGATAAACTTGGATCTAACTTTATCAGAAAAATGCCTGATCGAATTAGATCCAGCAATATATATGGGCATAAACTTGGATCTAAATTTAACCGAAAAATGGCAGATCGAATTAGATCCAGCAATATATTTGGGGATAAACTTGGATCTAAATTTATCAGAAAAATGGCAGATCGAATTAGATCCAGCAATATATATGGGCATAAACTTGGATCTAAATTTACCCGAAAAATGGCAGATCGAATTAGATCCAGCAATATATTTGGGGATAAACTTGGATCTGAATTTATCAGAAAAATGGCAGATCGAATTAGATCCAGCAATATATATGGGGATAAACTTGGATCTAAATTTATGCGAAAAAGTAGATCTAGGTATATGTGACCTTCTCCGAGAAAAGGGACCTAGTATGTCAAAAAACGGGTTTGGACTTAAGAGTGGATTCTGGTACCTAAAAGGGTGTAGAATAAGATGAAATGAGTTGAGGCACCTAACCATACCAAATCGCATCTCCCAACTGAAGGTGTGTTTAAAGTGATAATGCGTTATGAAACTTTAAATGCGTTCTTCTCAAAACTTAATTTTCACACACTAGGTCCCTTTTCACGGAGAAGGTCACATATATATTTCAGGATTAAGTTGTATCTAACTTTATCTGGAAAACGGCAGATCGAATAAGATCGAGGATTATATTTGGGGATTACGTAAGATCTAAATTTATTTACTTTTTCAATAAGTTGCAGATCGAATTGAATCCAGTGATATATTTAGTGATTTGGTAAAATCTTAAATTTTCCCATAAATTGCAGATCGAATTAGATCCAGCAATTTATTTAGGTATTAAAATGGCAGATAGAATTAGAAACAGCAATATATTTGGGGATTGACATCTAAAACTATCCATAAAAATGACAGATAAAATTAGATGCCGCATTATATTTGGTACTACGTAAGATCTCCATTTATTTGGGATTAAATCAGATCCCAGACATATATTGCCAACTGTTCAAAAAATAATAGACTGGCAGAGCACTGATTTTATAAAAATTACAATATTTTGTTAAAATAAGGTTTAAACTCAGAAGGTCTCGAGTTCGATATGCATTTTTTTTACAAAATGAATTTCTTTTTATAAAATTAAAATTTTTTTTCTATAAATTTTTTTATAAAATTATATATTTATTTTTTTATTAAATTGAAATCTTTGAATAAAATAATTTTATTTACATCTTTTTAACGCTCTACACCATTTCAATTGTATTAAATGTTTTTAAGATTTATTAATTGTATTTCAGAAATAATCAATTGAATTTCAGTTTTATCAATTGTATTTCAGAACTTATCAATTATTTTTCAGATTTATGAATTGTATTTCTGAACTAGTCAATTGAAGTTTAGTTTTATCAATTCTGTTTCAGAAGTTATTAATTTTATTTCCGAAATTATCAAACTGTATTTCAGAAATTATCAATTGTATTTCAGAAATTATGAAATGTAATTTAGAAATTTTTCTCTATTAACTATGATAAACAATCAACAAGTTTTGAAATATATTTGATTATTTCTGAAATACAATTAATAATTTCTGAAATACATTCCATAATTTCTGAAATACATTTAAAATTTGTGAAATGCAATTAATAGCTTCTGAAATACAGTTAATATTGTAGTTGAGTTACCATTTATGACCATATATTGCTTAAATGGCACATTATATGACAATATACTGTTTAAATGGCACCATATATGGTATGTTCCCTATTAAAAAAAATAATATGGAGCTTTATATGGTAATATATAACTTAGAGTCATCCACGTACCAATTGATCCGAAAAATGGCCCGATAAAATTGTATCAGTTGTTTATCAGTTTTTAACTTATTGTATCAGTTTAGATCTGACCTGATTAAATTATGTGTTAATCAGTTGAAATTGTATCTGATTTTTGACCTGATACAATTTTATTGGTTTATATCACATGGTATCAGTTTAGATCCAAATAGATATATTTGTATACAAAATTATATAGTTATATCCCAATTTTGACCTGATATCAGTTTAAAACTTTAATACAATTGTATAAGGTAAATGTCGGATACAATTATATTTTATTTATATAAAATTGAACCAATTACGATCAAACCTGACACCATTACATATAAACCGATAAAATTGCATCAAGTCAAAAATCGGATACAATTTCATCTGATTAACACATAATTTAATCAGGTCTGATCTAAACTGATACAATTAGATAAAAATTTATAAACAGTCGATAAAAATATATCGGGCCATTCTTCGGATGAAACTGTATATTTATACAGATATAACTTAATCACATATATGACTATATGTAACTATTTTTATTCGGGTTGTTTAAATGATACGATATATCAAAGTATATGGTACTATATATGGTAGCATATATTATCATATCTGGAACTGTATTAAAAATGTTGTTGAAATGGCACCATATATCATAATGTATGGTTTAAATGTCACCACATATGGTAATATATTGTTTAAATGATACCATATATCAATATATATTGCACCATATATAGTAGCATATATTATTATATCTGAAACTGTATTAAAAATGTTGTTTATGAGGTCCCATATATGAGCATATATTGTTGAAATGGCACCATATATGATAATATATGGTTTAAATGGCACCATATATAGTAATATATTACTTAAATAACACCATGTATAAATATATATTGCACTATATATAGTATCATATATTATCATATCTGGAACTGTATTAAAAATTTTGATCATGAGTTACCATATATGGCCATATATTGTTTAAATGGCACCATATATAATAATATATGGTTTAAATGGTACCATATATGATATTATATGGTTTGAATGGCACCATATATGATAATATATGTTTTGAATGTCACCATATATGATAATATATTGCTTAAATAGCACCATATATAAATATATATCGCACTATATATAGTAGCATATATTATTATATCTGAAACTGTATTAAAAATATTGTTCAAGAGGTCCCATATATGAGCATATATTATTTAAATGGCACCATATATGATAATATCTAGTTTAACTGTCACCATATATAAGTATATATTTTTTAAATGATACCATGTATAATTATATATTGCTAAAATGCCACCATATATATTAAGATATAGTTCTATATATAACTATATATGCAATAAGATCAACCATGTCATGTAATACATAATTATATATGCCATATCTAATATTATGAAGGCCGATATCTAATTAGATGAAATTATATATGGCATAATATAAGGCAAAATTTTGTGAAAAAACGTCATATATAATTATATATGGATATACATAACGACATGTATAATTATATATTGTAATATATGCCATATATGATTATATATAATTTTTTTTACTCGGGTATGCACTGTCACATATATAAATTCGGATTTGTCTCAAGAAGCTTCTTGCAGTATATTTAACCCAACTATATTCTGCGGTTTTAGAAGATCCTGAAAAATAATCATCGCGGTCAGAATCAATGTGAACGCGAAATGAAAGTACACTGTTGCTAAAACAAAACCCTCAAAGTGTTTTGCAAATCTAGCTCGATTTTTATTTTGATGGCCTCTTGAAACATATGTCTATTTTAATCACGTTTTCGTCACAAAGCCGCACTATCAGTTGCTTTTTATTCATATTGTTTTGTTATTAGCAGTTTTGTGTTAGAAATTGTCGAAATCTATTCTATTTTTCTAATTCTAACACCATGCACTCGCATAAGTAGTGGGCATCCCCTGAGTTTTAGTCTATCGTAAAAAAAATTAGAAATTGTGAGTAAAAATGTGAGCACACCCGGAAATTTTCACACAAAATAAAACATTTTATACAAACAAATAATCGGAATAAAAATTACTAGAATTTGGCATTATAGTTCACAGTTCATTTCAATCAATTTTATTTTTAAACTAGTGTGTTCTTCTAGTTCACTTGTTCATTCGAGAAATTTTTTCAGTTGTACATACACTAATATAAAATTCTTTAAAAATTTTTGTTGAAAAAACAGCTGAATCCAGCAGAATCTGTTTGCTAAACATTAGAAAGATACAAACAGCAGGAAAAAATCTGTTAAATTTACAAAATTTCAGCTATATTTTAGTTAATCGAAAATGACAATTTACCCTGCTAAAATCAGCAAAAAATTTACTGGAAATTAGTCGACCAAACCATCACAAAGAATTTAAAATTTTTAGTATTTTTTTTATTTTCTTAATGCGAATAAAAATATGCACTACAGAAAGCAGTCTACTACTTTCTAGCAAATATTTCTGTTTATTGTAGCAGGATAGACCGCTATTTGTATTCAACTCAAATTTAAAAATAAATTAACTTTTGAATATATAACAATTTCTTTACTGATTTTTGTCTACTAATATTCAGCAATATTTTTTAGCCAATATTAGCACGGTAAATTTGCAATTCAATTAAACGAAATTTAACTCAAATATGACTAAAACAGTTGCATTTTTGCTGTACTTATCTTACTAATATTTAGCAAAAAGGATTTACTAATTTCAAAAGCTTTCTGTGCAGGCCCTCTTTTAACTAAATTTAAGTACATTTTTTTGCTATTTTTTTAGGATTTTTCTATCAGTATAAGATTATATTATGTCAGTGGTTTGTTTGATAATTCCGAATAAAATAAAAGAATCGAAAAGAACAGTTGAAATTTAACTTATTCGTGAACGCGAGAGAGTTCCTAACTCTTAAAATGTGCAACATTTTTGGGCTTTCGCGCCATACAGATATTTCAAGAGGTCATAAAATAAAAACCCGAGCTAACTTTGTAAAATCATCTGGAATTTTACTTTAATTTCGCATTTGAAATTATTGTTGTGCTTTGAAATTGAAATTGTAATAAAACCCAAGCAAAAAAAGAGATGCCAAGTAGTAGAAAAAGCACTATAATTGATGATCTAGATGCACTTCTTTTTTAACATAAACACTAATGATTTTAACATTGAGTTGTCTTAGGAGAGGAGTATTACACCTTCAACATTCTTCGCAAAAAAATTATGTGTTTTTTATTTTACAAAAGTTTTTTATTGCCGCCATCGGGTATCGAACTTACGACCTCACGATTGCTAGTCTAGCGCTCTACCGCTGAGCTATTCTTTGATATAAAAGTTGAGTGACATAAAAACGACACTTTGTTACTACGAGATATTGTTCCTTATTCTCTTCAATAAAAGTACATATTAAACAAGTGTTAAAGCTGCACTCCAATACAATATTGTTTTCAGTACTATTTTGACAGTTGAATAAAAAGCAAATTCTCACCATTTTTAAAAATTAAAAATGGTAAAATAAAAAAATATTGATTTAAAAAAAAAATTAACACAATAAAAAAAATGGAAACAAATTATTGGTCCCGCCGGAAATCGATCCCGCGACCCTCTGTTTGGAAATGCCAAATGATACGAAAATCACTTTTTACGATCACTTTTAGAGCAATTACTCTTTAGCAGCAATACTTAAATGATTTTTTGGATGTTGTTCAGAAGTAATTCTAAAAAAGCTATAAAAATATACTAACGGATATTTTAGAAGCAATGAAAAAAGTAATTTGTTGATGTTCAGAATAACTTCTAAAAAAGCAGTAAAAATACACTAACAGATACTTGTGAAGCAGTGGAATAAGTAGTTTGTAAAGCATTACATCCAAGTGCTGGGACCTTTTAAAAGACATTTGTCCAAAAAGGATTAAAAGATAATTTCGCTATTAAAATCAAGTAACAAAACTATGAGAAACAGTATTTAAATTGTTTAATCCATTTTTTACCAACATATCTTTAAAGACACGTCTACGAAGTTTTGTCAGAAAATAATCACGGGATCCATGCTTGGCAGAAAATGGGTAAAACCATATACTCCATATCACAAACGGATGGCAGAAAATTTTAAGTATTGACAAAAAACTGAAATTTTTGAAAATTGAAAACACCTAGAAATCAAATTACACTTGAAATATATAATTTAGTTTAGAACTTAGAAAATGCGTTAGAAATTAAATTTTTCTTCATGTTTATTAGCCACTCTTAGTTTTGTAATATTAAACAAGTTTTAAAAACCTTTAGGCCCTTACAGATATTTTTGGGTTCTTACAGATATTTTTATAAAATTTTCTGCCTCTGTCTACTATTTATTAACTTCTCTTTTTACTATTAAAAAAAATTGTAAAAGGGACATCCGGTGCAATGATAAACAAATAACACCATTGTGAAAATTCTAAATTTTAATTAAGCAAAGAAATACACAAAATAAAACTTCTATATATAAAAATTAACTGAACGAAGCCAAAAAAACTTTTAAACTCAAAAAATATGTGTTTCTGTGCGATTTTTGAGACTAAAAGTATACGTATTTTAATTTTTTTCTTTTAAATAGTTTGGATTAGAAAAGTGATTTTGTGCGTTCTAGCCAACTTTTACTATTTGTGCCCCTCTCGGTAGGAATTTCCAAAAATCCATCGACAGGGAATTTCAGCTTCCTAGTTCCAGCAGTTTGAGCAGGCTGTCAAGGGGGACACTTTTTCTTTTTTTGTCCCTCCCGGTTGGAATTAGGCTGGAAGAGGAACCTCAGTACCGAATTTCAGCTTCCTAGTTCCAGCAGTTTGGACAGGTCGTTAAGGGGCCACTTTCCCTTTTTGAGCCCCCATTTTATAACGACCCTGTCCAAAATTCAAGAAAGTATCTTTCTAATAAGTTAGCCCTTACTCCAGGGACCCACATTTTAAGTTTCAGGTTTCTAGCCGAAGGGGTTTTTACAGGCCCCCAAGGTGAGGATTTTCTTCTTCTTGCCCCTCACTTTAGGAATTTACAAAAATTCCATCTTCGCGGCTATCTGCGATGGATGAGGAACATTCATACCAAATTGCAACTGCATTGCCTAAGCGGTTTGGGCAGGCCGTTAGTTGGGACATTTTTCCCTTTAAACCACCATTTTTACTATGTTCCTGATCCAAAATAGAAAAATTACGTTACCGGTGAGTTAGTCCTACTCCAAGGAATACATAATTAAAATTTTAGGTTGGCCAAAAGGGATTGGGCAGGCCGTCAAGGAGGAGACTTTTCCCCTTATTTCCCCTCCCGATAGGAATTTCAAAAATTCGGTCTAAGCGGACGCCTGCACAGAAGGAAGAACTCACAATCCGAATTTGCTTTTGGGATATCCTGTAGGGAATTAGTCGATGTCTACTACAGTGGAGGAACCAAAATTCAACTTCTTACCTCCAGTGGTTTGGGCAGGCACTTTTCCAATTTGTGAGACTGTTTATGTGGAGACTTTTCCTCTTTTTGCCCGTTCCGGTAGGAATTTCCAAAAATCCCGTCTTAGCTCACGTCTATGCCGAATATCAAGAAACCTTGTTTTAGTGGAGATATCCGTGGGGGGAGGAAAAAAAGTAGTTTTTTTGAAATTATATATTATTTTAAATGGTACTTTTTGGAAAAACGAAATTTTTTGGAAAAAGATACTTTATTTGTACTTTTTTTGGAAAAGGTATTTTTTTTTAAAAAGGTATTTTTTTGGAAAAATGTATGTTTTTTGGAAAAAGGGACTTTTTTTGGAAAAGGCACTTTTTTGGAAAAGGTACTTTTTTTTGGAAAAAAGTGCTTTTTTGGAAAAAGGCACTTATTTTGGAAAAGGCTACTCTCAAAGAGGTACTTTTTTTTGGCAGACGGTACCTTTTTTGAAAACGGTACTTTTGTATAAAAAGGTACTTTTTTTGGAAAGAGGTACTTTTTTTGGAAAAAGGTACTTTTTTTGGAAAAAGGTACTTTTCTTGGAAAGATACTTTTTTTGGAAAGATACTTTTTTTGCAAAAAGGTACTTATTTTGGAAAAAGGTACTTTTTTTGGAAAAAGGTACTTTTTTTGGAAAAAGGTACTTTTTTTGAAAAGATACTTTTTTTTGAAAAGATACTATTTTTTGAAAAGATACTATTTTTGGAAAAAGGTACTTTTTTTGGAAAAGGTACTTTTTTTGGAAAAAGGTACTTTTTTTGGAAAAAGGTATTTTTTTTGGAAAAAGGTACTTTTTTTGGAAAAAGGTACTTCTTTTGGAAAAAGGTACTTTTTTTGGAAAAAGGTACTTTTTTTTGGAAAAAGGTACTTTTTTTGGAAAAAGGTACTTTTTTTTGAAAAAGGCACTTTTTTTTGGAAAAAGGTACTTTTTTTGGAAAAAGGTACTTTTTTTGGAAAGATACTTTTTTTGAAAAGATAATTTTTTTGAAAAGATACTTTTTTTGGAAAAAGGTACTTTTTTTGGAAAAGGTACTTTTTTTGGAAAAAGGTACTTTTTTTGGAAAAAGGTACTTTTTTTGGAAAAAGTTAATTTTTTTGGAAAAAGGTACTTTTTTTGGTAAAAGGTTTTTTTTTGGAAAAAGGTAGTTTTTGGAAAAAGGTAGTTTTTTTGGAAATAGGTACTTTTTTTGGAAAAAGGTACTTTTTTTGGAAAAGGTACTTTTTTTTGGAAAAAGGTACTTTTTTTTGGAAAAAGGTACTTTTTTTTGGAAAAAGGTACTTCTTTTGGAAAAAGGTACTTCTTTTGGAAAAAGGTACTTTTTTTGGAAAAAGGTACTTTTTTTGGAAAAAGGTACTTTTTTTGGAAAGATACTTTTTTTGAAAAGATACTTTTTTTGAAAAGATACTTTTTTTGAAAAGATACTTTTTTTGGAAAAAGTACTTTTTTTGGAAAAAGGTACTTTTTTTTGGAAAAAGGTACTTTTTTTGGAAAAAGGTACTTTTTTTGGAAAAAGGTACTTTTTTTGGAAAGATACTTTTTTTGAAAAGATACTTTTTTTGAAAAGATACTTTTTTTGAAAAGATACTTTTTTTGGAAAAGGTACTTTTTTTGGAAAAAGGTACTTTTTTTGGAAAAAGGTACTTTTTTGGAGAAAGGTACTTTTTTGGAAAAAGGTACTTTTTTTGGAAAAAGGTACTTTTTTTGGAAAAAGGTACTTTTTTTGGAAAAAGGTACTTTTTTTGGAATAAGATACTTTTTGGAAAAAGGTACTTTTTTGTCCCCTTTTTGCCCCTCCCGATAAGGATTTCCAAAAATGCCGTCTCAACGGACGTCTACACCGGTCGAGGGACCTACATACCAAATTTCAACTTCCTACCTCCAGCGGTTTGGGCAGGCCGTTTTTCCCCTTTTTAACCCCCATTTTTACAACGTCCCTGTCCAAAATTCCAGAAAGTACTTTCCAGAAAAGTTAGCCCATACTCCAAGGAACACATATCTTAAATTTCAGCTTTCTAGCCAATGGGGTTTTGCCAGGCCGCCAAGGGGGAGACTTTTCCCCTTTTTGTCCGTTCCGGTAGGAATTTCCAAAAATCCCGTCTTATCGGACGTCTACGCCGAAAGAGGAACCTACATACCAAATTTCAACTTCCTCGCCTCAGCGGTTTGGGCTGGGCGATATTGAGTCAGTCAGTCAGTCAATCAGTCAGTCACGTTATTCTTTTATATATAGAGAATGTTTAAATTTTTATGACGAGTCCTAAAATTACACACTAGAGAAAACTTAAATTTTTCTGAATGTAATTCTTTAGGCTAATAATATTTGCCTAACTCCTTATTTTTAAGAATCAATTAAGCAATCGGATAACCACTTATAATTAAACTTTTTGTAAGCATGTGTGTAACCACTTATTATTTAAAATCTCATAACTACTTATTTATCATTTTTTCGTAAGCGAGCGGGTAAGCGTGACTACCCGAGTAAAAAAAATTGATCTCGCGCAATATCTAATTATATCCAATTTGATATTGTTTAAGATCTGCTGTAATATCTAGCTGATCCAATTAGATCTCAAAATTGGGTGTATCCAATCATATCGTATTAGATCCCATTGTATATATGGGGATAAACTAAGATCAAGTTATATCTCAAAATTGGGAGGTCCAGTGATATCTTTGGGGATAAACCTAGATCTATTCTGATCCGAAAATTGGCGGATCCAGCTATATATTTGCGGATATTTTTAGATCTAATTTGATCCGAAAAATGGCGGATCCAATTAGATCCAGCTATATATTTGGGGATAAACTTAGATATAAATTGATCTGAAAAATGGCAGATCAAATTAGATCCAGCAATATATTTGTGGATTAACTTAGATCTAAATTTATCCGAAAAATGGCAGATCGAATTAGATTTAGCAATATATTTGTGGATAAAGTTGGATATAAATTGAATAGAAAATTGGCAGATCAAATTAGATCCAGCAATATATTTTGGGATTTAGTAAGACCTAATTTGATCCGAAAAATGGCAGATCGAATTAGATCCAGCAATATATTTGTGGATAAACTTAGATCTAATTTGATCCGAAAAAGTGGCAGATCGAATTAGATCCAGCAATATATTTAGGGATAAACATAGATCTAATTTGATCTCAATTTTGGAAGATCTAATTAGATCTAGCAATATATTTGTGGATAAACTTAGATCTAATTTGATCCGAAAAAGTGGCAATATATTTGTGGATAAACTTATATCTAATTTGACCCGAAAAATGGAAGATCGAATTAGATCCAGCAATATATTTGGGGATTAAGTAAGATCTAAATTTATCCAAAAAATTACAGATAAAATTAGATCCAGTAATATACTTGGGGATTGCGTAAGATCTTAACTTTTCCGATAAATTGCAGATCGAATTAAATCCAGTGATATATTTGGGGATTTGGTAGGATCTTAATTTTCCCCATAAATTGCAGATCGAATTAGAAACAGCAATATATTTGGAGATTGACATCTAAAACTATCCAGAAAAATGACTGCTAAAATTAGATCCCGCATTATATTTGGGTACTACGTAAGATCTCCATTTATTTGGGATTAAATAAGATCCCAGACAGATATTGACAATAGTTCAAAAAATAATACACTGGAAGAGCACTGATTTTATAAAAATTACAATATTTTGTTAAAATAAGGTTTAAACACAGAAGGTCTCGAGTTCGATACCTTTCACGGCTATGCATTTTTTTTTATAAAAATGCGCATTCTCCTTCCTGGTCTTATCGAAATTTTTTCAATAATTTTTATTCTTTGTAATTTACTTGTAAAAATTGTATCATCTTTCTTTGATTTGAAAATAATTTAAACCGAAAGTGATATTAATTTATGATCTTGAGTCAAACTAAAATAACATTCATTTACTTAAAAATAACAGATCAACTAAAAACATTTCCCCCATTCAAAAGAATTCCTTTTTATAAAATTAAAATTTTATTTTCTATAAATGTTTTTATAAAATTATATTTTTTTTATTAAATTGAAGTCTTTTTAAAAAATAATTTTATTTACATATTTTTAACGCTCTACACCATTTCCAATTGTATCAATTGTTTTTAAGATTTATCAATTGTATTTCAGAAATAATCAATTGAATTTCAGTTTTATCAATTGTATTTCAGAACTTATCAATTATTTTTCAGATTTATGCATTGTATTTCAGAACTAGTCAATTGAATTTCAGTTTTATCAATTGTATTTCAGAAATTATTAATTGTATTTCTGAAATTCACAACTGTATTTCAGAAATTATCAAACTGTATTTCAGAAATTATCAATTGTATTTCAGAAATTATGAAATGTAATTTAGAAATTTTTCTCTATTAACTATAATAAACCATCATCAAGTTCTGAAATAGATTTGATTATTTCTGAAATACAATTAATAAATTTCTGAAATACATTCCATAATTTCTAAAATACATTTAAAATTTCTGAAATACAATTAATAGCTTCTGAAATACAGTTAATATTGTAGTTGCTGATGAGTTACCATATATGATGGCACCATATATGACAATATATTGTTGAAATGGCACCATATAAGGTAATATATGGTTTAAATGGCACCATATATGGTAATATATTGCTTAAATAACACCATATATAAATATATATGGCACTATATATGGTAGCATATATTATCATATGTGGAACTGTATTAAAAATATTGTTCATGAGGTACCATATATGGGCATATATTGTTGAAATTGCACCATATATGATAATATATGGTTTAAGTGGTACCATATATGATAATATATGGTTTGAATGGCACCATATATGATAATATATGGTTTGAATGGCATCATATATGATAATATATAGCTTAAATAACACCATATATAAATATATATCGCACTATATATAGTACCATATATTATCATATCTGGAACTGAATTAAAGATTTTGTTTATGAGGTACCATATATGACCATATATTGTTTAAATGGCACCATATATGATAATATCTAGTTTAACTGTCACCATATATAATTATATATTGTTTAAATGATACCATATATAATTATATATTGCTAAAATGCCACCATATATATTAAGATATAGTTCTATATATAACTATATATGCAATAAGATCAACCATGTTATGTAATATATAGTTATATATGCCATATCTAATATTATGAAGGCCGATATCTAATTAGATGAAATTATATATGGCATAATATAAGGAAAATTTTTCAGAAAAAACGTCATATATAATTATATATGGATATACGTAACCACATGTCTAATTATATATTGTAATATATGCCACATATGATTGTATATAATTTTTTTTACTCGGGTACTTATAAAAACGACCACGCTATGAATTTCTATTGTATAACCACTTATTTGGTAATGAAAGATTTTGCTGGGAAGGGTAAGAGGTTGCATAGTAATACCCATATATTACCAAAGTTTTGCTGGGAACTTCCTTGTTAGATATTAACTAATTATTTCTTTAAAAAACTATTAAATCTAAGATATTTATCTCACCAAAAAACATTCTGCAATATTTTCCTATCAAAAATCTTTTTCCATTTTCCTATCAAATGACTTCAGATGCGTATTTAATAACTCTGTGATTCTAATAAATTGTCTTAAAGAAAAACTCTTATAATCAGAACTAAGATCGATTTGTTCTGTTTGTATCACTTTAGTATCAGCTAACTCAAAAACTGCTGAAAACTGTTCGAAATAAGGAAAAAACAAACGCGGAATATATTCAAATAATAAAATTTGAGAAATCCGTTCTTGCTTGGATGTTTGTTTTTATTTAAATTTAAGTAAAAATAATAATTGTCAATTTTTTGAACAAAGTGGCATCTAGTGATAACGATGTTTTTATACCTTATTTTTTTGGTGATGCCATACCCCTGCAAAAAAACAAACGGATATTTAAAATTTTATTATTTGAATATATTTCGCGCTTGGTTTTTTCCTATTTTGCGCAGTTTTCAGCAATTTTTGAGTTTTCAAATATAGGCTCAGCTGATACTAAACTGATACTTACACTCAAAAAAATAAGTTAGTAGAAAAATTAGTAAAACGTCTTGTATATCAAGTGTACTAGTTTTCAGCAATTTTTTGCTGAAACTCCGTTTTCAGCAAAAGTTTTAGTTATATTTTTTTAGCACTAAACTAATTTTGAACTAATGTTTTACTAATTTATTTTGCTACAAAAATTATGCTGATAACAGCATTTATAGCGCCGACGATAACCAGATATACAAGATGTAGATGTCGCAGCTTGTCTGGATGTAGTACAGACAATGGAAATGATAATTAAAAAAAACAACTCTACACAATTTCTATATTTAAATTTTCAGCAAATAAATTAACTAAAGTAAAATTTCGCTACAAATTTTTGAGTGTTTTTCATTCTACTGATATTCAGCAAAAACTTTAGTGGTTTTAGCAAAGATTTTTTTCATTTGCAATCGAATAAGTGTTAGCAAAACTTTTGCTGAGATTACTATTTTTTTGGTAAAAATCAGCTCGCTGATTTTCAGCAAACCTTTTGCTGAAATTACCAACTTTTTTGCAAGCACGCTCGTGACTAAAAATTTGCTGACAAATTTAACATGTTTTGCTGACTTTACTGACTTTTTTTGAGTGTAGTAGTAGCTCAGGTAATACTAACAAGTAGTGTGAATTCTGATTTCCTATCTCTATAATAAATAGTCTCTGAAAGTAGCTTTCTAAAAAATAATTATGTGATACAGAAAAAGGTTGGTAACATAGACATTATCGTACCCAAAAACTTTTTTCGTATTCAAAAACTTTGGATAAAAATTAAAAAAGGAACCCTACATACAGCCAGGATAGACTAAATATATTAATGCTTTGCATTGTTATATCTTTACAAAGATTTTCAATTTTTATTATTTTGTATTTGAAAACTGTCGTTCCATGGGCGCAAAAAGCGGTTGTAGATGTTGCCCCAAACAACTTTGGGGTAAAAATTTAATGCTTCAGTTGCCAAATCGATTAACTCCACACGCTGAAAAAAAACGGCCTGTCCCAAACATATTTTTGCTGGTAATATATGTGACGCGCAAAATAGAAAGGGACCTAAGGGTAAAAACCGGTTTTGTTCAGGAGAGCCATTTTATAGATTTAAATACGTGTATCTTTGGTGTACCATCACTGAGCGTGTTGGTATTGGTCTCATTTGAAAGCGACACATCTCATGACGTCAGGAACGTGTTGGTCAACCTTGAAAACACGCGTAGGTCGTCCCTACCTCTTGTTTTGTGTAGTTGGTTTTTACTGTTTTCTACCTAGCGCGCTGTTTCCATGAGTTTGATATCAATTTTGCTCGCGGTTTTTCGAATCCAGCTTTATTTTCTGAAATTATTAATTGTGAATTATAATAAATTTTTTTTTTTTTTTATTCCTTTAATAAATATTTAGCATTTGAAATTATATGTAAAACGAATATTAAATATAATACTTATCCTAGATATTTATAGCTCCTAGTCGGAGCATAGGGCGGAAACAAAATCAGTCCATCGTTGCCTATCTTGCGCCAATAGTTTGATCTGCTGCCATGTTCCCCTAGATCGATGTTCAGCATGAATAGATCTTATCCACGTTGTAAAAGGTCTTCCTGGACGCCTTGAGCCTTTAGGGTTCCATTCAAAGGCCATTTTTGCAATATCGTTGTCAGGTTTGCGCAACGTATGGCCTATCCACCGCCACTTTCGGCGTTTTATTTCTATAATTATTGGATCGGTGTTTGTCCTTCCCAATAAATCTTCGTTGGAAATAGTTTGAGGCCAAAATATTCTACAGATTCGTCTCAGGCATTTGTTGATGAATACCTGAAGTTTTGTGCATATGAAGTCTGTGACTTTCCAGGTTTCAGAACCATATAGGAGAACAGGTTTAACACTGATGTTGAAAATTCTTAATTTTGTTCGCTGGGATATATTCCGATTGGACCATACTTTCCTTAACTTGTGATATGCGTGACGGGCCTTATTTATACGTGCTATGACGTCGTTATTTGTACCACCATTTTTGGAAACTGTACTACCAAGATAACAGAATTGTTCTACGTCTTCTATTATCGTTGGAACGCCACTTATTGCAACAATAAGCGGTGTCTGATTAGAGGTTTCAATCCGCATTAGCTTGGTTTTCTTAATATTGACTCGTAGACCAACTTGGGATGCATTTTTAATTAACATTTCAAGCTTAGTTCTCGTTCCAGTCAATGTATGAGACAAGAAGCAAATGTCGTCCGCATAGTCCAAATCATTGAGTCTTTGGAAAGGTCGCCACTGTATGCCGTCGGGAACTTCGTCGTTCGTTTTCGTGAGGATATTATCTAGTACAACAATGAACAACAGTGGGGACAAGACGCATCCCTGTCTTACACCTCTTTTCATAGTAAATTTTTCGCTATTTTTCCCTTTCAATCTAACAGTGCACTCGGCATTTGCATACAGTTCGCGAATCAAGGAAATTATTTTCTCTGGTACACCTTTATGCTTCAGGGAGTACCATATCGCATCCTTTGAGATGGTATCGAAAGCTCGTTCAAAGTCTACAAAAAGTAAGTACAGAGGGGAACGCCATTCCACGGACTGCTCAATAATTATACGTAGAGTGTTTATATGGTCCACGCATGATCTTTGTGGGCTAAAGCCATTTTGTTCTTGCCGTAAGGTTGCGTTGAGGCTAGGTGATATACGGTCAAGAATTATAAAAGCAAGAATTTTTAAAATTGTATTGAGGAGAGTAATTCCTCTCCAATTTTTACAATCACTTAGGTTCCCTTTCTTTGGGATTGTTATAATTACACCCTCCTTCCACTGAGATGGGATGATGTTGTCTACCCAGATTTTTTTGAAGACGGGATGCAGTACAGGTGCAAGAATATCAGAGCCATATTTAATCAATTCCGCTGCAATGTTGTCAGGGCCTGCACTTTTGTGATTCCTTAGCCTGTTTATTGCTGCTTGGATTTCCTCTATAGATGGGGGCTCAGTTGAAATGGTTCTGGATGGGTTTCGCCGTAATGCATTGTTTGGGGTTTGAACACTTATTTCCGTTGGTTCCACAGAGTCTTCAAAGAATTTTCTCCATTGGTGTAATTGTTCTACATCTGTTGTCAAAATATTTCCATCACAGTCTTTTAACGGAGGTATGTGGGGTTTTACATTTGCAAGATTATTTATTGCTTCATATAAGCCACGTAGATCGTTCCGGTACGCTGCTCTTTCTGCGGATAACGCGATATTGTTATAATATTCTTGTTTATCTATTTTAGCCAACTTCTTTACTTCCTTTTCTGCATTATTATACGTACATGTTAAAACAGCTCTCTCATTTGGATTTTTATTATTCATAAGTTTAGTTTTAAGCTCTCGTCGTCTTTCTGTGCATTCCCATGTTTCATTCCCTATCCATGGTTTTCTTTGTTGCTGTTGTAAACCTATTGTGGCCTCTGCTGCTTCCTTTCACTCTGTGGCGATGTTTTCCAAGGTATGAGGTTCGTATAATGCTCCTATTTTATCAGTAAGAGTTGCGCGATAGCTGGTGTTAACATCTGGCAGATGAAGTTTATTCACATCTATTCGCCTATTTAAAGACACTTGGTTGTTTAGAGCCGCTGGACGTAATCGAAACTGTGCTACTACTAAGTTATGGTCACTATAAATATCAGCACGCCTACGGGTACGAACATCTAACAATGTATTGTGGTATCGCCTACTGATTAATACGTTGTCAATCTGATTACGTGTGATGCCATCCGGAGATTTCCAAGTGTACTTGTGTATGTCCTTATGAGGGAACTTGGTACCACCGATAAAAAGATCATGTGTTGAGCAGCATTCTATTAATCGTTCACCGTTGTCATTTCTTACGTTACCAAGGCCGTGGCGGCCCATGACGGAGCGAGAATCGATGTTATTGTTGCCAACCTTCGCGTTGAAATCACCTAGCACAACAACTATATCACCTTTTGGTGTGTTTTTTATAGTTAACTCAAGCTGACTGTAGAAATTATTTTTGGTGTCATCATCGGATGGTTCCGTTGGGGCGTAACATTGTATTAATGTTATATTCCGAAATTTTGTATAGAATCTTGCTGTTATTATTCTATCTGAGACTGGTCTAAATTCTTTCAGAGATTTTTTGCATCTTGGCGAGATTAGAATTCCAACTCCTCTTGCACGTTCATCACTATTACCGCTATACATAAAGTAATGTCCAGTTATCAGCCTCATATCTCCTTGACCAATCCATCTAGTTTCCGCCAGCCCTAGTATATCCAAGTTGTATCTATCCATTTCTGACGCAGCTTGGGCAAGTTTTGTTGGATCTGATAATGTTCGGACGTTCCATGTTCCTATCATTGTCCTTTTTCGAAAGCTAAAGGTCGTCGACTGGGGGATCCGTTGATTTTCATTATTTTGTTCCGTTTCTTGGGTAATAAGGTTTTATGACTGGGTTACCAACCCTGAGCAACCACAATACGTTTGTGGGACCGTACTGGTATTGTAAGACATCCAGTCCTGCCATAAGAATCACGTTTGTATAGCGAGCCGCTTGATGCAAGTACATACGCCCGCTTGCAGACGTACCAGATCTGGTTACGAACCGCGGTAGCTATTGGATATTCAATGGCGCCAAATACTCGCCATGTTGCTCCGAGTATCATTGACACTCAGAATTTAGGTGGAGACCGGAGCAACCCGGACTCCCTCTGAGACTCTCCTGTCGGAGCCGCTGACTGTCCGCGGCTGCATAAAGCAGCTACCCCGCATATCTGCGGGACGTACCACTATCCGCAACCTGTGACGCGTCCGGTAGCATTCAGCTCTGCTTCCCATTATAATAAATACTCATTTATAATTCTTTTAAATCGTGAATATCACTCTGTTAGTACGAACATTTTTTTATAATCGTCGACTTCACTTTCATAAAACGCGCATATCTCTGGGAGGGAACACTTTTGGGGCATGGGATCGGTCTCATTCGATGCTCAGATGTTGTTCACATCAAAAAAAAAAAATTGATTTTTTTACCCTTAGGTCCCTTTTTCTATGCGCTCTCACATATATATATTTGGAGAAATTGTTAAACATATTCGCCGTGTTTTTACTAGAAACAAAACATATTTGCATGCAAATATATTATGTTTGCCTGTAAATATATAAATGTTTGAATGAAATGACGCTATCGACACACATATTATATGTTTGGCAGCAAACATACAATATGTGTGTCATAAACAAATTATGTTTCCATGCAAATACTATATATAAATAATATATTTAGTTATAAAGCAATTATTAATATATGCCAAACAATAGGCGTATTTATCTCCAAATGTCTCTATATTTTAATGGAATTAATACATCTACTGTTTGGCGATTATTTAATAACTAAATATATTATAAATCACATTGGATAATACAAATCTTTCATTGAAAAACAATAACTACAATCTCTTCATTTATTTTTTATTTATTTTTATTAACAAGTATTAATTAAAAACTCTTATAATAAGTTAATACTTTAATATACCCAATTAAATTAAATATATTTTTTTTTTCTTTTTAACACAATTTTATGTTTTATTTATACCAATTTATTTTATTTTTTCACATCTTTCACAATAAAATTAATAAAGGAAAAATATCACTAAATTTACTGACTAGAAGCAGTTTGGCTAAACTAAACGATTATTACCAACTACAAAAGTTATAATGGATACATACAACTTTATATGTATCAAGAATGGAAATTCGCCGTTTTTCCAAATATATGTTAATTGTATCCCACAAATATAATTATTACCGGGAAATATATGTATAGTAACTATAAAAACAATATAATTGGAAGCATACTGCAAATACATATATGGTAGTTTGTAAACATACATTGATTACCTCCAAACATATACAAAAACGTACTTTTCCTCCATGCACTTTTAGAATTTTACAAAAATTTAATTTAAAAACACTTTATTGGCTCCGAACTATATAATATTCAAAACAAATTCCCATGATAATAAGCATTATACAGTAAAACTCGCTTAATACGAACTCGGTAAAGACGAATTCTCGGTTAATACGAACCAATTTGAAAGTCCCGACGTTTTTCAATTATTTTTCATATAAAAAACATCTGTTAAGACGAACTCGCTTAAGACAAATCCTCGGTTTAACCAAACTGTTTTTAACAGTCCCATTCACTAAATTTCATATTATTATCCATATTTAATACGAACTCTTAAAAAATTGGGAATATTGCGTATAAATATTTTTCAATTTGACAAATTTCAAACTATTCATACGATTTCTTAAAGCAAATGTAATGAAAGGATTATACAATTTTTTATTCAAATTTTTAATTATATTAAAAATCTTAATTATTTTGTGAATAAAAAAAGTATTTTAGACAAACTTGACCTTGTTTAATACGAACTTCGCTTAAGACGAACTAATTTCTTTGCTCCCCCGGAGTTCGTCTTAATCGAGTTTTACTGTACACCGTTTTCCTGAATTTATAGCTTAATAGGAATTTTGAAAAACAATACATATTATATTCTCATTTTTCTCATTGAGACTTATTCATTTTTCTTTATGGAGTTAATCGATTTGGCAACTGAAGCATTCAATTATCAACATCGGTGAGACTGTGAGCTCAACGAATTTGAAAAAAATTTAGAAAATTAATTGACTAAATTCCTGAAAGATTCCTCCAATGGCGTTGTAACTCTCTCAATATTTTTTATTTGAAAAAATATTATGCGGCTTGGAACAGGAACGAACTCCGACTGGTTAATCAGGGATGGAAAAGGCTCACTTATTCGGGCTCTTATACCAAAAAATGTTAGATCGCTCTTACATATTTAAAAATGTAAGTACCCGAGTAAAAAAAATTGATCTAGCGCAATATCTAATCATATCCAATTTGATATTGTTTAAGATCTGCTGTAATATCTAGCTGATCCAATTAGATCTCAAAATTGGGTGTATCCAATGATATCGTATTAGATCCCATTTTATATATGGGGATAAACTAAGATCAAGTTATATCTCAAAATCGGGAGGTCCAATGATATCTTTGGGGATAAACCTAGATCTAATTTGATCCGAAAAATGGCGGATCGAATTAGATCCAGTTATATATTTGTGGATAAACTTAGATCTAATTTGATCCGAAAAATGGCGGATCGAATTAGATAGAGCTATATATTTGTGGATAAACTTAGATCTAATTTGATCTCAATTTTGGCAGATCGAATTAGATCTAGCAATATATGTGTGGATAAACTTATATCTAATTTCATCCGAAAAAGTGGCAGATCGAATTAGATCCGGCAATATATTTGGGGATAGACTTAGATCTAAATTGATCCGAAAAATGGCAGATGGAATTATATCCAGCAATATATTTGTGGATAAACTTAGATCTAATTTGATCCGAAAAATGGCAGATCGAATTAGATCCAGCAATATATTTAGGGATTAAGTAAGATCTAAATTTATCCAAAAAATTACAGATCAAATTAGATCCAGTAATATATTTCGGAATTGCGTAAGATCTTAACGTTTCCGATAAATTGCACATCGAATTAAATCCAGTGATATATTTGGGGATTTGGTAGGATCTTAAGTCATCCCATAAATTGCAGATCGAATTAGATCCAGCACTTTATTTCGGTATTAAAATGGCAGATCGAATTAGAAACAGCAATATATTTGGGGATTGGCATCTAAAACTATCCAGAAAAATGACAGATAAAATTAGATCCCGCATTATATTTGGGTACTACGTAAGATCTCCATTTATTTGGGATTAAATAAAATCCCAGACAGATATTGACAACAGAGCACTGATTTTATAAAAATTACAATATTTTGTTAAAATAAGGTTTAAACTCAGAAGGTCTCGAGTTCGATACCGTTCACTGCTATGCATTTTTTTATAAAAAGATTTTCTTTTTATAAAATTATAATTTTATTTTCTATAAATGTTTTTATAAAATTATATTTTTTTTATTATTAAATTGAATTTTTAAAAAAAAATAATTTTATTTGCATCTTTTTAACGCTCTACACCATTTCCAATTGTATCAATTGTTTTTAAGATTTATCAATTGTATTACAGAAATAATCACCCGAGTAAAATGGGTTATACATTATTTTATATTATTTAATACAATTATGTCTCGTTATATATTGCTATATATAATATAACATAATTTTCGTCTTTCGAACAAATTTTATATGACCCAATATCTAAAAATATCTTTTTACATATGTTGTCATATTTAATCAGATCTCGCCCATGGAATTTAAATTGTAAGACCAATTATAGCTCAGTTTCAAGTTTAAATTTAATAAAGATTTTATTGAAATCAATTACAATCTATTTTTAATTTTAAAATATTTTTTTAGAAAAACAAATTTTGATATAAAGTTCAAGTGATTTAAAAAATAAAAACATGAAAACGAAAAACCAGTAAAATATTTTTGTATAGAATATGAGTGAGATTATGTGACAGTTACCCATACACACATCGACGTTGAAAATATTGTTTTAAAAGAGTTAATACTTAACATAAGCAGTCAGACTGCATGGGATTTCGTACCAGATATGTATAGCAACAAAACAAGCCTATTGATTTAAAAAAGAAACATTTAAATGAACTCTTTCTTAATATCTTAGTAAATTTAAAATTACATTAATTTTCATTTAAAATGGTATCAATTTACATCGAAACAACAGATTCTTTTATTTTTAAATTGAATATTGGGTCATGTTAATAAAAGTTAGCCAATTCTTCGAAGCAATTATTTTGGTTTAGGAATAACGCGGCACCAAATTTATCCATAGGCTTGAAGGATACCATAAAATATAAATGAAAATAAAAAAAAAAATTGTCTACACGCAAGCAGACTAAAATTGTATAATAATAACTTAAAACCCTAATAAATAATTCCCCCTATTTGTGAAATATAGTTTTTTATTTATACGATACATTATTTAAAAATTTAAAATATTTTTAAACGATTATTTCATGTCATTTAATTTTATTAAAAACTGTTTCATGTCAAATTTTTTATCATAATTTTAATGTATTTTTTTCGTTTTAAAATGAATAGCCCAAAAAGTAAAGGTTCATTCGTACTTTTCTCACTTTCAAAATTAAAATCTCACCTTTAAAGAAAAATCCAGTAATGATTTATGGAAAATTATTTGAAATTTCATTTTTAGATTTTTTTATATTCCCGACTAAAAAAGTTTTTATATAATCTTATATGATTTGATATAACTTTAAATGTTTATATGCGTGGCTTTATATAACCATATACATTTATATTAACACTTTGGTTTTATAAATATCTTTGATATAACGTTATATATAATATATGCGATTTGGTCTCCAGCCTTATATTAAGACATCTGCAAATATAGTTCATACATAATTATATATAATGGCATATAAGCTTTTATAAACCATATTATATCAAAATATATAACAAAGTTAATAGAAAATTGTATTAATTTTATATATAACTATATCTGACATGATATCTAATTATACAAAGTTTTATAAAGTTTAATTGCAATTTTTAAATTTAAAAATAAAAATTAGAAAAACATATGTTGAAATAAATATGGTTTAAGTTCAGTTATTTTTTCCGTGAAAAAAATTAATTCTGAAAGTTATTTTTTTTATTTTATAAGACAGTTATTCCGACAAATTTTTGTAATGTTTTATTTTGTCAGCTATTTCCAAGTTTATTAACAAAAATTTATATATTTAGTTAGAATATTCTTCTACCTTAAGTCCAAATTCTAATATGATATTGTCATATTAGATTTTATTTGTTGTTTCAAAAAGGGGGTTGATCATTTTCATAATAGACAATACAATTGTTTCATAGGCATCACCCTACTCTTCAGTTGTCCGCAATAAGAAAATGATAACTTTCTTACTCAAACCAAGACATTAACATAAGGTACAAAAAATCAACGTGACGAGAATTTTATATAAACTATATATTATCATAGTAAAGTGTTGTTTTTTCAAACGCGTCTTATAGACCAAATACAATTAATATTGTCATTAATATGTATTTTTATTAATTCTAATTTAGTAGGTTTGAGGTTAAGAAGAAGAATAAACCTTCCTCAAAAGTTATAAACACATTAAATTTGCAAATCAGACTAGATCTAGTTTCTGCCTTTTTATGGACAGGCTTCATCAGTGATCTTCCATTAAATTGTATTATTGTTTATATTTTTATTGTCAGATTGTCTCTATATGAATAATTTCAGAAGTGATCAAACAGACATATACAAACATTCTACTTCAGATTTTCTCTGTTTATCTTCTTATTTCCTCCGTGTCACCTTTTCACAAATATTGCCACATTGACGTATGGTTTGTACGTACAAGTGCAGGCAATTTGTGTATATTGGAGACGGACAGCCAACAGGGCATTGTTTATTTTTTATAGTAAAGTGTTGTTTTTTCAAACGCGTCTTATAGACCAAATACAATTAATATTGTCATTAATATGTATTTTTATTAATTCTAATTTAGTAGGTTTGAGGTTAAGAAGAAGAATAAACCTTCCTCAAAAGTTATAAACACATTAAATTTGCAAATCAGACTAGATCTAGTTTCTGCCTTTTTATGGACAGGCTTCATCAGTGATCTTCCATTAAATTGTATTATTGTTTATATTTTTATTGTCAGATTGTCTCTATATGAATAATTTCAGAAGTGATCAAACAGACATATACAAACATTCTACTTCAGATTTTCTCTGTTTATCTTCTTATTTCCTCCGTGTCACCTTTTCACAAATATTGCCACATTGACGTATGGTTTGTACGTACAAGTGCAGGCAATTTGTGTATATTGGAGACGGACAGCCAACAGGGCATTGTTTATTTTTTATAGTAAAGTGTTGTTTTTTCAAACGCGTCTTATAGACCAAATACAATTAATATTGTCATTAATATGTATTTTTATTAATTCTAATTTAGTAGGTTTGAGGTTAAGAAGAAGAATAAACCTTCCTCAAAAGTTATAAACACATTAAATTTGCAAATCAGACTAGATCTAGTTTCTGCCTTTTTATGGACAGGCTTCATCAGTGATCTTCCATTAAATTGTATTATTGTTTATATTTTTATTGTCAGATTGTCTCTATATGAATAATTATCATATATGGTGGCATTTAAACAATATATGGTCATATATGGTACCTCATGAACAAAATCTTTAATACAGTTGCAGATATGATAATATATGCTACTAAATATAGTGCCATATATATTTATATATGGTGTTATTTAAGCAATATATTAGCATATATGGTGCCATTTAAACCATATATTATTATATATAGTGCTATTTAAACAATATATGGCCATATATGGTACCTCATGATCAAAATTTTTAATACAGTTCCAGATATGATAATATATGATTCTATATATAGTACCATATATATTTATATATGGTGTTATTTAAGTAATATATTACTATATATGTGACGCGCAAAGGGCATGGGATCGGAAAAAAAAAATCACGTTGATTTTTTGTACCTTATGTTAATGGCTTGGTTTGAGTAAGAAAACTATGAAACAATTGTATTGTCTATCATGAAAATGATCAACCCCCTTTTTGAAACAACAAATAAAATCTAATATGACAATATCATATTAGAATTTGGACTTAAGGTAGAAGAATATTCTAACTAAATATATGAAAATATAGAAAGTCCAAAAAAACAATTTTTGTATTTTTAATGCAAAAATTAGGATGATTAACAAAAATTTATCTAAACATTAAGCATTAGTATTTAATATGAATGAAAATAAGTGATCTCAACAATATTTACTAAAATTTTATTTGAAAATCTTCATCAAATTATATGTATTAATATATAATTTGATGAAGTTAGATAGACCCATTTTTCGGATCAAATTGTATCAGGTTAGATAACATGCTTATCTCGCTTGATATAATTATATATTCCAATATTCGGATCAAATTGGATATGGACGTATATATGGGTTTATATATGGTGATATATGATTATATAATATCTTTTTTAGTCGGGTTATGGATTATTTTTGAACAATACTATAGCTCGTATAAGTACTGATTACTGTGCCCAGCAAAATCTTTCATTACCAAATAAGTGGTTATATAATAGAAATTCATAACTCCGCACAACTTATTTTTTGGCGTCTAAATTCATTATTTTTGTTTGGCGTGGTCGTTTTTATAAGTAGTCACGCTTACCCGCTCGCTTACGAAAAAATGAGAAATAAGTAGTTATGAGATTTTGAATAATAAGTGCTTACAAAAAGTTGAATTATAAGTGGTTATCCGATTGCTTACTTGATTCTTAAAAATAAGCAGTTAAGCAAATACTATTAGCTTAAGGAAATACATTCAGAAAAATTTAACATAAAACATATTTACATATAATAAATAAAAATGTATAAAATTTAACTGTGTAAAAAGTACTTATTTAAACTATTACGAGTAAGTCATTATTTTATATTTAGAAACAATGAATACAATAGGCCGTTATTAGGAAGTCATTATTTTATATTATAAAATTATGCAAAAGGTAATGATATATCATTTTTGGTAATGCAGATAGTAATGAGGTGTCATTACCAATATTATGCTGGTGTAGATACTTTTTATGTATGCAGTTTCACATAAAGACTCGCAACTTACTAGATTTTTTCCCTACCCGATTAAAAAAGATGATATGGTGACATATCTAATTTGATGAAATACAATAACTAATCACATACAATTTAATCCGAAAAATGGTGAATACAATTGTATCTACGTGGATCAAATTGGATTTAATTACTTTAAATTATATACAACTTAATCCGAATTTTGACCAGACATTATTGTATGAAATAATATCTTAATATTTAAAATTTGATGCAATTAGGTCCAGTTGGATAAAAATTTTCGTATTTCTGTTTTTATTAAATATTGTACTGAAAAACAATGGGGAATTCACGTAAGGTTTCGTGTATCGTGTGAACTAAGCAAATCTAATAAGTTTGCGAGTCTTGATGTGAAACTGCATACATAAAAAGTATCTACACATTAATCAGTACTTATACGAGCTATAGTATAGTTTAAGAATAATCCATAAAATAGAAAAACTCTAAATAAAATGAAATTTCAAATAATTTCCATAAATCATTACTGGATTTTTCACTAAAGGTGAGATTTTCATTTTGAAAGTGAGAAAAGTTCAAATGAAGCTTTTATTTTTGGGCTTTCACTTAAAAAAAATGAGAATAATGTCATGAAATAATCGTTTAAAAATGTTTTAAATTTGTAAATAGTGTATTTTGAATAAAAAACTACATATCACTAATAGGGGGAATTTTTATTAGGTGTTTAAGTTATTTATTACACAATTTTGATCTGCTTGCGGGTAGACAATTTTTTTGTTTTAATTTCATAGGATATTTTGATATCCTTCAAGCCTATGGATAAATTTGGTGGTACGTCATTCCTAAACCAAAATAATTACTTCGAAGAATTGGCTAACTTTTATTAATATGACCCAATATTCAATTTAAAAATAAAACAATTTGTTGTTTCGATGTAAATTTATAACGTTTTAAATCAAAATGAATTTCAATTTGAATTTACTAACGGTGGGTCTCATACTTCAGGTTTAAACTATAGTTAATAGTTAACCCAAAAAAATTGTTGTTGTTTTGTGTACATTTTTTTGACATTTTCTTTTGTTTATAGTTAAGTTAAAGTTAAACCTGCAGTATGAGACCCACCGTAAGATATTAAGAGTTTATTTGAGGCAAGGTTACATAAATTATATAAGGGAAATAAATGTTTCTTTTTTAAATCAATAGACTTGTTTGTTTGTTGTTGTTGCTTAGGTCCCTTTCTATCTTGCGCGTCACATATATAGTAATATATTACCCGACTAAAAAAGTTTTCATATAATTTTATATGATTTGATATAATTATAAATGTTTATATGTGTGGCTTTATATGACCATATACATTTATATTAACACTTTGGTTTTATAAATATGTTTGATATGACGTTATATATTAAGAGATATTAAGAGATCTGTAAATATAGTCTATACATAATTATATATAATGGCGTATCAGCTTCTCTAAACAATCTTATATCAAAATATATAACAAAGTTAATATAAAATTGTATTAATTTCATGTATAAATTTATCTGACATGATTTCTAATAATACAAAATTTTATAAAGTTTAATTGCACTATAAAAATTAAAAAAAACTTCGAAATTGTGGATCTGGTTTTGAATTTTGCACTTTGACATATACATAAATAAATGTTTATAATTGAATTTAACGTATATTTTTCAAATAGTTGGCAAAATACTCTTTATTTAACTAAAAATAATTTTAACCCTTAAATGCGTGGTGTAGCCATTTGGCAACATACCGGTTTTTGAATAAAAAAACCCACTTGATGCACAAAACTACATTTTTGGGCATTGGAGGCCGCTTCTGTACATTGTCTTCCTATAGTTTAGCGCAGAATTTTAAAACAGTTAGAGTAAAAATCTTGGTTTTGCTCTGTATATTTGTGAAAAATCTAAAACGCGTTTTTTTTTACAAAAAGTGTAATATTCAAAAATATTTGTTTAAATATTTAAAGTGATATTCTCGCAATAAAATTCATTTTGGCGACAATAAATTTTGACAATTTTTTTTTTGTTTTTTTTTTCATATACGCTAAAATAATCAATTAAACAATTTAGCTATTTTGCAAAAAAACATATTTTTCAATAAAAATCACCTTTTTTAAAAATAATTTTTTTTGGTATTTTTCTAGAAATGTACACGCCTTTAGAAATCATATATAAAAAAATGGTTAAAATAGAAGAGATCATGCATTTAAGTGTTAAAAAAATAAATAAGGGAAAAAAATTTTTTTTCATTGTGGAATTAAAGGCCGAAATAAATATTTTTACTTTAAATTTAAAAATAAAAACATATTTTGAAATTAATATGGTTTAAAGGCTCCATTAGTCTGGTAGTATCGTAAAGTATCGTGTCAGCTGTTTACTTTCAACTAGTGATAGTATACACAAATACTTAGTTTGGAAGTAGATTTGAAGTAAGAAAATCTATTGAAAATAGATTTCTACTTTACGATACCTCATTTCACCTCACTTTACTACCAAACTAATTTGGGCTTAAGTTCATTTATTTTTCCGTGAAAAAAAAAATTAATTGTGAAAGTTAATTTTGTAAGAAAGACCAAAACTCTAACCTAGAAAAAGTTGTTCCGACAAATTTTTAATTTGTATTGTTTTATTTTGTAAGCAATTTTCAGGTTTATTAGCAAAAATTTTTCTAAACATTAAGCATTAGTATTTAATATGAATGAAATAAGTGATCTCAACAATATTTACTAAAATTTTCTTTGAAAATCTTCATCAAATTATATGTATTTATATATAATTTGATGCAGTTAGATAGACCCATTTTTCGGATCAAATTGTATCAGGTGAGATAACATGCTTATCTCGCTTGATATAATTATATATTCCAATATTCGGATCAAATTAGATATGGACGTATATATGGGTTTATATATGGTGATATATGATTATATAACATCTTTTTTGGTCGGGTACTTAAATAACACCATATATAAATATATATGGCACTATATATAGAATCATATATTATCATATCTGGAACTGTATTCAAAATTTTGATCATGAGGTACCATATATGGCCATATATTGTTTAAATGGCACTATATATAATAATATATGGTTTAAATGGCACCATATATGCTAATATATTGCTTAAATAACACCATATATAATTATATATGGCACTATATTTAGTAGCATATATTATCATATCTGCAACTGTATTAAAGATTTTGTTCATGAGGTACCATATATGATCATATATTGTTTAAATGCCACCATATATGATAATATATAGTTTAACTGGCACCATATATAGTTATATATTGTTTAAATGATACCATATATAATTATATATTCCTAAAATGCCGCCATATATATTAAGATATAGCTCTATATACAACTATATATGCAATAAGATCAGCCATGCCATGTAATATATAATCATATATACCATATCTAATATTATAAAGGCCGATATCTAATTAGATGAAATTATATATGGCTTAATATAAGGAAAAATTTTGGAAAAAGACGTCATATATAATTATATATGGATATACATAACGACATGTCTAATTATATATTGTAATATATGCCACATATGATTATATATAATTTTTTTTACTCGGGTAACCAAAAATTGCTTCTCTTTGGCTCGTTAAAAAAAATTTAAATTAAATATTTAGATGTTAGCAAATATTAGCACAAATTGCAAAAAAAAACCATTTGCAAAAAGCGAAATTTTTGCAACAATGTATTCGTTTGCAGAATATCGATCGCTGATTATCTCTTTTAATTCATTTTCTGTACCATAAAGCCTTTTTCGAATTCCGCAGTTAGTTTGCAACTTTTTCAGTGCGGTTTTTTTAAATATATAACCCAGGGATTAAATTTTTGTACCGTAAAATCTTTTTTCAAATTCCGCTATTACTTTGCAATTCTTTACGTGCGTTTTTTTTTAATTTATACTCGAGGGGCTATAATACACATTTCATAAAACAAAGTTTGTTGGCTAGTTGCAAAAAAAATCGCGAAAAATAAAATTTGCAAAAAGGAAAATTTTTGCATCAATATATTTGTTTTCAGAATCAAAATCGCTGATTACGTTTCCTTATTAATTTTTTGTACCACAAAGTCTTTTTTCGCGTTCAGCTTTTATTTTGCAATTTTTTAAGTACGTTTCTTTTTAATTTATAATCTAGGGACTATATTACACATTTCATACAACAAAGTTTGGTGGCTAGTTGCAAAAACAAAAAATCGCGAAAAATAAAATTTGCAAAACGGAAAATTTTTTTATCAATACATTTGTTTGCAGAATATAAATCAATGATAAAGTTTTTTAATTAATTTTTTGTACCATAAAGCCTTTTTTCGCTTTCCGTGATTATTTTGCAATTTTTTAAGTGTGGTTTTTTTTTTAATTTATTATCTGGGTCTATAGTACCAATTTTATACACAAAAGTTTGGTACTCAGTTGGCAAAAAAAAAAAAGTAAATGGCGAAAAAAATATTTGCAAAAAGGAAAATTTTTGCGTCATTGTTTTCATTGCAGATTGTTAATCGCTGATTGAGTTTTTGAATTATTTTTTTTTATAACAAAGTCTTTTTTCGCGTTCCTCTATTATTTTGCTATTTTTTAAGTGCGGTTTTTTCAATTTATAATCTACGAAGTATAATGCCCATTTCATAAAACAAAGTTAGGTGGTTAGTTGCAAAAAAAAGAAAATTTTGGCATCGTTTGCAAAATGTAAATCTTTTAATTAATTTTTTGAACCCCAAAGCCTTTTTATCATTCCGATATTATTTTGCTATTTTTTACGTATGGTTTTTTAAAATTCATAATCTAGGGCTATAATACTGTTGGAATAGTATATTTCCATAGTATAGTTCCATTCTTGATTTTTATAACTAAATTATTATTTTCCATCCCTGGTTACAATCGATGTTTTGATTCGTACAAAGAGCGTACATAATGACCCTGCAAACATTTAAAAGATACCTTCCAAGAAGATATTAAAGCGATATCTTCTATTTGTGATGTAAATGAAAATAATCAAGTAGTATTTACTTTGAAATGTTCTTCCTTTTATCACTTGGAAGATAATTCGGCGATATTTGGAAAAAAATAATTCAAAAATTTTATCTTTTGTCATAACTCTTTATGACAATATTGTGGCAATATCACCTTTGTATCATTTGGAAGATAAAGCAAATTTGTTTGAAATCTTTTATCAATTTTTTCTTCCTGGCGATATGTTCAGAGAATCTTCTTCGTATTGCCATGTTTGCTGGGTGATATTGGTTTGAGTATGTTCCTGTTCCAAGGCACATAATAGAACAAATGCTTTCTCAGTGATAGAGAGTCCCCCAATCTCTTTATTATGTATACTCTTTGTTTTAACATTATGAAAAAGAAAACATTTTAATTTGTTATGATGTATATTCTTGTTTCATGATTCTAGATTTAGAGGTTTTATAGTTTTAGTAATTTATTTTAAAATTTTGTTGTTGTAATTTTTTTGTGTTTGAGAATATTCAGTAATCATTTTTAGATATTTTTTTCCTAATCTTTAGCACTGACTTCCTTCATAATTTTAACTAATGTAAGAAATAATCCTTTTTTTTTCCTTTTTCCAATTTTTAAATAATTTCTAAACAGAATTTCAAATGGTTTAATTTTATAAGTTTAACGTTATGCACTTTAACTCACTTTTATAGGCCCATTTTGAATTTACCACATTCTAAATCTTTTTCTGACCAATTTTCTTTTTAAATTATTCTGTTTTTTTCCACTCTTTATCAAATTTTTTCAAAAAAATATAACTTTAAATGTTCTTCGTTTAGAGTTTTTTTTTTCTTTTTTCAATAATCTAATTGATATTTGCACATGGTTACACCCGGATTTTTACAATAATTCCTTTATATTAATTTCTGGTACCGTTCAGTGGCCCTCTGTTAATCCTATGGAGGATGAGTTTAGGTTTAGTTGCCGGGCTGGTTTTTTTATTACTACTGAATAAAAAACCAATATGCTGTCCACCGGTTGTTTTATGACGTCGACGATAAACCTAATAAAACAAAATTGTTTAGAGAATTACTCTACTGTTGTTCTTTACTACCTTTGTCAGTTTTTATTTTTCTTTTGTTTTTTTTTTTTGCATATGAATGTATCACTTGAATAAAGACCTTAAATCCATTTAAAAAAATTTTTTACAGGAGACGAAGAAACCGGTAGGTGATGATTTTTCTCCATTTCCTTAGTACGGTCTATGCTGAAATATAACCGAGTAAATCTCAAATGTGCGTTGGACAGTGATATAATTGGACTGAATATTTTTATTATATGTACACTTAGGGAACTTTTGCAGTTAGAATTTGTTGGCTGTTTAAGAAATATTTCAGCCTTGGTTATGTCACCCGAAAATAACCTCAACTTGCAGGAAAAACGTATATTTTAACCAAGTAAAATACAAGGGATACGTAACATTCATTTTATTCAGTCATTTTGTTGAAAAAAAAAATAAATTCAAAAATTGTATGTACCCGCCCGAGTAAAAAAAATTATATATAATCATATGTGGCATATATTACAATATATAATTAGACATGTGGTTATGTATATCCATATATAATTATATATGAGGTTTTTTCCGAAAAATTTTCCTTATATTATGCCATATATAATTTCATCTAATTAGATATCGGCCTTCATAATATTAGATATGGCATATATAGTTATATATAGAACTATATCTTAATATATATGGTGGCATTTTAGCAATATATAATTATATATGGTATCATTTAAACAATATATAATTATATATGGTGACAGTTAAACTAGATATTATCATATATGGTGCCATTTAAACAATATATGGTCATATATGGTACCTCATAAACCATATCTTTAATTCAGTTCCAGATATGATAATATATGGTACTATATATAGTGCGATATATATTTATATATGGTGTTATTTAAGCTATATATTATCATATATGGTGCCATTCAAACCATATATTATCATATATGGTGCCATTCAAACCATATATTATCATATATGGTACCATTTAAACCATATATTATCATATATGGTGCAATTTCAATAATATATGCCCATATATGGTACCTCATGAACAATATTTTTAATACAGTTCCACATATGATAATATATGCTACGATATATAGTGCCATATATATTTATATATGGTGTTATTTAAGCAATATATTACCATATATGGTGCCATTTAAACCATATATTGTCATATATGGTGCCATTTCAACAATATATGCTCATATATAGTACCTGATGAACGACATTTTTAATACAGATGCAGATATGATAATATATGCTACCATATATAGTCCCATATATATTGATATATTGTGTCATTTAAACAATATTAATATATAGACATATATGGTATCGTTTAAACAATATATTGTCATATATGGCACAATTTAAACAATATATGGTCAAATTTGGTACCACATCAACATTTTGAATACAATTCCATATATGGTTTAATTTGAATAATGTAAAACTATGTATGGCGCTATAAAAAATATTATCAGATATGTTACTTCCCCGGTGAAAAATGTCCATATATGAACATTTATGGTTCAACCATATATGTATAGATCCGAAAAATGAGGTAACACCTAAGTATATGTTCATATATGGACATATATGAACATATACATTTATTAAATATATGCGAATACATGCGAACGTTGCTGTCCTTTATTATAAGGTTGTACGATAGATATAAATTTATGTGTGACATTCAAATTAGACGCTACATATGTTCCTTTTTTTATTCATGGCATTAAATATAATTCCATATTTATCCAAATATGAGTTCCTTTTACATATATGGAATATGTATTCTTCGAAATATGTTCATATACAAGTCCCTTTTGCATAAATTGAATAACATATACTTTCATATTTGTCCACATATGAGTGCCATTTCCATATATGAAATAATAGATGCTTCCATATATGTCTGTATATGAACTTTTTTACATATATGGAATCACATATACTTCCATATATGTTCACATAAAATCCATATATGTTCATAAAAAATCCATATTTGTTCATATGTGTCCATACATAAACCATATATGAACATGTTTGAGCGTATATGAACATTTTTCACCGGGTCATTAACAATATTTATAATACAGTGTCATATATTGTAATATATGTATATCATTTAATATATATTGATGTATGGTAATGTTACAATAATTCCAATATCAGTTGAGATACAATTTGTGGGTCCATATCAACAATTTGTTCACGTACATTTAACATATATATATGTACATTTAAGTTATAATTTATACACTTTATAAAGTTAAATAGTTCCATAAACCTCATCTAACTGTATAGAATGTTTATGAATATACGATTTAATATATAATAATTACAACTACAAATTGGTGCCATTATCTAAAATTTAATTTAATGTTAACTTATAATAAAATAAAAATGTATTTCCTAAAAATAAAAAAATAGTGTTAATTAATGTTAATATACAATAGGTTTAAGTTTAACATCCCAGACAGAAAAATATAATCGGCAAAATGCTGGCAAACCGTTGGCGATGGTCGGTTATGCGTTGGCAGAACGTTGCATTAACTATCTTGGCAAAAAAATAGATTTCAAAAAACATTTTTCAAAAAATTGAGAAAACTTTTTTTAATATTTGCTTTTAAAAACATGAAATTTAACCCAGTCCACCAGATTGTCAGCCAAGACATCTACACTCTAATCTAACGAGACTTGTTATAGATGTGTGATAGCTACAATTTAAATGAATGATAAAAGCATTTTGAGCTAACTTATAAGCATCGAAAAAAGGTATTCCAGAAATTATTAAATGTACAGGTTGGTTGAAAAGTTTCTGCGCTCGAAATGAAAGAATAATGTTTTTTTTACGAAATATATTTTTTTATTCAATATAATCTCCTAGAAGCTCAATACACTTGTTCCATTTATCTTCCAATAATTTTATCCCATCCTTATAATGGTTTTCCGGAAGCTCTGCAAAATAACCGTCTACGTCTGCTATGGCCTCTTCATTCGACGAAAAATGCTTTCCACGAAGGAATTGTTTGAGATTTCTGAAGAGATAGTAGTCACTGGGAGCCAAATCTGGTGAATACGGTGGGTGTTCAAGCAATTCGTACTTTAATTCTTTGAATTTAGCCATCGTCAAAACACTTTTGTGAACAGGTGCATTGTCTTGATGAAAAATGATTTTTTTATTCTTTAAACCAGGTCTTTTCTCAGGAATTTTTTCATCCAGCTGATCCAAAAGGCTGCAATAATATTCAGAGTTGATTGTTTTACCTTTCTGAAGATAATCAATCAACAAAATTCCTTTTGCATCCCAAAAATCTGATGCCATAACCTTCTTTGCTGATCGTTGTGACTTCACCTGCCTTGAAGCTGAACAACCACCTTCAGTCCAGTGTAAACGTTCTTGTTTCAATTTAGGATCATGGTGGTAGATCCAAGTCTCATTCATAGTTATAAAACGACGCCAGAAGTTGGTTTTATTCTGTTTAAAACGCTCCAAATTACGCTGAGAAATTTGTTTTCGATCCAGTTTTTGTTGAATTGTTAATGTGTGCGGCACTAACTTTCCAAACAGTTTTTTCATACGTAATTCTTCATGTAAAATATGGAGTACTCGTTCGTCTGAGATGCCTATGGCATTAGAAATTTCACGCTTAGTCAAACTTGAATCTTCACTAACCATATTATGTACTTGCTCAATGATTTCTGCTGTGGTTGCAGGTTTTGGTCGTCCTTGGCGTGGATCGTCTTCAAGGCTAGTACGACCACGTTTAAATTCACCAGTCCAAAATTCAACGGTGCGTTTTGATGGTGAGGACTCCTTATACACTTCTAACAATTGTTCATAAATTTCCTTTGCTTTTAAACCCTTCAAAACAAAGAATCTAATGACTGCTCGATATTCAATTTTTTCCATATTAAAAAAAATCAATGACACGTCAACTTCAAATGGCTTGTAAACAAAGAATGAATTGACAGAATGACTTGCACCTTTGCATGTGTTCTCAGGACAGTTATACCAACTTTAGAAAAAAAAAGTTTGGAGCTAGCAGTGCCATCTCTTGGTGAGCGCAGGAACTTTTCAACCAACCTGTATTTTAGAAAATTTTAATTGTATATCACAAAATATTATTTGCACTTCAGAAACTACAATATTACGCAAATTTAATTATTTATTTATTTAGTTGTGTCTATTTCAGAATTTCATAGCTAATAGAGAAAAATTTCTCAAATACATTTCATAATTTCGGAAATACGATTGATAATTTCTGAAATACAGTTTGATAATTTCTGAAATACAGTTGTGAATTTCGGAAATACAATTAATAATTTCTGAAACACAATTGATAAAACTGAACTTCAATTGACTAGTTCTGAAATACAATTCATAAATGTGAAAAATAATTGATGAGTTCTGAAACACAATTGATAGAACTGAAATTCAATTGATTATTTCTGAAATACAATTGATAAATCTTAAAACAATTAATACAATTGGAAATGGTGTAGAGCGTCAAAAAGATGTAAATAAAATTATTTTATTCAAAGATTTCAATTTAATAAAAAAATAAATATATAATTTTGTAAAAAAATTTATAGAAAAAAAAATTTTAATTTTATAAAAAGAAATTCATTTTGTAAAAGAAATGCATATTGAACTCGTTACCTTCTGAGTTTAAACCTTTTTTTAACAAAATATTGCAATTTTTATACAATCAGTGCTCTGCCAGTCTATTATTTTTTGAACAGTTGCCAATATATGTCTGGGATCTTATTTAATCCCAAATAAATGGATATCTTACGTAGTACCCAAATATAATGCGGCATCTAATTTTATCTGTCATTTTTATGGATACTTTTAGATGTCAATCCCCAAATATATTGCTGTTTCTAATTCGATCTGCCATTTTAATACCGAAATAAATTGCTGGATCTAATTCGATCTGCCATTTTTCTGATAAATTTAGATCCAAGTTTATCCCCAAATATATTGCTGGATCTAATTTGATCTGCCATTTTTCGGTTAAATTTAGATCCAAGTTTATCCCCATATATATTGCTGGATCTAATTCGATTAGGAATTTTTCGGATAAAATTAGATCTAAGTTTATCCACATATATATTGCTGGATCTAATTCGATCTGGCATTTTTCGGATAAATTTACATCCAAGTTTATCCCTAAATATATTGCTGGATCTAATTCGATCTGCCACTTTTTCGGATCAAATTAGATCTAAGTTTATCCACAAATATATAGCTGGATCTAATTCGATCTGCCATTTTTCGGATCAAATTAAGTCTTACTAAATTCCAAAATATATTGCTGGATCTAATTTGATGTGCCAATTTTCTATTCAATTTATATCCTAGTTTATCCACAAATATATTGCTGAATCTAATTCGATCTGCCATTTTTCGGATAAATTTAGATCTAAGTTAATCCACAAATATATTGCTGGATCTAATTTGATCAGCCATTTTTCAGATCAATTTATATCTAAGTTTATCCACAAATATATTGCTGGATCTAATTCGATGTGCCATTTTTCGGATCAAATTAGATCTAAGTTTATCCCCAAATATATAGCTAGATCTAATTCGATCTGCCACTTTTTCGGATCAAATTAGATATACGTTTATCCACAAATATATTGCGGGATCTAATTTGATCTGCCAAAATTGAGATCAAATTAGATCTAAGTTTATCCCCAAATATATAGCTGGATCTAATTGGATCCGCCATTTTTCGGATCAAATTAGATCTAAAAATATCCGCAAATATATAGCTGGATCCGCCAATTTTCGGATCAAAATAGATCTAGGTTTATCCCCAAAGATATCACTGGACCTCTTAATTTTGAGATATAACTTGATCTTAGTTTATCCCCATATATACAATGGGATCTAATACGATATGATTGGATACACCCAATTTTGAGATCTAATTGGATCAGCTAGATATTACAGTAGATCTTAAGCAATATCAAATTGGATATGATTAGATATTGCGCGAGATCAATTTTTTTTACTCGGGCGGTGAAAAATGTCCATATATGAACATTTATGGTTCAACCATATATGTATGTATAGATCCGAAAAATGAGGTAACACCTAAGTATATGTTCATATATGGACATATATGAACATATACATTTATCAAATATATGCGAATACATGCGAACGTTGCTGTCCTTTATTATAAGGTTGTACTATAGATATAAATTAATGTATGACATTCAAATTAAGCGCTACATATACTTTTCTTATTCACGGCATTAAATGTAATTCCATATTTATCCATATGAGCTCCTTTTATACATATGAAAAAATGTATTCTTTCAAATATGTTTATATACGAGTCCCTTTTGCATAAATGGAATAACATATACTTCAATATTTTTCCATATATGAGTGCCTTTTCCATATATGAAATAACAGATGCCTTCATATATGTCTGTATATGAAATCTTTTTCCATATATGGAATCAGATATACTTCCATATATGTTCATATAAAATCCATATATGTTCATAAAAAATCCATATTTGTTCAAATGTGTCCATACATAAACCATATATGAACATATTTGAAGGTATATCAACATTTTTCACCGGGTAAGTAATTTTTCGTTGAAATTTTCACAGATCACTGGAATAACCAACGAAAATTGCGGTCAGAGTGTAGGTCATAATTTTAAAAAAATTTGCTTATAAGAAAGAAAAGAATAATTAGGGAAAACAAACGTTTTGGAAAATTTGCATTTTCCGTCCTTATTCAAGCGACACATTTATATATAAAAAAACGAGTAAAAAGGTTAAAGTCGGGCATGCCGACTATACAATACCCTACACCAGTCTGGTTAAAAGCCAACTAATGTTTGGATCCGAAATTCGAATGGGTTAAAATGAGACTTGTGTCAAAATTTTCTATAATGTGAGTCAGCGAACCAAATTTCATTAAAATATCTTAATATTTGCGACCTGCAGTTTGTAACCAAGCCAATTCTGGGGGGACCCTTATATGGGCACTAGGTCTAAACATGGACCGGTGTTAACCAAAATCAATAGGCTTCGTCTTTGGGCCAACATAAGTCGGTGTACTAAGTTTCATCAAAATATCTTAATATCTACGATCTGTAGAGTGCGCACAAGAATGCATGGACAGACAGACGGACGGACGGACGGACGGACAAACGGACATCGTTAAATGGAAATAAAAAAAATTCTGAGCCGATCGGTATACTATAAGGTGGGTCTAGGACCAATATTTTTTGGTGTTACAAACATCAGCACAAACTTATAATACCCTGACCACAAAGTGGTGTAGGGTATAATTACTCTTACCAGCAAGTAGTTCCTGATTCTCCCGGTGAGGTAAAAGGAATTAAATACGCAATCAACTGGTGTTGTAGAATACCTTGGCCACTTTTCAGATCAGCTCGAAGACGTAGTAATCAAAATACTTTGCAATAGTAATTCCCAAACTCAGAGCTCCCTTTGGAGTCCTGGGAATGACGTAATGCAGAAAAAAATAAGTTGGAACACAGGAATTGTGCACCGTGAACTCCGACCAATACCTCGTGTTGCGTTATGTACTCTAATAACGTAATTTCAGTTCGTACGTAAAGCGCGTTTTTTTAGACACAATAAAATACCAATAAAATTAGAAGGTAAAGATTATATAATCCGTAATAATCTTCCAATTTAGGGGAGCAATCAGTTCCGTAAATACAACAAAATTCTAAGCCAAAAAAAAAAAAATAATGGAAATTGGGAATGGCAAAATGAAGATTTAAGGGAAAAAACTTAAAAATTACCTTTTTGCCCAGTATATCCGTGTAGAAAAACTTTTCTCTCGAATAAATCTGACTATTTTTTCGAAAGATTAGAAAAATAATGTCCGATAAATTTAATTTTTTTTCTTACACTTTGTGTTGATCTTAACACCTTCGAAGTTTACCAAAAAAGGAAGTAAAAGCGTTCTACCTAAACCAAGAAAGTTCGGCACACGACGCGTAGATATGTTCAGTAGTTTTTTCGACGATTACTCGTAAAAAACCGGTTACAAAAATTACTCTATCCCTACCGATAAAACTACCTACTAATTACAGCAAATGCATCTCCAAAGCATTAATCCTCCTCATAGAAATAAGAAACTATAACTATTATATATTTACTTTTCAACAAAGACAAATTTTATATTTACTAATGGATGATAGTGCCCTTTTCCCTCCACAACTCGCACTCATTATACGCAGCACGGATGCAATATCTGCAACAATGTTGAATGTGTGTTCAAATGTTTATAAACATAACCCCATGTTTCAATAAAAATGTATATAAACATTAGCTAAGTCGATACTTATTGATATCAATTGGGGATAACAAAAATATACAATTATCAATCAAGTGTTCAGTGGATAAGATCAGCAATTTAATGAGATTTTATCAAATAATATAATTTATATTAAGAAGAAGTTTTCATACTAAACACAAGAGGGGGAAAAGTAATTTCCAAACTATTCAAGGTAATTTTCCTGGTTCTTCAAATTTAAATGGATTTTCTATGAACAACTACCTAGATAACAATAGCTCGTAAATACAATCAATACTACGAATACGATTAAAATTTTTTAACTGAAATTGAGCAGGCAATTTAATTTTTAACTATAAACAACGGGTTTGTTACTTAGTTGTTGAGTTCATTTCAATCAATTAGCCAGCCAACACATTTGGGAAAACTCAAAGCAATTTTCACCCAAAGATGCTGCCATATCAACGAATATATAATTGATTGATTCAAAAATTTAAATTGAATTTTAACAATTATCTTGTTACCTAAAATTTGGTGATATTTTCATCGGTGTATCGTTACGCCATATAATTAAATTAGAGGCGGTTAGAAAAAAAAATTTCTCACAAATTGAACAAAAACAAAAGAACAAAAAAAATTTTTTTCGAAATAAATCATACGTTTTTAAAAGTGGTAATAAAACTGTAATCTTACGACCAATCGTTCATTACAACTCACATACCGAATTTGCTTTTGGGATATCCTGTAGGGAATTCCAAAAATACAAACTTAGTCGATGTCTACTACAGTGGAGGGTCCTCCACTATACCAAATTTCAACTTCTTACCTCCAGTGGTTTGGGCAGGCAATTTTCCAATTTGTGAGACTGTTTATGGGGAGACTTTTCCCCTTTTTGCCCGTTCCGGTAGGAATTTCCAAAAATCCCGTCTTAGCGCACGTCTATGCCGAATATCAAGAAACCTTGTTTTAGTGGAGATATCCGTGGGGGGAGTAAAAAAAGTACTTTTTTTGAAATTATATTTTTTAAATGGTACTTTTTGGAAAAAGCGAAATTTTTTGGAAAAAGATACTTTGTAAATTCTGTAAATTTCCTAGTGGGGCGTTTTTGCCGAAAGTATAAAAATTATCCCCATATGGATCACGTTACACAAAATAATTATTTTTATCCCCTTGAGATTTTTTTTTATAAATTTAATGGCTTTACAATTTCGTAGTCATAATTAATATTAAGTTCCATGGGTCTTTTCTGACCCCAGGCCACTAAGGGTTAAATTTTTTTTAAAGAAATGAAAAGATAATTATAATCTAATCAAATATGAGTGCTGTTTTTCTGAAAACCGTGTAAAATTTGATGAAAACATTGAAATTTTTTAAATTTTTGACAAAATGAGCAATTTTTGTAAAATGTCCTGAAAAGCAGTCGCTCCAAACACAAACTCGAATTATCATTTCTTCAATTTATTTTTTTTTTCTGTAATGTCAACTATTATGTGGAACAAATAGCAATCGAGATCTCCAAATTAGGCATTTTAAAAAATCTTTAAAATTAATTTAAAAAAACACGTTTTTGCATTTTTATCAAATTCGTGGGTCATTTTGGATTCCAGGCTAAAGTGGGTTAATGATATCCGATGAAGTCAAAATTCCACGTATGAATCATTTTGACTATATTAAATGAATAAATGGAATAAAAAATAATTTTTTTTCGAAATTTAGAATTTTGTGATTTTTTAATAATACACTTTTTTCCAAAAGGGTCCATTTTCGTCCAACTTTTGGCACGGGTTAACGTTTTCCAAAAAAAAAATCGATTTCTTTCATTTGGGACCTTTTCCAATAAAACTGGGGGTGTAATGACAAATCTATTTTTAAGGGACACTCTAATATGTATGTTTGCCTGTAAATATAAAAATGTTTGGATGAAATTAAATGGAGCCATCGACAAATCATTGACGTTCCCTCTAATGTGCGGAAGTGTTCTCTGCACACCTTAAAAATATCCCACATGTTTGTAAATTTAAAATTTTTGTAAATTTTCCCAGGGTTCCGCACATCAGTCACTTACTGTATTTATATTAAGTATATCGTGTACTGTTGTTATGTATTTTGTATACATACACGATGTTCCTACGAAAATAAATGTTATTACTACTCTGCTAGTAGTAGTAATTGTAGTAACAAGCAAAATAATAATTTGTGCGTAAAACCAGTGGGTTTCTATACCACTCTTCCTCTGTTAACCTTTACTCTTTATTTTTGTTCGTGAAGTCGGGAAAGAAAACAAAACATGTTGGTAAACATTGTAAAAAAATGAAAGATTGAGTGTTTTTTTACACATTTCCCTATATAATAAGCATTGAGGTTGAGTGAGTTTTTTCAGATTTTTAAGAGAATTTTCAGATTTTTAAGAGGATTTAAGAGATTCCAATGTTGCTTCAACATGGAAAAAATTAACGTGCCAACAAACATTTGTCAATAGTGTCAATTTTAGGTTTTTTAAAACTAATATTGATAGTTAATATAGTTTTATTTTTTAAAATATAGTTTATTTTAACAAAAATAATATACATTTAAATTAACAAGAACGGTGAAAATGAATTATATATTATTTGTATAACAAAATAAATTATTTAAAAAATTTTAAAATAATATTAACAAAAATTATTAAAAACAGTAGTTGAAAAAAATTTACTACATTCATTAAAAAACCCCTAAATGGAAAATCAAACTTGACAACACTGATCAAAGAAGTTTTTTTCAAAAGCAAAAAACGAAAAAATGTTTCTCAAAATGCTCTTCCGACTCATTTTTTCTCTCAACAACATTATCAACATGTTTTCTTAGCCTTTGCCAAGTTTGCCACACAACAACAAAATTTGGTGAGGACGGTAGTCTCTCTATAGGTTTATACTTGTTGGTAAAACCTAACAGCACATTCCTGCTAGGAAAAAATATTTGTTGAGCAACATAGTTTAAACACAAATATATGTTAGAAATGTCGAACCAAGACACAAAAAAAAACACACAATGTTGCAGAGAAAACACGCATACATACAAAAACATATTGTGCGAAGAAAAAAACTGCACATTACTAATAAATAAGGCTAGAGCTTGCAAGAAATATTTATTTATTTAAAAAATAAATAAAAAAAGCTGCATAGAGAGAGCTTTCTGATAAAATTTCAATGAATTCCCTGTACGCAATAATTAATTAACATGCGGATAATTCATTAAAATCATGCAGATAACTGACTCAATGTTCTCTTTCCAGACCCCTACGTTCACCAAGGGGCCTAGAGACGATTCTTTGGATGGCCAGTTCCCTACTTTATGATTTTTTGGGACGGGTTAGGATTTGGTTTGTTATGTTCGGGAGCATATTATATATGCATCTCACAGGGGTTCCACGTAACTAGTAGGTTAATCCCGCTGATGAGTCCTTTTGGCAGGGGACGAAAGCGCTTCAGGAATTGCCCAAGGGCCTACACGGCTATGTTATTGCAGGGGTGCTGGGGTTTTTTTTTTCGATTTTAGTTTTCTGTTGTTGAAGTGTGTGTGGTTTCTTTGTTCATTTTGTTAGCAGTGTGTCGCGATGGATGGAGGAACCGGTAAATTTGACATTTGCTATACGTTGTTAGCGTACCTTAAAGTTTAGAATTAAATTTCTTTTAGATAAAATAAATCACAATATTTGTTATAAAGATAAAATAATTGTTTAGGTAAATTTATTGTAATGTTTAAGTACAAACACGTTTTTTTGCCTCTTCATTTTTATATAAATAAATCATTTAGTATACCAACACGTGAGCATGTAACAAGTAATTGTCTGTTGTTCAAGCCATCGGCGTAGATAGGTCGTATTCGTGGTTGGGTGGGTAAATTCGCTTTGTTTATTTAAAGTACAGTTTTTATAATAGAAGCCTTCACCCACCCACCACAAATAAATAATTCTGACACAACAATGCGTTGAAAATAAATAAATATTTGATCACTTTTTCTCATGAAAGTGGATTGCTATTAAGGAATCATACATACAAAAACATATTGTGCGAAGAAAAAAACTGCACATTACTAATAAATAAGGCTAGAGCTTGCAAGAAATATTTAATTATTTAAAAAATAAATAAAAAAAGCTGCATAGAGAGAGCTTTCTGATAAAATTTCAATGCATTCCCTGTACGCAATAATTAATTAACATGCGGATAATTCATTAAAATCATGCAGATAACTGACTCAATGTTCTCATTCCAGACCCCTACGTTCACCAAGGGGCCTAGAGACGATTCTTTGGATGGCCAGTTCCCTACTTTATGATTTTTTGGGACGGGTTAGGATTTGGTTTGTTATGTTCGGGAGCATATTATATATGCATCTCACAGGGGTTCCACGTAACTAGTAGGTTAATCCCGCTGATGAGTCCTTTTGGCAGGGGACGAAAGCGCTTCAGGAATTGCCCAAGGGCCTACACGGCTATGTTATTGCAGGGGTGCTGGGGTTTTTTTTTTCGATTTTAGTTTTCTGTTGTTGAAGTGTGTGTGGTTTCTTTGTTCATTTTGTTAGCAGTGTGTCGCGATGGATAGAGGAACCGGTAAATTTGACATTTGCTATACGTTGTTAGCGTACCTTAAAGTTTAGAATTAAATTTCTTTTAGATAAAATAAATCACAATATTTGTTATAAAGATAAAATAATTGTTAAGGTAAATTTATTGTAATGTTTAAGTACAAACACGTTTTTTTGCCTCTTCATTTTTATATAAATAAATCATTTAGTATACCAACACGTGAGCATGTAACAACTAATTGTCTGTTGTTCAAGCCATCGGCGTAGATAGGTCGTATTCGTGGTTGGGTGGGTAAATTCGCTTTGTTTATTTAAAGTACAGTTTTTATAATAGAAGCCTTCACCCACCCACCACAAATAAATAATTCTGACACAACAATGGGTTGAAAATAAATAAATATTTGATCACTTTTTCTCATGAAAGTGGATTGCTATTAAGGAATTATACATACAAAAACATATTGTGCGAAGAAAAAAACTGCACATTACTAATAAATAAGGCTAGAGCTTGCAAGAAATATTTAATTATTTAAAAAATAAATAAAAAAAGCTGCATAGAGAGAGCTTTCTGATAAAATTTCAATGCATTCCCTGTACGCAATAATTAATTAACATGCGGATAATTCATTAAAATCATGCAGATAACTGACTCAATGTTCTCATTCCAGACCCCTACGTTCACCAAGGGGCCTAGAGACGATTCTTTGGATGGCCAGTTCCCTACTTTATGATTTTTTGGGACGGGTTAGGATTTGGTTTGTTATGTTCGGGAGCATATTATATATGCATCTCACAGGGGTTCCACGTAACTAGTAGGTTAATCCCGCTGATGAGTCCTTTTGGCAGGGGACGAAAGCGCTTCAGGAATTGCCCAACGGCCTACACGGCTATGTTATTGCAGGGGTGCTGGGGTTTTTTTTTTTCGATTTTAGTTTTCTGTTGTTGAAGTGTGTGTGGTTTCTTTGTTCATTTTGTTAGCAGTGTGTCGCGATGGATGGAGGAACCGGTAAATTTGACATTTGCTATACGTTGTTAGCGTACCTTAAAGTTTAGAATTAAATTTCTTTTAGATAAAATAAATCACAATATTTGTTATAAAGATAAAATAATTGTTAAGGTAAATTTATTGTAATGTTTAAGTACAAACACGTTTTTTTGCCTCTTCATTTTTATATAAATAAATCATTTAGTATACCAACACGTGAGCATGTAACAACTAATTGTCTGTTGTTCAAGCCATCGGCGTAGATAGGTCGTATTCGTGGTTGGGTGGGTAAATTCGCTTTGTTTATTTAAAGTACAGTTTTTATAATAGAAGCCTTCACCCACCCACCACAAATAAATAATTCTGACACAACAATGGGTTTAAAATAAATAAATATTTGATCACTTTTTCTCATGAAAGTGGATTGCTATTAAGGAACCATACATACAAAAACATATTGTGCGAAGAAAAAAACTGCACATTACTAGTAAATAAGGCTAGAGCTTGCAAGAAATATTTATTTATTTAAAAAATAAATAAAAAAAGCTGCGTAGAGAGAGCTTTCTGATAAAATTTCAATGAATTCCCTGTACGCAATAATTAATTAACATGCGGATAATTCATTAAAATCATGCAGATAACTGACTCAATGTTCTCATTCCAGACCCCTACGTTCACCAAGGGGCCTAGAGACGATTCTTTGGATGGCCAGTTCCCTACTTTATGATTTTTTGGGACGGGTTAGGATTTGGTTTGTTATGTTCGGGAGCATATTATATATGCATCTCACAGGGGTTCCACGTAACTAGTAGGTTAATCCCGCTGATGAGTCCTTTTGGCAGGGGACGAAAGCGCTTCAGGAATTGCCCAAGGGCCTACACGGCTATGTTATTGCAGGGGTGCTGGGGGTTTTTTTCGATTTTAGTTTTCTATTGTTGAAGTGTGTGTGGTTTCTTTGTTCATTTTGTTAGCAGTGTGTCGCGATGGATGGAGGAACTGGTAAATTTGACATTTGCTATACGTTGTTAGCGTACCTTAAAGTTTAGAATTAAATTTCTTTTAGATAAAATAAATCACAATATTTGTTATAAAGATAAAATAATTGTTAAGGTAAATTTATTGTAATGTTTAAGTACAAACACGATTTTTTGCCTCTTCATTTTTATATAAATAAATCATTTAGTATACCAACACGTGAGCATGTAACAACTAATTGTCTGTTGTTCAAGCCATCGGCGTAGATAGGTCGTATTCGTGGTTGGGTGGGTAAATTCGCTTTGTTTATTTAAAGTACAGTTTTTATAATAGAAGCCTTCACCCACCCACCACAAATAAATAATTCTGACACAACAATGGGTTTAAAATAAATAAATATTTGATCACTTTTTCTCATGAAAGTGGATTGCTATTAAGGAATCCATTACAAATTGCAATATACGTGTGTATGTCAAGATAATTTGGTAAAGTGCCAACTTAGGTAGATAGACCCGTAAGTAGTTTTATTCGTTTGTGTTTTGAATGAAAATAAATAACGTAAAGCAGGGTTGGCAAGCGATTTATAATATTAAAGATAGCGGGCAAAGCTACGTATCTACGTTGTTAGCGTGCATTGAAGTTTTTTTTAATTCCAGTTTATGTAAAGGTAGACCTGGCAATTCAAGAAAATTCACAAACTCAGTTGGAAAATTTACTGCGTCGGTTTCTTCCACCGGTGCTTCGTTACCTGCAGTTTAAATATCAGAATATATAAGTTCCATTCTTTTTCTAAGGTTTTTTCTCTTTTAGAAAATTTGTTTAACTTTTTGGAGAGTATGTTTCAATGCTACATAAGTTTCATATTCCGTGGATAGTGTTTGAATAGGTAATTAAGAGGGGTTTTTCACCCATTTTTGTTCCTCCCAGTAAAAATCCCAAATATATATAATCGGCCTCAATCGCATTCGAAATTTCAAGTACCAAACTCCAGCAGTTTGAATCATTCAAATTCCATTCCATTTTGTTCAACAATTTCAGTGTTCCAATGCAACTCCTTCCAAGATTCCATTTCGTTCACCATTCCATTGCATTTCGTTGCCATTATATGTTATTCTAATTCCAGTCGATATTGATATCAGTCGCTTCTCTTTCCATTCCATTTCTTTGCACTTGCTCCGTTCCATTCCTCTTTTAACTGCAGAGTTTGAAATCCACTCGTTCCCCATTCTATGCCATCTCGCTCCTCATTCCATTTCGTTCTATAGTCCATTCCTTTTCGTTCCCTCTTCCAATCCATTTCCATTGTCTATAATTTCAATTCCACTCGTTCAACGTTTATATCCATTTCGTTCCAATTGTGGAGTGTTTCAATTCCACTCGTTTCCTATTTAGTTTCTTAATTTTAGTGTTCCATATACACTCGCTCTTCAAATTTTAGGTTTCTAGCTAAAGACGCAGATGTTCAGGGTGAGGGGGGGGGGCAATTTTCCCCTTTTGAGCCACCATTTTTAACACGTTCCTGTCCAAAGTCCTAAAAATGCCTTGTCGATAAGTTAGCCCATACTCCAAGGAAAACATATTATATATTACGGGTTTCTAACCGAAAGGTTCGGTTAGGCCATTCCTCCCGGTAGGAATTTCCAAAAATTCCGAGAACGTCTGCGTTGAAGGAAGAACCTACTACATACATAATTTTAGGTCTTTATATCCAGCACTTTGCCCAACTCGGCAAGGGGGAAGTTTTTTCACTTTTTACCCCTCCTACCTCCAGCAGTTTGGACAGGCCTTTAAGCAGCACTTTTTGCTTCATTAATCCCCAATTTTGCAATGTCCCTGTCCAAAATTACACAAAGCACCTTCTCGATAAGTGAGCCCATACTCCAAGGAACATATGTTTTACATTCAAGTTTCTAGCCAACTTTCCGAAAATCCATCGACAGGGAATTTCAGCTCCTTGTTCCAGCAGTTTGAGCAGGCTGTCAAGTGGGACACTTTTTCTTTTTTTGTCCCTCCCGGTTGGAATTAGGCTGGAAGAGGAACCTAAGTACCGAATTTCAGCTTCCTAGTTCCAGCAGTTTGGACAGGTCGTTAAGGGGCCACTTTCCCTTTTTGAGCCCCTATTTTATAACGACCCTGTCCAAAATTCAAAATAGTATCTTTCTAAAGGCACATAGGAATCTCGTAGAGTTTGTGCTAAATTTGTCATCTCTAATATAGTTGGCACTAATTTTTATCGTAAAAGTATCATCTCTAGTTGTCAAGTATTTGTGTTTATTAAAATTGTTGTATTTTTAAAAATAATTTTATCTCCAAATACCAAAATCTGCATTTAATAAACTGAAGTGTTCAATAATGTTACAAGACGTCTTTAAAATTCTTACTAATTAGATAAATTATGTATGACAGCAATTTTCAATTACCTAGAGATTACATTTCGAAGACATATGCAGAGCTGCATTTTCATAAAGTCTAGCGAGTTTTCTATTTCGTGTAGATGTGCCTTAATAAGTTAGCCCTTACTCCAGGGACCCACGTTTTAAATTTCAGGTTTTTAGCCGAAGGGGTTTTTACAGGCCACCAAGGGCAGGCTTTCTTCTTTTTGCCCCTCGCTTTAGGAATTTACAAAAATTCGATCTTCGCGGCTGTCTGCGATGGATGAGGAACATTCATACCAAATTTCAACTTCATTACCTCAGCGGTTTGGGCAGGCCGTTATTGGGGACATTTTTCCCTTTCAACCCACATTTTTACTATGTTTCTGTTCCAAAATAGAAAAAATTAAGTTGCCGGTGAGTTAGTCCTACTCCAGGGAATACATATTTAAAATTTTAGGTTGGCCAGAAGGGATTGGACAGGCCGCCAAGGCGAATACTTTTCCCCTTATCTCCCTCCCGCTAGGAATTTCAAAAATTCCGTCTAAGCGGACGCCTACACAGAAGAAGGAACTCACATACCGAATTTCGGCTACATAGTTTCAGCAGTTTGGGCAGGCCGTCAAGGGGGAAACATCCCCCTTTTGGGATATCCTGTAGGGAATTCCAAAAATACAAACTTAGTCGATGTCTACTACAGTGGAGGAACCTTTATGCCAAATTTCAACTTCTTATCTCCAGTGGTTTGGGCAGGCAGTTAAGGGGGACACTTTTACAATTTGTGAGACCGTCTAGGGACGTCTATGCCGAATATCGTCTATCCGGTAGGAATTTCCAAAAATCCCGTCTTAGCGGACGTCTATGCCGAATATCAAGAAACCTTGTTTTATTGGAGATATCCGTGGGGGGAGGAAAAAAGTACTTTTTGTGAAATTATATTTTTTTAAATGGAATTTTTTGCAAAGTACATACTTTATTGGAAGAAGGTCCTTTTTTTGAAAAAGTTATTTTTAGGAAAAATTATTTTTTTTTGGAAAAGGTCCTCTTTTTGGGAAAAGGCCTTTTTTGGAAAAAGGTTCTTTTTTAGAAAAGGTATTTGTTTAGAAAACGGTACTTTTTTTTGGAAAAAGGTACTTTTTTTGGAAAAAGGTACTTTTTTTGGAAAAAGGTACTTTTTTGGAAAAAGGTACTATTTTTGGAAAAAGGTACTTTTTTTGGAAAAAGGTACTTTTTTTGGAAAAAGGTACTTTTTTTTGGAAAAAGGTACTTTTTTTGGAAAAAGGTACTTTTTTTTGGAAAAAGATACTTTTTTGGAAGGTACTTTTTTTGGAAAAAGGTACTTTTTTTGGAAAAAGGTACTTGTTTTGGAAAAAGGTACTTTTTTGGAAAAAGGTACCTTTTTTGGAAAAAGGTACTTCTTGTGGAAAAAGGTACTTTTTTTGGAAAAAGGTCCTTTTTTGGAAAAAGGTACTTTTTTGGAAAAAGGTACTTTTATTGGAAAAAGGTACTTTTTTTGGAAAAAGGTACTTTTTTGCAAAAAGGTACTTCTTGTGGAAAAAGGTACTTCTTGTGGAAAAAGGTACTTTTTTTGGAAAAAGGTCCTTTTTTTGGAAAAAGGTACTTTTTTGGAAAAAGGTACTTTTTTGGAAAAAGGTACTTTTATTGGAAAAAGTTTTTTTTTGGAAACAGGACCTTTTTTGGAAAAAGGTACTTTTTTTGGAAAAAGGTACTTTTTTGGAAAAAGATACTTTTTTTGGAAAAAGGTACTTTTTTTGGGACAAGGTACTTTTTTTTGGAAAAAGGTACTTTTTTTGGAAAAAGGTCCTTTTTGTGGAAAAAGGTACTTTTTTTTGGAAAATTGAACTTTTTTGAAAAAGGTACTTTTTTGGAAAAATGTATTTTTTTTGGAAAAAGGTACTTTTTTTGGAAAAAGATACGTTTTTTGGAAAAAGGTACTTTTTTTTGGAAAAAGGTACTTTTTTCGAAAAAGGTACATTTTTTGGAAAAAGGTACTTTTTTTTGGAAAGTGGTACTTTTTTTGGAAAGAGGTACTTTTTTTTGGAAAAAGGTACTTTTTTGGAAAAAAGTACTTTTTTTGGAAAAAGGTACTTTTATTTGGAAAAAGGTACTTTTTTGGAAAAAGGTACTTTTTTTGAAAAAGGTACTTTTTTGGAAAAAGGTACTCTTTTTGAAAAAGGTACTTTTTTGGAAAAAGGTACTTTTTTTTGGAAAAAGGTACTTTTTTTGGAAAAAGGTAATTTTTTTTGGAAAAAGGTACTTTTTTTGGAAAAAGGTACTATTTTTGGAAAAAGGTACATTTTTTTGGAAAAAGGTACTTTTTTTTGAAAAAGGTACTTTTTTTGGAAAAAGGTACTTTTTTTGGAAAAAGGTACTTTTTTTTGGAAAAAGGTACTTTTTTTGGAAAAAGGTACTTTTTGTGGAAAAAGTACTTTTTTGGAAAAATGTACTTTTTTGGAAAAAGGTACTTTTTTTGTCCCCTTTTTGCCCCTTCCGATAAGAATTTACAAAAATTCCGTCTCAACGGACGTCTACACCGGTCGAGGAACCTACATACCAAATTTCAACTTCATAGCTCCAGCAGTGTGAGCAGGCCGTCACGGGGGAGACTTTTTCCCCTTTTTGCCCCTCCCTGTAAAAATTTACAAAAAATCCCGTCTTGGTGGATGTCTACGATAGTGGAGGAACCTTTATACCAAATTTCAACTTCCTACCTCCAGCGGTTTGGCAGGCGGGCAAGGGGGGCTCTTTTCCACTTTTTAACCCCCATTTTTACAACGTCCCTGTCCAAAATTCTTGAAAGTACTTTCTAGAAAAGTTAGCCCCTACTCCAAGGAATACATATCTAAAATTTCAGCTTTCTAGCCAAAGGGGTTTTAGCAGACCGTCAAGGGGGAGACTTTCCCCCTTTTTGCCCGTTCCGGTAGGAATTTCCAAAAATCCCGTCTTAGCGGACGTCTACGCCGAAAGAGGAACCTACATACCAGATTTCAACTTCCTAGCTTCAGCGGTTTGGGCTGGGCGATGTTGAGTCAGTCAGTCACGTTATTCTTTTATATATAGAGAATAGAGATAATCAACATTTTGAAAATTTTAATGAATTTAATAATTATTTTAATACAATTAAATTGCAATTTTTTAATATGATTTCTGTAAACATGAGAAGCATTTCGGCAATTGAAAAATTTAAAATGATAATTTCTAATTTTTCAAAACTACCCAACATCATTGCTGTGCAGGAAACTGGGTTTTGCGCGGACCTCGTTCAAATTTATAACATCCCTGGGTATAATGTGGTACATTGCTGTAGAAATGATAATTATGGGGGAACTTCAGTTTATATCCAAAAGAATTTACAATACAAGGTTGAAGAGTGTCAGAGTAATGATTATGTTGAATCGATAACAATATCGTTAGAAAATTATAAGATTAATGAAAAGCCGTTAAAATTTATATCGTTCTACAGGTCACAAAAGTGTAATCTTGTTAAATTTTTGAATTATGTTGAAAGTTTGTGTAGCAGTTATGGTCGATTCCCTAATATTGTTGTTGGTGATTCAAATGTCGATGTTTTACAATAAACATCGTCTGAGGATTTAATAAATGCGCTGTCCAGCTATAACTTTTCAAATTGTCATACTTTAATAACACGACCTGAATCTGGGGCATCCATTGATAACGTGTATACCCGAGTAAAAAAAATTGATCTCGCGCAATATCTAATCATATCCAATTTGATATTGTTTAAGATCTGCTGTAATATCTAGCTGATCCAATTAGATCTCAAAATTGGGTGTATCCAATGATATCGTATTAGATCCCATTTTATATACGGGGATAAACTAAGATCAAGTTATATCTCAAAATTGGGAGGTCCAATGATATCTTTGGGGATAAACCTAGATCTACTTTGATCCGAAAAATGGCGGATCGAATTAGATCCAGTTATAAATTTGTAAATAAACTTAGATCTAATTTGATCCGAAAAATGGCGGATCGAATTATATAGAGCTATATATTTGTAGATAAACTTAGATCTAATTTGATCTCAATTTTGGCAGATCGAATTAGATCTAGCAATATATTTGTGGATAAATTTAGATCTAATTTGATCCGAAAAAGTGGCAGATCAAATTAGATCCAGCAATATATTTGGGGATAAACTTAGATCTAAATTGATCCGAAAAATAGCAGATGGAATTATATCAGTAATATATTTCGGGATTGCGTAAGATCTTAACTTTTCCGATAAATTGCAGATGGGATTAAATCCAGTGATATATTTGGGGATTTGGTAGGATCTTAATTTATCCCATAAATTGCAGATAGAATTAGATCCAGCAATTTATTTCGGTATTAAAATGGCAGATCGATTTAGAAACAGCAATATATTTGGGGATTGACATCTAAAACTATCCAGAAAAATGACAGATAAAATTAGATCCCGCATTATATTTGGGTACTACGTAAGATCTCCATTTATATGGGATTAAATAAGATCCCAGACAGATATTGACAACAGTTCAAAAAATAATACACCGCCAGAGCACTGATTTTATAAAAATTACAATATTTTGTTAAAATAAGGTTTAAACTCCGAAGGTCTCGAGTTCGATACTGTTCACGGCTATGCATTTTTTTTATAAAAAGAATTTCTTTTTATAAAATTAATTTATATAATATATAAAGATGATCATTAATGACTCAGAATTGAGCTCCAAAAACATAAACATTTGTCCACTTTTTCCTATGAAAGTGGTCCGTCCAAAAGAGCCCCCTGTGCACTCAGAAATGACTCCGAAAAAAGAACGTATAAAATCGAAATTTTCTTCATAAATTTAAATAATTTTGGAATCTTCTTTGAGTCCGAAAAATTAACCCTCGTTTTGAGACAGCTTTTTAGATTGTAGAGACAACTTTTAGGATTGTTTTCTGAGGGTTCATATTTTCTACCAAAAAACACAGTGTTTTCAAAAAAACAATAATCATTTCTATGTTGTTTTATTTTTTATAAAAAATTATATTTTTCTTTTTATTAAATTGAATTTTTTAAAAAAAATAATTTTATTTACATCTTTTTAACACTCTACACCATTTCCAATTGTATCAATTGTTTTTAAGATTTATCAATTGTATTTCAGAAATAATCAATTGAATTTCAGTTTTATAAATTGTATTTCAGAATTTATCAATTATTTTTTAGATTTATGAATTGTATTTCAGAACTAGTCAATTGTATTTCAGTTTTATCAATTGTATTTCAGAAATTATTAATTGTATTTCCGAAATTCACAACTGTATTTCAGAAGTTATCAAACTGTATTTCAGAAATTATCAATTGTATTTCAGAAATTATGAAATGTAATATCCCGAGTAAAAACTTTTTATATAATAATGTATAATTTTATATACCCATATATGTTTTTGTACACCAGTGTATATAACCGGACATAATTATATGTATCCATATATAATTTTTTTTTCTCAAAAAATTGTAATATGATGTCGTATTTAGTTGCATCTTATTACATATCGATGAGTACATAATTGTATATTGCATTTACAATTAGATACAGATAATCCAATTTTATATGACGTTATATATAACTATTTAGTACATAATCCAAAATAATATATGTTTTTATATGAAATCATTTTTCAAAAAAACACGATTTCGTTTTGGATAGAATTATATATACCCCATTTAGAGTCACAATAGAACTCTTGTCAGTCGCCTTTTGGATATAATTTTATATTACATTGCCATGGAAAGAAATTGTTAGAAAATTTATACAAACAGTTTAAAGCAATACCAAAGGCGTTTGTGCTTTTCTGTAAAATGTCCTTTTGTCAAAATCCAAAACAGTTTAATAGCTTTCATGAAGTTTTAGGTCTGAGGTAATTATTTTTGTAAACATTTAGGATTTCAGTGAAATTTATAATGAATAAACTGGATATAATAATATCTGATTTTCTATATGTTTGTACCATTTCAGCTATAATTTTATACCACTATATAAAATCTGATCAAATTATATCGCGCCATTATTCGGGTACATTTATATCTGATATTATCAAATTATAACTGAATTGATGCAAACTTATGAAATTATATGGGCCCATTTCTCGGATAAAATTGTATACCCAAGTAAAAAAAATGATATGGAGCCATATAAAGTTATATTTAATTATATATAATCTTCTATGTAATTAGATATAATTATATCCGAAAAATGAGAACGTCTTATTGTATCATATTGTATCGAATTGTATACAATTGTATACAATTTGGTACAATTTGATACAATTCGATACAATATGATACAATTGTATCCGAATATTGTCCTCATCCAATTACATAAAATTATATCTTTTTGTATAAAATTATATAAAATGTTATAAAAGTGGACACAGTTTGATACAATTATACCTAAATATTAACCCTATATTTTTACCATAATATATATGACCATATCTAACAATATACAAAATTATATTTTTAAATAAAAAAAGATATACAATATCTGGAGATCATACCTGAGGGATTTCAATTACAATTACTTGTAATTGAAATTACAAGCAATTGTAATTGAAAATTTTCAATTACAAATTACTAGTAATTGTAATTGAAAGTGATTTCAATTACATTTAGAATTAAAAAGTGTTTTTTGTTAAAATTTTGTATAAAAATCTGACTGGGATAGGTTGCATAGGCATGGATGCGTATAAAAAGAATACGTCATGTTGGGATTACCCCTAACTTGTGCTTTTTGTCATTATTTATTTTCCCAAAAAATGTAATTGACATTTTTCAAATTACAAATTACTTGTAATTGTTCTTTTTTGAATTACAATTACAAATAATTTGTAATTGTAATTGAGTTTTTTTGAATTACAAATTTTGAATTACAATTACAAATAATTTGTAATTGTAATTGAGTTTTTTTCAATTACAATTACATGTAATTGTGTAAATGAATGTGTAATTAATTACAAAATGTAATGATTAACCCCCAGGTCTACTGGATATCCTATAATTTCGATAAATCTTCCATTATTTTTATCCAGATTTACCATGACAGTGCATTAAACATGAACAAATTTTTCTCTGTTTTTAGTAATTTTAAAAAAAGGTTAACAACACTGAAATTTTTAACTTAATAGGATTGTGATATACATCCAAGATATAAGAGATCAGTCAAGTGTGCGTTATAGTATAGAGAATTCCATATTAAAGCTTCAGTATTGTTAATTTTATGGGCGCGTTAGCCATTTTAACTCACGCTCCTAAACAAAAACAAATTACTCAAGCACGAGCATTTCGTGTGTTACTCACGCAGACATGAGTATATTAAAAACTTACTCACAATCAGAAAATTCTTACGCAAAACAGTAAAAATTACTAAAAAACATATGATGCAAAAAATAAACTCACACACGAATCATTCACTCTAACGGGCGAATTACTTTGGTATAGTAATTATTACTCACGATCACTTGTGAATAACTTCACTCACGATCGTGTCATGCGCCAATCCCTAGTAATTACAAAATCTAAAACTAGTTCAAAATCATTTTTAATATGGAACCACATTTAATACAATACGGTTTTAAAAGGACCTTATACATATATTTTTATATAAAATCACTTTGAAAAAATTGCTAATGTGGGATAATATATAACACTATGCGACAGTCAAAATCGGGATGGGATGAAACCAACGGGAAATGTTATATCGGTCAAAAACAAGTTATACGTGTCCCGGCGTTTCAATATATATATATATATGCTTCAATTTAAAAGCATATGTGGCCATATCTAACTATAAGTTACTATATGTAATTACATAAAATAATATATGATTATATCAAAACTTTTTTACTCGGGTAGACTCATGTTAAATTACGTGACGCGCAAAATAGAAAGGGACCTAAGGTCCCCTTAGGTCCCTTTCTCAGGAGGGCATGGGATCGGTCTCATTCGATGCTCAGATGTTGTCCACATCAAAAAAAAAAATTGATTTTTTTACCCTTAGGTCCCTTTCTCTATGCGCTGTCATACTATGACTGTATAAAGCCTCATATCGATTTTTTTTAATAGGGATAGAAATTTTTCTCTATTAACTATGATAAACAATCAACAAGTTCTGAAATAGATTTGATTATTTCTGAAATATATTTAAAATTTCTGAAATTGCATCAGTTTAGATCTGACCTGATTAAATTATGTGTTAATCAGATGAAATTGTATCTGATTTTTGACCTGATACAATTTTATTGGTTTATATCACATGGTATCAGTTTAGGTCCAAATAGATATATTTGTATACAAAATTATATAGTTATATCACAATTTTGACCTGATATCAGTTTAAAACTTTGATACAATTGTATAAGGTAAATGTCGGATAAAATTATATTTTATTTATATAAAATTGAACCAATTACGATCAAACCGATAAAATTGTATCAGGTCAAAAATCTGATACAATTTCATCTGATTAACACATAACTTAATCAGGTCAGATCTAAACTGATACATTTAGATAAAAATTGATAAACAATTAATAAAAATATATCGGGCTACTCTTCGGATGAAACTGTATATTTATACAGATATAACTTAATCACATATATGACTATATGTAACTATTTTTACTTGGGTTGTTTAAATGATACGATATATCAAAGTATTTGGTACTATATATGGTAGCATATATTATTAAATCTGGAACTGTATTAAAAATGTTGTTCATAAGGTACCATATATGACCATATATTGTTGAAATGGCACCATATATCATAATATATGGTTTAAATGTCACCACATATGGTAATATATTGTTTAAATGATACCATATATCAATTTATATTGCACTATATATAGTATCATATATTATTATATCTGGAACTGTATTAAAAATGTTGTTCATGTGGTCCCATATATGAGCATATATTGTTGAAGTGGCACCATATATGAATATATATTCCCGGTTAAAAATGTCCATATATGAACATTTAGGGTTCAACCATATATGTATGGATCCGAAAAATGAGGTAACACCTAAGTATATGTTCATATATTTATTAAATATATGCGTGCGAACGTTGATGTCCTTTATTATAAGGTTGTACGATAGATATAAATTTATGTATGACATTCAAATTAGGCGCTACATATATTGCTTTTTTTATTCATGGCATTAAATATAATTCCATATTTATCCAAATATGAGTTCCTTTTACATATATGGAAAAATGTATTCTTCGAAATATGTTCATATACAAGTCCCTTTTGCATAGCCGGTGAAAAATGTTCATATACGCTCAAACATGTTCATATATGGTTTATGTATGGACACATATGAACAAATATGGATTTTTTATGAACATATATGGATTTTATATGAACATATATGGAAGTATATGTGATTGCATATATGGAAAAAATTTCATATACAGACATATATGGAAGCATCTGTTATTTCATATATGGAAATAGCACTCATATATGGACAAATATGAAAGTATATGTTATTCAATATATGCAAAAGGGACTTGTATATGAACATATTTCGAAGAATACATTTTTCCATATATGTAAAAGGAACTCATATTTGGATAAATATGGAATTATATTTAATGCCATGAATAAAAAAAGGAACATATGTAGCGCCTAATTTGAATGTCATACATAAATTTATATCTATCGTACAACCTTATAATAAAGGACAGCAACGTTCGCATGTATTCGCATATATTTAATAAATGTATTTGTTCATATATGTCCATATATGAACATATACTTAGGTGTTACCTCATTTTTTGAATTTCTTCATATATGTGCAAACCATATATGAACATATACGAACATTTTTCACCGGGTACATTGAATAACATATACTTTCATATTTGTCCATATATGAGTGCCATTTCCATATATGAAATAACAGATGCTTCCATATATGTATGTATATGAAATTTTTTCCATATATGGAATCACATATACTTCCATATATGTTCATATAAAATCCATATATGTTCATAAAAAATCCATATTTGTTCATATGTGTCCATACATAAACCATATATGAACATGTTTGAGCGTATATGAACATTTTTCACCGGGTTGTTTAAATAGCACCATATATAGTAATATATTACTTAAATAACACCATATATAAATATATATGCCACTATATATAGAATCATATATTATCACATCCGGAACTATATTAAAAATTTTGATCATGAGGTACCATATATGGCCATATATTGTTTAAATAGCACCATATATAATAATATATGGTTTAAATGGCACCATTTATATGTATGGCACTATATTTAGTAGCATATGTTATCATATCTGTAACTGTATTAAAGATTTTGTTCATGAGGTACTGTACAGATTTGTACTAATCGCAATGATTCAGAAAATAATAAAAAAACACGGTCTGTACCGATTCGGTTTGAGTTTAACACTAAATTTATTTATAATTATTTCCTACAAACTAAGTTACAAAAAATCACTTAAAACTAAGAGGAATTATATTTTACCTAACACTGCATGTGGTTATTATTTGCTATGTACATAGCGCATGTGTTATCGATTCAGTATGTACGCATGTGTTATCAACTGACCTCACTGACAGTTTTTTGATAAGTGTTCAGCGTACCAAAAATACTGTGTAAAATGCTTATCTTTACAGGAGGTCATAAATTCTGCTGTCATAAATTTATTGTTTTATTACTATACTCATAAGTACAGATTTTTGGGAAAAGACTAATATCTTATGATGGAAAATTTGAAATGTAAATATGAAAATGTAAAGATTAAAGATTTCTTAAGAACTATAAAAATGTAAAACAAAAATATTTTATTATTAAAATATGCATGTTCAATTCTGAACATTCTGCCGGGGGCTATTAAATTGTATAGCTAACAGCCGTCTGCGAAGTGTTATTTGATAAATGACATACACAATAAAAGCGATCATAATTACCGTTGATATACCCAGTGCAGTATGCCCGCTCAAGTGATGAAAGGTTAAGCCCCATAAATGAACGTCTTCTTTTTTCAGATCTGCTATATGCTTCTTTAGATCATCAATCTCCTTGCCGTGGTTGATTACTACGTTTCCAATTGGTTTTGCTATGCCGGAATCATCTGGGTTGACGTCTTTCATCAGGAAATTCTCGAATCCGTTTTTTCGCGCGCTTTTTAGACTATGGGTGGCGACTAGGGTGATCTCGTCTATTCGTGCTGTACATTCTTCCTTAAGGGTGAATATGCCTTGCTGTGGCAGTTGTATGATGAACTGCTGAGAATTCGAACATTTCACGTGAGCTGAGGTATTTTTGAAAATCTTATACAGCCAATTTCCTTTGCTTCGTAGTTCTATCCAAAAAGGCATTTCGTCGACGTAATCATACGAGCAGTTGAGTTTACTGTGAGGTTTAATTGGGGATAGCTCACAGACATTAGAAGTAGCCGCTATCCAGGGAAAATTTTCTTCGCATACTATCTGATTGGTGAGAGTTTTCTTACAATCGTTCAGAATCGCTTGTGACAGATAATGATAGGAATCTAGGTCGTAATTGTAGACGATATACGAAGCTTTGATTTTAGCACATGACCATTCTGCTTGAATGGCACTGGGATGATCCGATAAACCTGAGACGTTTGTTTACTAAACAGAGGAATTTTCAAATCAATAATAAGCTGACTTCCAACAAAGATGCCTGTGCCAGTCAGAAGATGCCATATCTCTTTGATATGGCATCTTCTGACTGGCCGTATGTCGTCCAGGAAGTACATACTTGTCTGGTAAAACATCTCGAATCTTAAAAATTTCTGCTTGTAAATGTTGTGGACTAATTAGAGCTGGATGCACCTTACCATGATTTACATTTAGCAATAAATCAATGGCTTCTTTTTGAACCTCATTGCATTCGTCTACTAAATCATGTATTTGTTTTGTTACCATGAAAAATCTGATTGACTCCCTGTAAACATAGTAGTGCTCGTTCATGGTTGTGCTTATGTATTCAATATTTGCCTTCATGCTTCGAAAATTGGAATTAACTTCATCGGTAGTTCTTTTTAGTAAATTTACTGTTGAGTCGACCACTGAAGTTTGCTTTTTTGCTAGCAGCTTGAGATCATTTTGGTTAGCTAGTAAATTTTTCATATTTGATTCAAATGCCTGTCGATCATCGTCATCCATAAGGCCAAAAATGATGTGATAAAACGAGCCTATGAAATTCAGTGGTGAGCCTCTTTTTACTCTCGTGTTCTTGTTGGGAAGCAGCATATTGTTTGCGTTTACTTTATCCACTTGGTATTGGATATTTCCTAAAACCGTCCAACACTGCTCTTCAAAAGTTTGCAGCCTTGGACAAATCAGTTTAGCTTTTTCAATTAGTTGCGTGGCTTCGTTAAGGACGTTGAAATACGGTTCCATCTCGTAATAAACTACCAAATTCCAAGAAGAGGATGCCATGTTTATTTGGTTAATTGGATCCAAATAAATTGCTGTATTATTTTTCCTTTACCGCAGTGCTGTTCAAAGCAGTTGATGTTAAAACCATGCAAAGATTAAGAAGCGTCATCATCACCAAAGAAGTATTAGGTCTTGATTGGCGTGTATTTGGTCTTGTTGGGCGTCGCTCTTCACGTTGTGTAGGAATATTGTTCTGTAAATTACCATCTTCGCTTTTCAAAGGACATACTTTCGTTATTGGGCGTTCTATGAGACCTCCTTTGGTTTTTATCTCAATTACTCGCACCTTTCCGTCTTTTCCAGCATTTGTATTTACTACTACACCCATTGGCCATTTAGCTGGAGGAGCATTTTCATTTCTTATGAGGACAACCTGGTCTTTTTTCAGGTTTTCAGTTTGCTGCTTCCATTTGTTCCTTTGCTGAAGTGAGTTTAAATACTCCTCTTTCCAACGTTTCCAAAAGTCCCTTTGCATTTTCTGAATAAGCTTCCAGCGATCAAGAGACCCAAGTCGATCTTCTGTCATGGATTCTGGGGATGACAACATTGGACGACCAATCAAAAAATGGCCAGGTGTTAAAACCTCTATGTCAGCAATATCGTCGCCTGTTGAATAAAGCGGTCGAGAATTTAGTACTGCTTCAATTTGGTTTAATAGTGTTGACATCTCTTCATAAGTTAGGATAGTATCCCCAATTACTCTTTTAAGATGAAACTTGAAAGACTTTACTCAAGCCTCCCAGATGCCGGGGGAATAAAATGCCACCTTACGCCATCAGCTTCTAAAGTTGGCGCCAGTTTACTATTATTTTTTAATGCCTTTGTTAAGTCATCATTAAGTATTTTCGTTGCGCCAACGAAATTTGTTCCGTTATCGGAATATATGTTGGAGCTTTTACCTCTTCTGGCAAAGAACCGCTTTAATGCTGCCATAAATGCTTCGGATGTTAAGTCGCTGACTAGCTCTAAATGAATGCATCTTGTAGCCATGCACACAAAAACTGCCACGTACCCTTTGTAGGTTTTTCTTCCTCTTCCCTTGGAGCATTTAATGTTGATTGGCCTAGCATAATCGACACCAGTGTTTTCAAATGGATATATAGCTGACACTCGAGAATCGGGAAGGTTTCCCATGATTTGTGTGACAGCTTCTTGGCGGTATCTTATGCAAGTTACACATTTTCTGACATACGATTTTAACATGTTCCGTAAGCCGATGATCCAATATGAGCGCCTGATATTCACCTTCATCAAAGTTATACCACCATGAAGCGTAGCTTTGTGGGTTTGACTCACGACGAGATAAGCAAGATGGGAATTCTTTAATATAATTGGATGTTTCACACTATATATTAAAGAAGAATTTTGCAGCCTGCCACCAACTCTTAATATGCCATCCTTATCCAAAAATGGGTTAAGAGACAAAATCTTATTTTTAATATCAAGACCTTTGCCATTTTTTAAATTATTGATTTCACTTCCGAAATCTTTGGCTTGTTGATTTTTTATTATTAATTGCCTAGCTTGGTTTAGCTCATCTGATGTAAGGTAACTTGGCAAATTCGAGTTTTTATTCTTCAGTTTGGATATAAACCTCAGAGTATAAGCTAACACACGTTCTAGTTTATTAAATGATGAATACTTTTCAGCCAGCTCATTAATTATGTTGGTATTTACAAATGTGGTTGCTATGATCAAACTTTCTTTGGGCACGTTTACCACTGGCCATTCTGCTGCTTCTAATGACAACCATGATGGACCATTCCACCATAAGCTATTGTTGATAAATTTGTTGACACCAATACCTCTAGATGCTGCGTCGGCTGGATTATCCTCTGATTTAACATATCGCCATGCGATATTAGGATGTTTTTGGATGTCTGCTACTCTCGTACGAACGAATTTTTCTTTGCTCTTATTGTTGTTAATCCAAGCAAGCGTGATCTGTGAGTCGCACCATCCAAATATGGAACCACGCCAATTCAGGATTGTAACTACTTTATCGAGCAGTTTAGCCAATAAATGAGCACCGCAGAGCTCTAATTTAGGAATCGTTTTCCTGTTCTTGATAGGATTCACTTTTGTTTTTGATGTGAGTAATGTCACCTTGTCGCCAACTTTAATATATACTGCTGCAGCATAAGCACTGTCCGAAGCGTCAGAAAATCCATGCAATTGGGCCCTGTCGTTTGTTGTTATATGAACCCATCTCGGAATTTTAAACGTCTCCAACTGTTGTAAACTAAGAATATACTGCTGCCACTCGTCCTTGAATTCTTCTGACAACGGAACGTCCCAACTGAGACTTGATGACCATAATTTTTGAATAAACAGCTTGCCTGTCACTATTACTGGTGACAACCACCCTAATGGATCAAATATTCTGGCTAATGTCGCCAGAACTTTTCTTTTGGTGAATTCTTTTTGTCCAATATTAATCTTGAAGAAAAATGTGTCTCTTATCGGGTCCCAATGAAGACCTAGAGTTTTCACCGTTTCGTTTTCTTCTATTTGTATAATCATATCCTTCTCGATGCTGTCGATGTTGTTGATGATTTGATTGCTGTTTGAAACCCATTTACGCAAACTGAAACCATATTTTTTCAGTTCTTTAGAAACTTCAGTTTGGATTATTCGGCACTCGTCTATACTATTGGCTCCAGTCAGCAAGTCATCCATGTAGAAGTCATCTTTGATAATGGAGGACACCTCACTATTCGTAGTTTTTGCTCGCTCAGCAATATCTGATAACACTTTGGTTGCCAAAAATGGTGCAGCTGCTGTGCCGTACGTTACTGTGGTTAGCTTGTACTGTTGAATTCTCTTAGCGCTGCAATCTCTCCAAAGTATTTGTTGATATTTTTGTTGATCTTTGGCAACCCAGATCTGCCGGTACATTTTTTCAATATCGGCAGATACTACGTACTTCCACGTACGCCATTTTAAAAGTATATCGAAAATGTCCTTTTGCTGCTTAGGACCCACCATCATGACATCATTTAGGCTTCGACCATTGGTAGTTTTGGCCGATGCATCGAAAACGACGCGTAGTTTTGTCGTTAAACTCGATTCTCGAATGACAGCTTGATGTGGTAAAAAATAGCCATCTGATGATGATTTGACCTTTTTCATGTGCCCCAGGTTGATATATTCGTTTATAAAGTGAATATAATCGTCTTTTAGCTGAGGCTTTCTTTCGAATTGCCTTTCCAAACTGAGCAAACGAGCCATAGCCTGTTTCTTGGAAGAACCAAGCGTATTATCTTCTTTAAAAGGAATTTCAACAACATACCTGCAATCTTTTTCAACCTTCGCTGTTTTTGCAAAATGCTCCTCACACGCATTGGACTCAGAAACATTTTCGTTGTCAGGCTCGTCAAATTCCCAGAATTTATTTAGATCCGACACATTTATTGTAGTAACAGCAGATAACACGGATTTTGTTGTTTTGTACGTACCACCACAGATGATCCATCCAAGCTCAGTGTTTTGTGCAAGCATGTTGTTATTTTTCTTCACGCCATTAGTTATAATTTGTGGATACAAATCCAAGCCAATTACTAAATCGACTCGACCAGGTTTATCAACATTAGGATCAGCTAACTGGATATTTCCCCAACCTTTCCTCATGTTGACAATAGGTTCTTTTGGCAGAGTCTTATACAAATTCGGAACCACCAACACTTCTACTTCAGCTTTAAAATTTTTGTGTAACGTTGAAAGGATCTCAATATCCATTCTGGTTGTAGACTCATCTGTCATTCTCGTTGTCATGCCTCCAAGCTCAGTTGTTTCTCGGATGCGGGGTAATCTTAATAGCTGAGCCGTTTCTTCTGATATTACCGTCTGTTCTGATGCACAATCTATCATGGCTCTGAGATCTACTGCATGACCTTCGCGATTCTTTATTCTGACCATTGCTGTTGCAAACAAAGCACTATTTTGCAGTGCTGCATTATGAGTCATATTTGCCGAAACTTTTTTAGTTTCCATGTGAATGAGTGTGTGGTGAGGTTTTTTGCAAATTCCACACACCCACTCTTTGGAACAACTTTTGCCGCTGTCGTGCAACAAACATCTGTTGCAAACTTTATTGCTTTTGACGAACTCTATTTTTTTTGCAATTTCTAGAGCCTTAAATTTCCTGCATGCCAATAACCCATGCCCCATAAATTTACAATAGCTGCATTCGAACTTTTCGTTTGATTTTGCAGATACAAAAGATGATGATGGTGTCGATGATGACAACTTTGAGGATGATGATGTTGCACAAACTGTTGCATACAGACGTTCAAGAAAATCCATAACTGAATATAACTGTTGGACTTCTTTGGGATCTGTCACCAGCTGATCATACTGGTGCATTGTTGACCTTTCAAATTTTCTCATAATCAGCTGCGCTATAATAGCGTCAGCCCCTTCACCGCAATCACCTTTCTTTTTGATTATGTGAACACTTTCGTTTACTGTATTGATGAAGTGTTTTAACTCTTTTTCTTCTTCTCTTAACTTTGGAAGCGCAAGGAGACACTCATTATTTTCCGCGAATGTTTTGCGGTTGTTCTCGTATCTGTTCTGTAGCAACCCCCATGCATAGTTGTAATTTTCTGAGGAGCCGTCCATAAGATGATGCACAGCTTTAAGTGCTTCGCCTCCAAGTGACATCTTCAAGTATTGAAATTTTCTTGCAATACTTAATTCCTTTCTGTTATGCACGATTTCCTTAAACAGCTCGCTGAAAACTATCCAATTGTTTTGCTCCCCATTAAATTTTGGGATTTCCATCTTGGGTAATGGATAATCTTTCTCTTTTGTTTCTGAAGAATTTTTTGTAATTTTTTCTTCAACATCGACTTTAGCGTCGGCTATCTTATTCTTTATTTCCTCATAAAAACCAGTGGATTTTAATGAGCTGTCTGCAAGGTCAACAATTGACGTTAATTTTTCAGACTTTGAAATCAATCGATTCATTATCTTTTTTAGGAAAATTGTGTCTCCATTATGCAACGCTCTGAGTTTATCAAACTGATTATCTCCTGGTACAACAGGGTTTGACTGCTCAATAATTTATCCATATTGAGTTCCAGTATGTAGTTATATTTTTATTTTCACTGCTTCTTTTCCTCGAAGGACCACTTGTACAGATTTGTACTAATCGCAATGATTCAGAAAATAATAAAAAAACACGGTCTGTACCGATTCGGTTTGAGTTTAACACTAAATTTATTTATAATTATTTCCTACAAACTAAGTTAAAAAAAATCACTTAAAACTAAGAGGAATTATATTTTACCTAACACTGCATGTGGTTATTATTTGCTATGTACATAGCGCATGTGTTATCGATTCAGTATGTACGCATGTGTTATCAACTGACCTCACGGACAGTTTTTTGATAAGTGTTCAGCGTACCAAAAATACTGTGTAAAATGCTTATCTTTACAGGAGGTCATAAATTCTGCTGTCATAAATTTATTGTTGTATTACTATACTCATAAGTACAGATTTTTGGGAATGAAAATGTAAATATGAAAATGTAAAGATTAAAGATTTCTTAAGAACTATAAAAATGTAAAACAAAAATATTTTATTATTAAAATATGCATGTTCAATTCTGAACAGGTACCATATATGACCATATATTGTTTAAATGCCACCATATATGCTAATATATTGCTTAACTGGCACCATATATAGTTATATATTGTTTAAATGATACCATATATAATTATATATTCCTAAAATGCCGCCATATATATTAAGATATAGCTCTATATACAACTATATATGCAATAAGATCAGCCATGCTATGAAATATATAATCATATATACCATATCTAATATTATAAATGCCGATATGTAATTAGATGAAATTATATATGGCATAATATAAGGAAAAATTTTGGAGAAAGACGTCATATATAATTATATATGGATATACATAACGACATGTCTAATTATATATTGTAATATATGCCACATATGATTTTATATAATTTTTTTTACTCGGGTAGTAATACTATGGAAACTCTTTTTATTGATACCATTTCCTGCCCCTTGGCTGACGATAATTTGATATCCTGTAAGTTTAAAAGTAATGCTTTTAGTTATGAATTTACTGAAAATGTCAAAAAAATTTGTAATTATGCACTTCCTACAGAAAGTCTTCGTAGTTCTTTACTCAATTTTGAGGTAGCTGATAATCCTTCTACAGATACTTCTGCAATAATAAGTTATATTTTAAATGCAGCTAACAGTTTTACTATAGAAAAATGTGAAAAAAGGCTCACTAGAAATGAAATACCACCTGGGATAAATAAAAATCTACATGCTTTGATTTTATTTAAGAAAAATATTTTAAAACAAAGGAGAATACGTAACTGTGATGATGTAGAAGTTAGGTTAAAACGAATAATTTAATTCGTAAAGCTTGTAGGGAATCTATGAATAATTACTACTATAACAACTTAAATAATATTCAGCAAGAGCCAAATTTCTAAATGAAAATCTTGGTAGAAAACTAAAAAATCAAATAAATGTTAAAAGTCTAAATGGAGTTTTTATAACAGACAATAAAGACAAATGTGACTTATTTAATAAATACTTTCTGGAAATTCCAAAGAAAATTAAGCAGCAAATTGAACATTCATCAGGTGATTCTTGTAATGGGCTAAGAACATTAAGTATAAGTCAGCAATCATTTGATTTCTTTTATACAACAGATTTGGAAATTTCTGCGATAATTTCAAAACTAGATTTAACGAAAAGTTGTGGTTATGACGGAATTTCACCGAAAATGCTTTTTGAGTGTAAATATGTTGTCTCTCCCCATTTGTCCAAGATCTTTAACGATATGATTGATTCTTCGGTGTATCCAGATGATTTAAAAATTGCCAAAATTATACCAATACTAAAGCAAAGCCATCCCACTTAAGTTGATAAGTTTCGACCCATTGCGTTACTTCCATTGATTGACAAAATTTTTGAAAAAATATTGTGCAAACAGCTGACGTCATATTTAGAAGAAAATAATTTGCTATATAGATGTCAATATGGTTTTAAAAAGGGGTGTGGTACGGAGGAAGCAGTAGTAAGTGTTGTAAATAATATTTGCCAAGGACTAGACAACGGTTTTAGAGGTGTGGCTGGTGTTTTTTCTGATTTTTCGAAGGCTTTTGACCTTGTAGATCATAAGATTTTAATAAATAAACTCCGTTATTATGGAATAAATACGCGAGCGGTGATGTTGTTAAAAAATTATTTAACTTTTCGAAGACAATATGTTGAAATTGGTGTTGTCGAGAATGGTGTCCCACAAGGCAGTGTGTTGGGCCCATTACTCTTTAAAATTTATATTAATGATGTAATGAATCTGGGATTATTTGGGAATCTGTTTTTATATGCTGATGATATATGTATTTTTTATCCCTATAAACATGAGATTGTGTTGAAGGTACACATGGAACGAGATTCAGCTTTAATGACAGAGTTTGTAAGGTTAAACAAATTGATTTTAAATGCTGAGAAGACTAAGTTAATAAGATTTAAGCCTTACTCTGACAACCTAAACTTCAGTATTTTTATAGATGTCAAAGAGGTTTTTGAAACCTTTCAAACGAAATACTTAGGTGTGTATCTGCAAAGTAATTTGTCGTGGGATACACATATTCAAAGCCTCAAATCAAAAATTGGGTCAACTATTGGTTTAATTTATAAATTTAAGAATAAGTTTAATACAAGAACTAAGTTACTTATCTATAATGCATTGATACATAGTCATCTCAACTACCTACCCAATATATGTATATGCCCAGTCAGAAAAATACAAACGGGAAAGCGGTGGCAAAGCACTTTAACAGGTGGTACAAGTATTGGCAAAAAGTGCTTTTCCATTCCCAAAATGATAACATCATTAGACAAAAGGACCGGCTGTTCAAAAAGCGCCGGAAAAGCACTGGAGGAACAAAACTTTTAAACGTTGGCAAAACGCTGGCAAAAAAAATAAATAGGTGGTCTGGAAATATATTTTCCAAAATAAAATTAAAAAAAAGTTCATATGTATTTTTTTGACCCTGCCGTGATTTGAACCCAGGCCGTCAGATTGGCAGACTATTGCTCTACCCACTGAGCTAACGAGTATATAATATTTAATGGCTAAACACATAAATGAGTGATAATAGCTGGACAACTACTGGCTGTGCCAAAATGCTAGTACTGGCAAACAATTTTTAGTAACTAGTATGCCAGTGTTTGGAGGGCAAAAAAAAGTTGGTCTTGAAGGAGCTTTCCCACAAACAAAAAAATTGATTTTATAAAACAAAAAAAATTTTAAATTAAAAAAAATCCCAAAAAATTTTTTTGCTTGCAACCGGATTTGAACTCGGAACCTTCCGACTACAAACATTTTTTAACGAAGCGTCAGCATTTTTATAAAATCATTGGTTTTCCAGTGAATTGATTTTTGTACGCCAGGTAGCATTGGCTAGGTAGCACTGGATAACCACTGGTTGCAAACCTTGGCATATCACTCTAAGCCAATTCTTTGCCAGTGGTTTTTTTATAAACCACCGAAATTTTTGTAAAACAAATACTGGTAAAACGCTTTTCGCAAACGCTGGCAAAGCGTCCCAAATGAGTGTTCTGCCAGTCATTTATTTTTAATACCATGGTTACCCAGTGGTATGCCAGTGCTTGATTTTTTGTACCACTGGCGATTTCTGAGTGGGTGGTTACAAAAAAAGCAACGAGCTTTAGTCGTTACAAAGAGTTCAAAATAAAGCATTAAAAACTGTTTTTAATCTCCCGCGAATGTATTCAACGTTATTGCTTTATAAAAATATGACTGAAACAGTGTTGCCTGTATATGGATTGTATAAAATGAAACTATTGATTTATAAGTTTTGACTATAAGTTTTTCTCGAAATCAATCAGTATTTAATACAAGAAACAATATAAATCTTTGGATAGCAAGATGTAGGCTGGAAACAACAAAGCAACGCGTGGAACACATGGGTAGTTTGGAATACAATAATTTGCCTGATAATTTAAAGAATGTTGAAAGAAAATCTCTTTTTAAGAAAAACCTAAAAGAATATTTACTTAAAAATCTGGAAATGCTTCTTTTGTAATTTTTAATTCAATTTTGAAAATCTTATTTGTTTTTTTCTCCTAAAAATTTTTTTTTTATATATAAAAATCGAAGTTAAGTTATTTAAAGTATATAACTTTTGCCAACTCGCCTCAAAAATGTCTAAGAGACGCTGAGGCAACACCTATCTTTGTAAAAAAAAATTTATGAATAATAAAAAATAAATAAAAAAAAATTTTTTTATTTTGTTTCTTATATTGCCTGAGTTGGGTTGTATTCCTTGGCTTTGGATGTATTGTGTTACGTTGATGTGACCAATGGAATTTTTTGGGTGTAGGATCCGCTGGGTGGGTTGGGATTGTCGCTGGGATATGACGGAGGTTATGGTATTATTGGACTGATTTCACGGGATAGGCAGTTTGGTGTTACTGCCTCTGCTTACTGATACGGTTGGTATCTTGATTGTGATTTGTGTTTGGGGACCTGATCACATAGGGTTTGTTATTTTTTGACAATTTGTAAATATTTTTGTATTTCATTTGAATAGTTCGGTTCGGTATTGTGTTTTTGTTTTTTCTTCTTGTCGCGATTTTGATTGGAGGGAACGTGAATGGTGGTCTTTATGGAAGCGGAAGGTGTCGTTTGTGGGTGCTACATGGCGTCGATGGGGTGAGTTTTTGAATTTATTATTTTTTGGGAAGTCTGTATATGGGTGATGGGTTATTTTTGTTGTTTGAATTTTATTGTGTGGTTTCGCGAGTGTGTGTTATAGTCGCCGGGTGTTGTGACCAGCGGCTATTGGTTCTCGGGCGTGGTACTGGGATGGATGGAGAAGGCTTTTTGTATTGTTTTGATGTATGGTTTTTTGGGACGGGTTAAGATTTGGTTTGTTATGTTCGGGAGTATATTATATATGCATCTCACAGGGATTCCACAGAACTAGTAGGTTAATCCTGCTGATGAGTCCCTTTGGCAGGGGACGAAAGCGCTTCAGGAATTTCCCAAGTGCCTACATGGCTATGTTATTGCACGGGTGCTGGGGTTTTTTTTCTTTGTTCATTTTGTTAGCAGCGTGTCGCGATGGATGGAGGAACCGGTAAATTTGAAATCTGACTACAAAATATAGGAAATCAAAATAGCAAACAAATTAAATAGTATTGCCTCATTGCAGAGATGAAATTTTTGCTATTAATTTGTTATTAATTAATTTAATTTTATAAAAAATTTTCTTCATTTTGCAGAAAAGTAAATACTAAATACTTAAGAATTAAATAAAAGGAAATATTTCAAACAAAAATTAACTTCCTAATTTTTCATCTCTGTTCTATTGTAACTGAAAAAACATAAAAATAATACACTACTTGTTATTCAAAAATAACAATTAATTTCAAAATGTAAATTAAACTCAAATGATTCTTTCTACAAACTAAAAAATTGCAATTTTCTTTTTTAAGCTTTATTTGAAATTAATCAAATATACACAACTAGCGGGCGCAGCCCGCTACGTTGTTAGCGTGCCTTAAAGGTTAAGGGGGGGAGGGCTACGCCCTCCCCCCGGGGGGCTGCGCCCCCCACAATTTTTATTAAATTCGTTTTTTTATTTAAAGCCTTCACCCAGCCACCACAAATAAATAATTCTGCACAACAATGGGTTTAAAATAAATAAATATTTGATCACTTTTGCTCATGAGAGTGGATTGTTAGTAATGAATCCATAATAATTTGCAATATACGTGTGTATGTCAAGATAATTTGGTAAAGTGCGAACTTAGGTAGATAGACCCGTAAGTAGTTTTGTTCATTTGCGTTTTGAATGAAAATAAATAACGTAAAGCAGGGTTGAAAAGCATTTTATAATATTAAAAATAGCGGGCAAAGCTACGTTGTTAGCGTGTCTTAAAGTTTTTTTTTTAATTCCAGTTTATGTAAAGGTAGACCTGGCAATTCAAGTAAATTCACAAATTCAGTTGGAAAATTTACTGCGTCGGTTTCTTCCACCGGTGCTTCGTTACATGAAGTTTAAATATCGGAATATATAAGTTCCATTCCTTTTCTAAGGTTTTTTCTCTTTCAGAAAATTTGTTTAACTTTTTGGAGAGTATGTTTCAATGCTACATAAGTTTCATATTCCGTTGATAGTGTTTGAACAGGTAATTCCCTCTTCCAATCCATTTGCAATGTCTATAATTTCAATTCCACTCGTTCAACGTTTATATCCATTTCATTCCACTTGTGTAGTGTTTCAATCCCACTCGTTTCCTATTTAGTTTCTTAATTTTAGTGTTTCATATACACTTGTTCTTTAAGTTTTAGGTTTCTAGCTAAAGACGCAGACGTTAAGGGGGGGGGGGACAATTTTCCCCTTTTGAACCACCATTTTTACCACGTTCCTGTCCAAAGTCCTAGAAATGCCTTGTCGATAAGTTAGCCCATACTCCAAGGAAAACATATTATATATTACAGGTTTCTAGCCGAAGGGTTCGGTTAGGCCATCAAGGGGGAGAATTATTCCGTTTTTACCCCTCCCGGTAGGAATTTCCAAAAATTCCGTCTTAGAGGACGTCTGCGTTGGAGGAGGAACCTACTACATACATAATTTTAGGTCTCTATATCCAGCAGTTTGGCCAGGCCGTCAAGGGGGAAGTTTTTTCCCTTTTTACCTCTCCCGGTATGAATTTACAAAAATACCATCTTAGGGGACGTCAACGTTGGAGAAGGAACCCAAATACCGAATTTAAGATCCCTTGTTCCAGCAGTTTGGCCAGGCCGTTAAGGGGGAGACTTTTCCTGTTTTTGACCCTACCTGTAGAAATTTCCAAAAATCTCATCTTAGCGGATGTCTACAATAGAGGAGGAACTTTAATACCAAATTTCAACTTCCTACCTCCAGCGGTTTGGGCAGGCCTTTAAGCGGCACTTTTCGTTTCATTAATCCCCATTTTTGCAATGTCCCTGTCCAAAAAGCACCTTCTCGGTAAGTGAGCACATACTCCAAGTAACATATGTTTTACATTTCAGGTTTCTAGCCAACTTTTACTATTTGTGCCCCTCTCGGTAGGAATTTCCGAAAATCCATCGACAGGGAATTCCAGCTTCCTAGTTCCAGCAGTTTGAGCAGGCTGAGAGGAACTTAAGTACCGAATTTCGGCTTCCTAGTTCCAGCAGTTTGGACAGGTCGTTAAGGGGCAACTTTCCCTTTTTGAGCCCCCATTTTATAACGACCCTGTCCAAAATTCAAAAAAGTATCTTTCTAATAAGTTAGCCCTCACACCAGGGACCCACATTTTAAGCTTCAGGTTTCTAGCCGAAGGGGTTTTTACCGGCCCCCAAGGTGAGGCTTTTCTTCTTTTTGCCCCTCCCTTTAGGAATTTACAAAAATTCCATCTTCGCGGCTATCTGCGATGGATGAGGAACATTCATACCAAATTTCAACTGCATTGCCTAAGCGGTTTGGGCAGGCCGTTAGTGGGGACATTTTTCCCTTTCAACCACCATTTTTACTATGTTCCTGTTCCAAAATAGAAAAATTACGTTGCCGGTGAGTTAGTCCTACTCCAAGGAATACATATTTAAAATTTTAGGTTGGCCAAAAGGGATTGGGCAAGCCGTGAGGAGGAGACTTTTACCTTATTTCCCCTCCCGATAGGAATTTCAAAAATTCCGTCTAAGCGGACGCCTACACAGAAGGAGGAACTCACATACCGAGTTTCCTTTTGGGATATCCTGTAGGGAATTCCAAAAATACAAACTTAGTCGATGTCTACTACAGTGGAGGAACCTTTATACCAAATTTCAACTTCTTACCTCCAGTGGTTTGGGCAGGCACTTTTCCAATTTGTGAGACTGTTTATGGGGAGACTTTTCCCCTTTTTGCCCGTTCCGGTTGGAATTTCCAAAAATCCCGTCTTAGCGCACGTCTATGCCGAATATCAAGAAACCTTGTTTTAGTGGAGATATCCGTGGGGGGAGGAAAAAAAGTAGTTTTTTTGAAATTATATACTATTTTAAATGATACTTTTTGGAAAAACGAAATTTTTTGGAAAAAGATACTTTGTTTTTACAAAGTACTTTATTTGTACTTTTTTTGGAAAAGGTATTTTTTTTTAAAAAGGTGTTTTTTTTTGGAAAAATGTATATTTTTTGGAAAAAGGTACTTTTTTGGAAAAGGTACTTCTTTTGGTACTTTTTTTTAGAAAAGGTACTTTTTTTTGAAAAAGGTATTTTTTTGAAAAAATGTATGTTTTTTGGGAAAAGGAACATTTTTTTAGAAAAAGGTACTTTTTTTGGGAAAAGGTACTTTTTTTGGAAAAGGTACTTTTTTGAAAAAGTTATTTTTTTGGAAAAATGTATGTTTTTTGGGAAACGGTACTTTTTTTTAAAAAGGTACATTTTTTTAGAAAAAGGTACTTTTTTTGGAAAAAGGTACATTTTTTGGAAAAAGGAATTTTTTTTGGAAAAAGGTACTTTTTTTGGAAAAAGATACTTTTTTTGGAAAAAGGTACTTTTTTTGGAAAAAGGTACTTTTTTTGGAAAAAGGTACTTTTTTCGGAAAAAGGTACTTTTTTTTGGAAAAAGGTATTTTTTTTGGAAAAAGGTACTTTTTTTGAAAAAACGTACTTTTTTTGAAAAAGGTACTTTTTTTGGAAAAAGGTACTTTTTTTTGGAAAAGGGTACTTTTTTTTGGAAAAAGGTACTTTTTTTGGAAAAAGGTACTTTTTTGGAAAAAGGTACTTTTTTTGGAATAAGGTACTTTTTTTGGAAAAGGTACTTTTTTTTGGAAAAAGGTACTTTTTTTGGAAAAAGGTACTTTTTTTGGAAAAAGGTACTTTTTTTGGAAAAAGGTACTTTTTTTGGAAAAAGGTACTTTTTTTGGAAAAAGGTACTTTTTTTGGAAAAAGGTACTTTTTTTGGAAAAAGGAATTTTTTTTGGAAAAAGGTACTTTTTTTGGAAAAAGGTACTTTTTTTGGAAAGAGGTACTTTTTTTGGAATAAGGTACTTTTTTTGGAAAAAGGTACTTTTTTTTTTGAAAAAGGTACTTTTTTCGGAAAAAGGTACTTTTTTTGGAAAAAGGTACTTTTTTTGGAAAAAGGTACTTTTTTTGGAAAAAGGTACTTTTTTTGGAAAAAGGTACTTTTTTTTGAAAAAGGTACTTTTTTTGGAAAAAGGTACTTTTTTGGGAAAATGGTACTTTTTTTGGGAAAAGGTACTTTTTTTGGGAAAAGGTACTTTTTTGGAAAAAGGTACTTTTTTTGTCCCCTTTTTGCCCCTCCCGATAAGAATTTCCAAAAATGCCGTCTCAACGGACGTCTACACCGGTCGAGGAATCTACATACCAAATTTCAACTTCATAGCTCCAGCAGTTTGAGCCGGCCCTCAAGGGGGAGACTTTTTCCCCTTTTTGCCCGTCCCTGTAAAAATTTCCAAAACTCCCGTCTTGGCGGATGTCTACGATAGTGGAGGAACCTTTATACCAAATTTCAACTTCCTACCTCCAGCGGTTTGGGCAGGCCGTCAAGGGGGGCCTTTTTCCCCCCATTTTTACAACGTCCCTGTCCAAAATTCTAGAAAGTACTTTCCAGAAAAGTTAGCCCCTACTCCAAGGAACACATATCTTAAATTTCAGCTTTCTAGCCAAAGGGGTTTTGGCAAGCCGTCAAGGGGGACACTTTCCCCCTTTTTGCCCGTTCCGGTAGGAATTTCCAAAAATCCCGTCTTAGTGGACGTCTACCCCGAAATAGGAACCTACATACCAAATTTCAACTTCCTTGCTTCAGCGGTTTGGGCTGGGCGATGTTGAGTCAGTCAGTCAGTCAGTCAGTCACGTTATTCTTTTATATATAGAGAATAACCAAAGAACAGCTTTTGTATTTTGTAACTAGCAATTTTAAATGAAAAAATGTCTTTTGAAGTTCAAAAAATACCAAATTGAAATTAAAAAATATTATTTCAAATTCAAAAAACACCATTTGAAATTAAAAAAAAAACCGAAATAAAAAAACACAAATGAAATTTAAAAAATACAAATTTTTATTCACAAAATTTTAAATGAAATAAAAAAATACCAATACCGTTTAATATTAAAAAAATATCAATTCGAAATGAAAAAACACCATTTGCTATTAAAAAAATACCAACTGAAATAAAAAAAAATATATTAAAAAGCAAAAAACCAAATGAAATTGGAAAATATCAATTGCAATTCAAAAAAAATACCAAATAAATTAAAAAATATAAATCTAAATTCAAATATACAAAATGAAATAGAAAAATATCAACTGAAATTAAACAAATGTAAACTGAATATATTTTGGTATTTTTTGAGCTTTTTTATTTCGATTTTTTTTAATGGCAATTGGAATTTCATTAAAAAATCGTATTTTTTGTAATGAAAAAAAAAAATAGATAATGACAATTTAAAAATAATTAATTAAAAAGCATAAAAAATGGAAGGTAAAAAATAAAAGAAAACAATAAAAATAAATTAAAAAAAAACGGCACCCCATCTATAACTATCTGATATTGGTATTGGAAGAAACCAAGAATAGACTTATTTAAACCAGTATGACACTTGCTTAATTTTGTATTGAATGGATATAGGCTTGATGAAATGAAACAACAAATATTAGAGAGAGTAAAAAATATAATTTATAAACAAAGTTTTTTCGACGAAAAAAAATTATTAAAAATCGTTACAAACACGGAAAAAACGCTAGAAACAGAGAAAAACTTAGAAAATTCATAATATTCTCAACAATCAATTACTGATCCCCTGTTTTTCTAAAGCGAAAGGAAATATTCTACCAGAGGAATGTATTTTATTTTTGTTACAATAACAAAATACACACCAAGAATTCTGGTCGAGATTTCTATTGCATTAAAGTTAAATTTTTTACCGTTGTTTTTTACCGTGGTTGTAGTTTTTGCACTTGTGTAATTTTCCTATGACCATAGATTTGCACTGTTCTCAAATATTTATGGAGAACACACAATTAAAAACTTCACCGCACGTCCCTGCGACAAATATATATATGTTTGGCAGCAAACATATAATATGTGTGTCATAAACAAATTATGTTTCCATGCAAATATTTAATAATATATTTAGTTATAAAGCAATTATTAATATATGCCAAACTATAAGCGTATTTATTTTACTCCCCAAATTCCTCTATATTTTAATGGAAAAACATAAAAAGTAAAATTAATACATCTACTGTTTGGCGATTATTAAATAACTAAATATATTATAAATCACATTGAAATTTACATCTAATACAAATCTTTCATTGAAAAACAATAACTACAATTTCTTCATTTATTTTTTATTTATTTTTATTAACAAATATTAATTAAAAACTCTTATTATAAGTTAATTATAATATACACAATTAAATATTTTTTTTTTCTTTTTAACACAATTTTATATTTTATTTATACTAATTTGTTTTATTTTTTATATCACTAAATTTTCTGACTAGATGCAGTCTAGCTAAACTAAACGATTATTACCAACTACAAAAGTTATAATGGCTACATACAACTTTATATGTATCAAGAATGGAAATTCGCCGTTTTTCCAAATATATGTTAATTGTATCCACAAATATAATTATTACCAGGAAATATATGTATAGTAACTATAAAAACAATATAATTGGAAGCACACTGCAAATACATATATGGTAGTTTGTAAATATACATTGATTACCTCCAAACATATACAAAAACGTCTTTTTCCTCCGTGTATATTTTTATATGATTATATCAAAAGATATTTAATTATATAAAATTATATTAACCAGATACACCATTTTCCGGATCAAATCATGTATGGATTAATATAATTATATAAAAAATATATTATTTGATCCGAAAAATGGTGGATATGGTTAATATAATTTTATATAATTAAATATCTTTTGATATAATCATATAAAAATATTTGTTTCACAATACTGGACAAGTTATAATTGTATAAAATCATAAATGATTATATAAAAATCATATATGAATATATAAAAATCATTTTTACTAGGGAGATGAAAGAAAATTAAAATGTCAATTTTTGAAAACTAAATTGATTATAGGAGATACAAATAAATAAAAAAATTTTTTTTTGTTCGGGGTACCGATAGAGGATTAAAATACTCTCATATATTTAGTTAGAATATTCTTCTACCTCAAGTCCAAATTCTAATATGATATTGTCATATTAGATTTTTATTTGTTGTTTCAAAAAGGGTTGATCATTTTCATGATAGACAATACAATTGTTTCGTAGACATCACTCTACTCTTCAGTTGTCCGCTAAGAAAATGATAACTTTCCTACTCAAAACGAGACATTACATAAGGTACAAAAAACCAACGGGATGAGAATTTTGTACTTTCGTATATGAACTGTCTGATTTGGTAAAACCAGTTATAAATCAACTCCTTTTTGAAAGCAACAATTACATAAAAGTACCCTTTGGGTACTATTTATATGTATGTCTGTTGTCAATACATTTTGTAAAAACAACTAATTTTAAACTCAAAACAAAATAAATATTTGAATGAGATTTTAGCCGTGGTGTGCTCATTTTCAACAATTATTTTAATTTTTGCATTAAAAAATACAAAAAAGGAGTTGATTTATAACTGGTTTTACCAAATCAGACAGTTCATATACGAAAGTACAAAATTCTCATCCCGTTGGTTTTTTGTACCTTATGTAATGTCTCGTTTTGAGTAGGAAAGTTATCATTTTCTTAGCGGACAACTGAAGAGTAGAGTGATGTCTACGAAACAATTGTATTGTCTATCATGAAAATGATCAACCCTTTTTGAAACAACAAATAAAAATCTAATATGACAATATCATATTAGAATTTGGACTTGAGGTAGAAGAATATTCTAACTAAATATATGAAAATATAGAAAGTCCGAAAAAACAATTTTTGTATTTTTTAATGCAAAAATTAAAATAATTGGATTAAAATACTTTTAATTAAAGGTACACTAAAAATAGTTTGTAGTTTAAATTAACTGAAAATTTAATTTAAATTAGATGTAAAATCACTTGAAAACCGGTCAACTAACTTTTCATTGCAATGAAAAGAACTTTTCATTTATTTTTAAATGTTAACAATTAACTACAAAAACCAGGCACGTAGCTAGGGAGTCTTGGGGGCTCGAGGCCCCCCCCCCGAAATGATTTCACAAATTTTGAAACGTAACAAAATACGTCGAAAGCAACAACATTTTTTAAAAAATTAAAAAAAAAAAAAAATTATTTTTTGTTGAAATCAAATACCAAATGACCAAGTTTCTTAAGCTTTCATAAATAGAATAGACTCTAAATCCAATTGCGAAAACTGATTTCTAAAAAATTTTTTAAGCTTTTTGGTGGCAATAGAAACTGTTTTTTATGGGTTTTGTTTTTGTAAAAATCTTGAATAGTTATATGTGCTAGGCATAATCAAATAGGTTAGAAAACTTTTAATTGATAAGTGGCCATTTTTTATTGTTACTACTACTAATAGTTTTCGTCATATCTCTATATATAAAAGAATAACCTGACTGACTGACTGAATGACTGACTGACTGACTGACTCAACATCGCCCAGCCCAAACCGCTGAAGCTAGGAAGTTGAAATTTGGTATGTAGGTTCCTCTTTCGGCGTAGACGTCCGCTAAGACGGGATTTTTGGAAATTCCTACCGGAACGGGCAAAAAGGGGAAAAGTCTCCCCCTTGGCGGCCTGCCAAAACCCCTTTGGCTAGAAAGCTGAAATTTAAGATATGTGTTCCTTGGAGTATGGGCTAACTTTTCTGGAAAGTACTTTCTGGAATTTTGGACAGGGACGTTATAAAAATGGGGGTTAAAAAGGGGAAAAAGGCCCCCCTTGACGGCCTGCCCAAACCGCTGGAGGTAGGAAGTTGAAATTTGGTATAAAGGTTCCTCCACTATCGTAGACATCCACCAAGACGGGAGTTTTGGAAATTTTTACAGGGACGGGCAAAAAGTCTCCCCCTTGACGGAATGCTCAAACTGCTGGAGCTATGAAGTTGAAATTTAGTATGTAGGTTCCTCGACCGGTGTAGACGTCCGTTGAGACGGCATTTTTGGAAATTCTTATCGGGAGGGGCAAAAAGGGGACAAAAAAAGTACCTTTTCCCAAAAAAAGTACCTTTTCCCAAAAAAAGTACCTTTTCCCAAAAAAAGTACCTTTTTCCCAAAAAAGTACGTTTTTCCAAAAAAAAGTACCTTTTTCCAAAAAAGTACCTTTTTCCCAAAAAAGTACCTTTTTCCAAAAAAAGTACCTTTTTCCAAAAAAAGTACCTTTTTCCAAAAAAAATCCTTTTTTCCAAAAAAAGTACCTTTTTCCAAAAAAAGTACCTTTTTCCAAAAAAGTACCTTTTTCCAAAAAAAAATTCCTTTTTCCAAAAAAAGTACCTTTTTCCAAAAAAAAAGTACCTTTTTCCAAAAAAAGTACCTTTTTCCAAAAAAGTACCTTTTTCCAAAAAAAAGTACGTTTTCCAAAAAAAGTACGTTTTTCCAAAAAAGTACCTTTTTCCAAAAAAAGTACCTTTTTCCAAAAAAAGTACCTTTTTCCAAAAAAGTACCTTTTTCCAAAAAAAGTACCTTTTTCCAAAAAAAGTACCTTTTTCCAAAAAAAATTCCTTTTTCCAAAAAAAGTACCTTTTTCCAAAAAAAAGTACCTTTTTCCAAAAAAGTACCTTTTTCCAAAAAAAGTACCTTTTTCCAAAAAAAGTACCTTTTTTTAAAGAAAGGACCTTTTTCCAAAAAAAGTACCTTTTTCCAAAAAAAATTCCTTTTTCCAAAAAAAGTACCTTTTTCAAAAAAAAGTACCTTTTTCAAAAAAAGTACCTTTTTCCAAAAAATGTACTTTTTTCTAAAAACATGTACCTTTTCCAAAAAAAATACCTTTTCCGAAAAAAGTAACTTTTCCCAAAAAACATATATTTTTCCAAAAAATTACCTTTTTCAAGAAAAGTACCTTTTCCAAAAAAAAGTACCTTTTCCCAAAAAAAATACCTTTTTCTAAAAAAATGTTCCTTTTCCCAAAAAACATAAATTTTTCCGGTAAAAAATTCCTTTTTCAAAAAAAGTACCTTTTCCAAAAAAAAGTACCTCTTCCCAAAAAAAGTACCTTTTTCTAAAAAAATGTTCTTTTTCCAAAAGAAGTACCTTTTCCAATAAAAGTACCTTTTTCCAAAAAACATACATTTTTCCAAAAAAAAAATACATTTTTCCAAAAACAATACCTTTTTAAAAAAAAAACCTTTTCTAAAAAAAGTACAAATAAAGTACTTTGTAAAAACAAAGTATCTTTTTACAAAAAATTTCATTTTTCCAAAAAGTACCATTTAAAATAATATATGTATAATTTAAAAAAAACTACTTTTTTTCCTCCCCCACGGATATCTCCACTAAAACAAGGTTTCTTGATATTCGGCATAGACGTGCGCTAAGACGGGATTTTTGGAAATTCCTACCGGAACGGGCAAAAAGGGGAAAAGTCTCCCAATAAACAGTCTAACAAATTGGAAAAGTGCCTGCCCAAACCCCTGGAGGTAAGAAGTTGAAATTTGGTATAAAGGTTCCTCCACTGTAGTAGACATCGGCTAATTCCCTATAGGATATCCCAAAAGCAAATTCGGAATGTGAGTTCTTCCTTCTGTGTAGGCGTCCGCTTAGGCGGAATTTTTGAAATTCCTATCGGGAGGGGAAATAAGGGGAAAAGTCTCCTACTTGACGGCCTGCCCAATCCCTTTTGGCCAACCTAAAATTTTAAATATGTATTCCTTGGAGTAGGACTAACTCCCCGGTAACGTAATTTTTCTATTTTGGAACAGGAACATAGTAAAAATGGTGGTTGAAAGGGAAAAATATCCCCACTAACGGCCTGCCCAAACCGCTTAGGCAATGCAGTTGAAATTTGGTATGAATGTTCCTCATCCATCGCAGATAGCCGCGAAGATGGAATTTTTGTAAATTCCTTAAGGGAGGGGCAAAAAGAAGAAAAGCCTCACCTTGGGGGCCTGTAAAAACCCCTTCGGCTAGAAACCTGAAACTTAAAATGTGGCTCCCTGGAGTAAGGGCTAACTTATTAGAAAGATACTTTTTTGAATTTTGGACAGGGTCGTTATAAAATGGGGGCTCAAAAAGGGAAAGTGGCCCCTTAACGACCTGTCCAAACTGCTGGAACTAGGAAGCTGAAATTCGGTACTTAGGTTCCTCTTCCAGCCTAATTCCAACCGGGAGGGACAAAAAAAAAAGTGTCCCCCTTGACAGCCTGCTCAAACTGTTGGAACTAGGAAGCTGAAATTCCCTGTCGATGGATTTTCGGAAATTCCTACCGAGAGGGGCACAAATAGTAAAAGTTGGCTAGAAACCTGAAATGTAAAACATATGTTACTTGGAGTATGGGCTCACTTACCGGGAAGGTGCTTTTTAGACAGGGACATTGCACAAATGGGGATTAATGAAGCGAAAAGTGCCGCTTAAAGGCCTGCCCAAACCGCTGGAGGTAGGAAGTTGAAATTTGGTATTAAAGTTCCTCCTCTATTGTAGACATCCGCTAAGATGAGATTTTTGAAAATTTCCACACGTAGGGTCAAAAACAGGAAAAGTCTGCCCCTTAACGGCCTGGCCAAACTGCTGGATCTAGGGAGCTTAAATTCGGTATTTGGGTTCCTTCTCCAACGTAGACGTCCCCTAAGACGGTATTTTTGGAAATTCAAAAAGGGAAAAACTTCCCGCTTGATAGCCTGGCCAAACTGCTGGATATAGAGACCTAAAATTATGTATGTAGTAGGTTCCTCCTCCAACGCAGACGTCCTCTAAGACGGAATTTTTGGAAATTCCTACCGGGAGGGTAAAAACGGAATAATTCTCCTCCTTGATGACCTAACCGAACCCTTCGGCTAGAAACCTGTAATATATAATATGTTTTCCTTGGAGTATGGGCTAACTTATCGACAAGGCATTTCTAGGACTTTGGACAGGAACGTGGTAAAAATGGTGGTTCAAAAGGGGGAAATTGCCCCCCCCCCCCTTAACGTCTTCGTCTTTAGCTAGAAACCTAAAACTTAAAGAACAAGTGTATATGGAACACTAAAATTAAGAAACTAAATAGGAAACGAGTGGAATTGAAACACTACACAAGTGGAACGAAACGGATATAAACGTTGAACGAGTGGAGTTGAAATTATAGACAATGCAAATGGATTGGAAGAGGGAATTACCTGTTCAAACACTATCCACGGAATATGAAACTTATGTAGCATTGAAACATACTTTCGAAAAAGTTAAACAAATTTTCTAAAAGAGAAAAAACCTTAGAAAAGGAATGGAACTTATATATTCCGATATTTAAACTTCATGTAACGAAGCACCGGTGGAAGAAACCGACGCAGTAAATTTTCCAACTGAATTTGTGAATTTACTTGAATTGCCAGGTCTACCTTTACATAAACTGGAATTAAAAAAAAAACTTTAAGGCACGCTAACAACCCTACTTTACGTTATTTATTTTCATTCAAAACACAAATGAACAAAACTACTTACGGGTCTATCTACCTAAGTTCGCACTTTACCAAATTATCTTATCATACACACGTATATTGCAATTTATTATGGATTCATTACTACCCAGTGTAGAAACGGTAATGATATATCATTATTTTTTGGAGTACCAGTAATGACACCCACTTACCTTCTGCATTATTTTAAAACATATAATAATGAGTTACGGATAATGACTTATTTTTATCATTATTTCAAATACAAAATAATTTTTTAGATTTTTTTGAAAATTTTTTTAAATCTATTTTTAGACTCAATATTTTTTAAACACTGGTAAGGATATATGTAACCACATATTTTTTGATTTTTTGTATGTTGGCGAGTAAGCTTAGTTGTGTGCAGCAGGTCAATTATATTTTTATCTATTAAATATTACATGTCGATATAGCTCAGATGGTAGAGCTGTTGACTGGCAATCTGTAGACCCAGGTTCGATTCCCGCACCAGCAAATTTTATTAAAAAAAAATACAATAAAAAATATTTTTTTTTATATAATTTATTTTTTTGAAAATCTATTTTTAGACTCATTATTTTTGTCAGTACTGGTAAGCACATAGGTAACGATATATTTTTTGATTTTTCGTATGCTGGTGTGTAACGACAACTCATTATTTTTCGCGACATCCCCATATAAAGGTAATAAGAAATGTAATAACAAAAGTAAGTAGTTACCATTACCAAGTATGTAGTTACATAACCACATATCTGGTAATGATTTTCTACACTGGGTAACAATCCACTTTCATGAGAAAAAGTGATCAAATATTTATTTATTTATTTTAAACCCATTGTTGTGCAGAATTATTTATTTGTGGTGACTGGGTGAAGGCTTTTACTATATAAAAACTGTACTTTAAATAAAAATTTGTGGGGGCGCAGCCCCCCCCCCCCCCCACCCCCCCTAAACTTTAAGGCACGCTACCAACGTAGCGGGCTGCGCCCGCTAGTTTATTATAAGATAAACATAAAATTGATAAATTAACCTTCGGTTTTTTACTGCTTGCAAGCACAAGCCGTTACTATAGGGTGATAATTTGGCATAATTCGACATTTAAAATTTTTTTTCTACCCTAAGTTAAGCATTATAATGTTGGATTTTCATAATTTTTTTTTAAATTAAAATTATTAACTGTCCATGAAAAAGCGTACTTTAGGAGAAACAATAAATTTATTTTGGAAGTGACTGTAAATTAAATACATATATAAATTCGGATTTGTCAAAAGAAGCTTCTTGCAATAAATTTAACAAAACTATATTCTGCGGTTTTAGAAGATCCTGCAAAATGATCATCGCGGTCAGAATCAATGTTTCAAACGCGAAATGAAAGCACACTGTTGCCAAAACAATACCCTCAATGGTTTTTACAAATCCAGCTCGGATTTTAATTTGATTGCCTCTTGAAGCATGTGTCTATTTTAATCACGTTCTCGTCACAAAGACTACTTATCAGTTGCTTTTTATTCATATTGTTTGTTATTAGCAGTTTGGTATTAGAAATTGTCGAAATCTATTCTATTTTCCTAATACTAACACAATGCACTAGCATAAGTAGGGGGCATCGCCTGAGTGTTAGTCTATGGTAAAACAAATTTCAAATGGTGAGTAAAAATGTGAGGACACTCGGAAATTTTCACACAAAATAAAACATTTTGTACAAACAAACAATCGGAATAAAAATGACTAGAATTTGGTATTGCAGTTCACAGTTCATTTCAATCAATTTTAGTTTTCTAGTTTCACCTGTTCATTCGAGAAATTTTATCAGTTGTTCATACACTAATATAAAAGCGTCCAAAAATTTTTTCGGAAAAAAACAGCTGAATCCAGCAGAATCTGTTTGCTAAATAAACAGATACAAACAGCAAGACAAAATCTGTTAAATTTACAAAATTTCAGCTATATTTACTGGAAATTAGTCGACTAAACCATCACAAAGAATTTAAAATTTTTATAATTTTTTTTTTTGGTTGGTCCTAGACCCACCTTATAGTATACCGACCGGCTCAGAATTTTTTTATTTCGATTTAACGATGTCCGTCTGTCCGTCCGTCCGTTTGTAACAGCAAAAAATATTGGTCCTCGACCCATCTTATAGTATACCGATCGGCTCAGAATTTTTTTTTTATTTCGATTTAACGATGTCCGTCTGCCCGTCCGTCTGTCTGTCTGTCTGTCCATGCATACTTACTTTTGTGGCACAATGTATAAAATATTTTTCAAAACTTTTACAAAGAAACTATTAAGTGTTTAATTTTATTCTAAAATATTCTCTTACTACAACAAAAAATATAAAGTAGAATACTTTTCGAATATTGTGTGGACAAAAAAGGGTATATTTTTCGAACATTGTGTTACAAAATTCTAAATCCAAGCACACAATTTAATTTTGTATAATATTTACTGAACATTAATGTATTAAGTTATATTAAATTACATTTTTTATGTATACTTTTGTGGCACAGTGTATAAAATATTTTTCAAAACTTAAAAAAAAAACTTTTAGGTATTTAATTTTATGCTAAAATATTCTTTTAATACAACAAAAAATATAAAGTGGGATACTTTTCGAACATTGTGTGGACAAAAAAGAGGATACTTTTCGAGCATTGTGTCCGAAATCTCGATATCTGATCACACTAGTTTATATTTATTATCAAAATACTCAAAATTATTAAAAAAGATGGACCAGCCATAAAAATGTTATTTTATGTTGATTCAAAACAATAAATGGGTAAAATCTCTGATCACTTGATAAAAAAAACAGTGATCACAAAAAACAATCACTTTTGACTGTAAAAATTTTTACAACTTTTGTCGCAGCGTCCTTGGAATACCCTTCAACATTTTTAAACTTTTTTATCCTCAAATGAAAGACAATTTTATATAGATAGTAGATTTAAAAATGAAAAAAATTAAAAACATTTTTAGACTAACTTTTTGAAGGCTCGACTGAAAAATGAAAAAAACGTGTTTTCAGCAAAATTCAAGTAGCAATATTTCAGAACCCCTTGGGCCGATTAAAAAAAAATTATTTTTTGGATTCAGCGAACTATAATTTATTATAAATAATATATCACAACAACAAATATTTTTTAACAAAATTTAAGGATTTTTTTAACTCTCCGAAATTTCGAAATTTCAACTGCTTTCCGGGGACCTTGAACCTGAACCGATTTTCAAAATTTTTATTTTTTACTGGTTACTGGACGCATACGCAACTTTTCCGCACCCCCCGTTTTTGAAATTCGCAATTCGGCAAAGTTCGGCCCAGTCTATTATACATATGTTATGTTGCATCTAGGGTTTCTAATGACCCAAATTTTTTCATTTCTGGGATAAGTGAGGCATACCAATGTCTCACTTTTTTAATTATAATATCTAATCTAATATCTAATGAAAGAAATAATAAGAAAAGTAACCACACAGAGAAAAAATAATAGTTAAATAAATTACTATATCAGATTTTAATTAACATTTGATTTTTTACGAACACTGTAAATAAAGTATAAATATTAGGGCCAGTGTTACAGTCATCACTTAGTAGGATATTTTATTTAAGTAAGAAACTTTAAAATGAAACTTTATAATTGGTGGCTATAATGCTTATCCTTATTAAAGTAAATATGATTCTAGTTAAACTTTTTCATATTTAAGTTAATGTGTTTTCCGATTTTAAAGATAAGTAGACAATTTTTTATATAAAAAGAAAAAAAACCTGAGATTTATGTGATTTTTATTTTAATTTTTTTCTTCTGTGTAGTTCCTACTAACTGATAATGGATTATATAACCCACACAGAGAGAAGTTTGCTGGACCAGTTTTAATGAAATTTTTACGTAAAATAAAGTTTTCTTATAAATAAAATGAATATTTTGACATTTTATCAAAAATTCCATTAATTTAATAAAAAGTTTCAATGAACGAGTCCTAGCGAAATTCATCGGTTTTGTGCAAACATTTATTAATATCATTCAGATAATTCTTTCAGTTAATTAATTGGTTGTTTTCCTACACTATACATATTCATATAAACAAACAAAATTTAATTCAATTGAATAAGACCAAAACTCCGATAAAATTGGATGAAATTATATCAATTCAAATATCTTTTTTATTCGTTTATATAAAATTTGATTAATCCATTTTCCGGATAAAATTTTATATAATTTAGTATGATGCCAAATAAAAAAAGATATGCTACAGCATAAATTTTTTTTCAAGTGGGGCCCCTTTTAACCAATTTTGAGTACCTTTTCTTGTTATTTTTTCAGGAATTTTCTATCAGTATAAGATTTATTATGTCAATGGTTTGTTTGATAATTCCGAATGTAATAAAAGAACCGAAAAGAACAGTTGAAATTTAACTTATTTGTGAACGCGCTTTCGCGCCACAGAGATATTTCAAGAGGTCATAAAATAAAAAACCGAGCTAACTTTGCAAAATCCTCTGGAATTTTAATTTCATTTCGCTTTGAAATAAGTCTAAGATCATATTGGAATGGTGCAATCCATTGGAAATCAAAATAATAATAGTGTACTTTACTTTTAATATTTAACCTATCCGCTAATCTATAAAATTGAAACAAGTGTAAAAGGTGCATTCCAATTCAATATTGTTTTCTGAACTACTTTTACAGGTGCATAAAAAGCAAATTCTCACCATTTTTATACCCTACACCACTATGTGGTCAGGGTATTATAAGTTTGTGCTGATGTTTGTAACACCAAAAAATATTGGTCCTAGACCCACCTTATAGTATACCGATCGGCTCAGAATTTTTATACCCTACACCACTATATGGTCAGGGTATTATAAGTTTGTGCTGATGTTTGTAACACCAAAAAATATTGGTCATAGAACCACCTTATAGTATACCGATCGGCTCAGAATTTTTTTTTATTTCTATTTAACGATGTCCGTCCGTCCGTCTGTCTGTCTGTCCATGCATTCTTGTGCGCACTCTACAGGTCGCAAATATTAAGATATTTTGATGAAACTTGGTACACCGACGTTTGTCGGCCCAAGGACGAAGCTTACTGATTTTGGTGAACAGCGGTCCATGTTTAGACCTAGTGCCCATATAAGGGTCCTACCAAAATTATATTGTTTATACGCTGCAGTTCGCAAATATTAAGATATTTTGATGAAATATGGTACACCGACTTATATCGGCCTAAGGACGAAGTCTGTTGATTCTGGTGAACATCGGTCCATGTTTAGACCTAGTGCCCATATAAGGGTCCTTCTAAAATTATATGGTTATACGCTGCAGGTCGCAAATATTAAGATATTTTGATGAAATTTGGTACACCGACCTATGGCAGCCCAAGGACGAAGCCTATTGATTTTGGTTAACACCGGTTCATGTTTAGACCTAGTTGGCTTGGTTACAAACTGCAGGTCGCAAATATTAAGATATTTTAATGAAATTTGGTTCGCTGACTCGCATTATAGAAAATTTTGACACAAGTCCCATTTTAACCCATTCGAATTTCGGATCCAAACATTAGTTGGCTTTTAACCAGACTGGTGTAGGGTATTGTATAGTCGGCATGCCCGACTTTAACCTTTTTACTCGTTTTTTTTATACATACATATTTTTAAAAATTAAAAATTATTGAATTTAAACAAATTAATTATAAATATTAAAAAAAATTAATAGAATAAGAAAAAAATGGAAAAAAATAAAAAAAAATATTGGTCACGCCGGAATCGACCATCAGTTTGGAAATGCCAAATGATACGAAAATCACTTTTTACGATCACTTTTAGGGCAATTATTCTTTAGAAGCAATACTTAAGTGAATTTTTGGAAGTTGTTCAGAATTACTTCTAAAAAAGCAGTAAACATATACTAAAGGATACTTTAGAAGCAATGAAAGAAGTAGTTTGTAAAGCACTACATCCAAGTTTTTTTTTCTGGGACCTTTTAAAACTAATATCGAACAAGGAAACCGCACATATAAATTAAAAATTTGTCCAAAAAGTATTAAAATTACCAGACTATGAGATACAGTATTTAAATTGTTTAATCCATTTTTTACCAAAATATCTCTAAAGACACGTCTACCTATCGTTCTACGAAGTTTTGTTAGAAAATTCGCACGGAATCCATGCTTGGCAGAAAATAGGTAAAACATACTCCATATCACAAACGGATTACATAAAATTTTAAATATTGACAAAAAACTGAAATTTTTGAAAATTGAAATCACCTAGAAATCAAATTACACTTGAAATATATAATTTAGTTTAGAACTTAAATGCGTTAAAAAATAAATTTTCCTTTATGGTTATTAGCCACTCTTAGTTGTAATATTAAACAAGTTTTAAAAACCTTTAGGCCCTTACAGATATTTTTGGATTCTTACAGATATTTTTATAAAATTTTCTGCCTCTGTCTACTATTAACTTCTCTTTTTACTATTAAAATAAATTGTAAAAGGGAGCTGGTGATAAACAAATAACACCATTGTGAAAATTCTAAATTTTAATTAAGCAAAAAAATACATAATAAAATAAAAAACTTCTATATATAAAAATTAACTGAACGAAGTCAAAAAAAAACTTTTAAATGCAAAAAATATGTGTTTCTGTGCGATTTTTGAGACTAAAACTATACGCATTTTAATTTTTTTCTTTTAAATAGTTTTGGGTTAGAAAAGTGATTTTGGGCTTTCCCGTACTTTTGGGTAATTTTGTCATTTAGATAGAGGATTTTGTGATTACTCTCATTTTATAGAACTTTACACAAAAAGTAAGGGAGTACACTTAACTTAAAATAACGAGTTTTTTTAAGTTTTATAAGCTTCCCCAGTAAAAAAAAAACCTCAAAAATTAAACAAAAAAAATTTTTGGTTTCAGTGACAGAAAATCCATATTTATATGTAATTTATTTTTTAAATAAAAGACAAAAACAATTTTAAAAAATATGTCTCTTTGTATTTTAACTATTTAATCATTTAAAAATAAATGTACGGATAACTTTTTAAATAAACTACAGTCAGTTACTGTAATAATATTTTCAGTGTACATATCATTTCAAATCTCCCTAATTCTCATTGGTTTTTCTGAGAAAAAATTATTTTTTTTCGACGTTCACAAAAATAAAAATATTTAGAAGTTGAAATTTCAAAATCAGCCGCGACAGATTTGTGCGGAATTTTGTAAATTCAAATACAAAAAAGAATTTTCAAAATCGGTTAGGAATTGTGGCCTGAAATATTATTTGCTCAAACAAAGTGCTTTGGGCACAGTGTGCCCAGTACAAATTATGCATACTTTGGGTTCAAAGTTTCTACAAGGATGCTTCAAGCACATGCTTCATCTTCCTCTTCATACAAATATTTCAAAAATTAAAAAAAAAATATTTCAGAAATAAAAAGAAACAATTTTATTTATCTATTGGGTATATAAATTAATAATGTCTATTTTTTGCTTGCAAAATGCATTTATTATAATAACAAAATTAATTGATTCATTATTCAAAGTATTGTCCATCGTTAGCCACTACTTTTTCTCATCTTTGTGGTAGCATATGAATTCCGCACCAAAAGAACTGCTCCGGTTTTGAGGTAAAGAATGAATCAATCCAATTTCTGATACCCTGTCTGAAGTGAAGCGTATTCCAGTAAGGGCGTTCTGCATCGATCGAAACAAATGGTAGTCAGAAGGGGCAAGGTCTGGGTTATAAGACGGGTGAGCCAAAACTTCCCATCCACTGTTTTCCAAATACGTTTTGACCGGTCTTGCAACATGTGGCCGAGCGTTGTCATAATGGAAGTTTATTGACTCATGTTTGGTCGCATATTCTGGTCGTTCTTCGTTGATAGCTCTCCTCAAACGAATCAATTGGGTTCGGTACAGGTCCCCTGTGATCGTGTGACCCGATTTCAACAGCTCATAATACAAAACACCCTTCTGATCCTACCAAATACAGAGCATTACTTTGGCGCCATGGATATTCGGCTTCGGCGTTGATTTGGCTGGTTGGCCGGGCTTTATATATGACTTTTTGCGCTTGGAGTTATCGTAATGTATCTATTTTTCATCGGCCCTATGCAGGAGTAAAAGGAACAAATATATATATTTATTTTTCATCACCAGTAACAATACGATGCAAAAATTTGTAGCATTCAAGCAGCATTTCCGACATGCAAAATCGCCTTTCAACGTCTCTCGGCTTCAATTTATATGGGACCCAATTTCCTTGCTTTTGAATGAATTCCAATGCTTTTAAACGTAGGGAAATGGCTTGTTGTGTGACTTCCAATGATAGTGCAAGTTCTTGCGTTTGACAACAATCTTCGTGGAGTAATGCTTCCAATTCCTCATCTTTAAACTTTTTCAGCTGACCAGGCCTTTGCTTGTCTTCTGTGTCGAAATCACCACTTTTGAATCGCGCAAACCATCGTTCACAAGTTTTTTGAGTTGGTGCATGTTGACCGTAAGCTTCTACTAACAATCGATAACTTTCAGCAGCCGTTTTTTTCAAATGAAAGAAGGTTATCAGACTTCCCCGCAAAACATCTTTTTTAGGCACAAAATTCGACATTATTATAGCGATTGAAAAAATGTGTGTTTACACTTTGGCGTCTATCGAATACTGAATTATAATGACAGATGCTTACCCACCGAAATACCATATTTGTTATTATTCACACAAACCATATGTGACAGTTATGCCATATGTTATCCAAAACGACATTACTAACTTGTATACCCTATATTTATTTATCTTTTAATTTCTGAAAGCGCCGCAGGAAAAAGTTTTGCCTTTCTGAAATACGAAAGTTAGCAGCAAAAACATATCCTTTTTCTTTAATTTTTTATATATTCAAATTAAAAGGCACAACTGATATTCTGACGTTAATACAATCTATTTCATAACAAAATATTAACATTTGCAACCTATAAAAATTCAAAGGTTAAATTCAAGGGGATCTAAACCTTTATAGCGCCCCCTTTGAGATCCGGGCCTGACTGTTATTGTTTTTCTTATTTAGCGCAGTTTTTCATTTCTTAGCCAATATTGTCATACAAAGGCTGGAATTTTCCTAACAACAAAAAGTCCAGTAGAAACAAAAAGATAAAATTAACAAAAAAAAAACTGAAATAAAAACTTATAAAATGTACACGCAGGAACAAATGAATGAAACAAGTCCAAATTGCCGCAATTTATCATGTCGAGATTGTGGAAATTGCAGGTAAGTTTACTTGAATTTGAAATGAAAAGAAGGATAAAATGGATTAGACAATGGAGGTGATAAGATGTACAGATACGCTTGGGTAATTAGTTAAGTAGCTGTGTTAGAAATATCTTGCTGTCTACCGGCCATAAAGATGTTAGTTAAAGATATCTATGACAACATATACAAGTTAGCTTATTGTCTTATGGACAGAGATGGACCAAAATTATTATCATTAAATTTTCATTACAATTACTTTATGTGGTAGATCCCAAAATTTAAGATTATTTTAACTTTAAGAAATGAATCCACATAACATAAATTAAAATCAGAAGTAAAAAAAAAAGAAAAATTGCAGCATTATTTAAAAGGAATGACAATGGTTGGAAAGGATAAAAATTAATTACCATCATTCAAATATAATGGGAAAAAAAATTCATTACATCCCACCCAGTGTAGAAAATCATCTCTATATATAAAAGAATAACGTGACCGACTGACTGACTGACTGACTGACTGACTCCACATCGCCCAGCCCAAACCGCTGAAGCTAGGAAGTTGAAATTTGGTATGTAGGTTCCTCTTTAGGGGTAGACGTCCACTAAGACGGGATTTTTGGAAATTCCTACCGGAACGGGCAAAAAGGGGGAAAGTGTCCCCCTTGACGGCCTGCCAAAACCCCTTTGGCTAGAAAGCTGAAATTTAAGATATGTGTTCCTTGGAGTAGGGGCTAACTTTTCTGGAAAGTACTTTCTAGAATTTTGGACAGGGACGTTGTAAAAATGGGGGTTAAAAAGGGGAAAAAGGCCCCCCTTGACGGCCTGCCCAAACCGCTGGAGGTAGGAAGTTGAAATTTGGTATAAAGGTTCCTCCACTATCGTAGACATCCACCAAGACGGGAGTTTTGGAAATTTTTACAGGGACGGGCAAAACGGGGAAAAAGTCTCCCCCTTGACGGCCTGCTCAAACTGCTGGAGCTATGAAGTTGAAATTTGGTATGTAGGTTCCTCGACCGGTGTAGACGTCCGTTGAGACGGCATTTTTGGAAATTCTTATCGGGAGGGGCAAAAAGGGGACAAAAAAAGTACCTTTTTCCAAAAAAGTACCTTTTCCCAAAAAAAGTACCTTTTCCCAAAAAAAGTACCTTTTTCCAAAAAAAGTACCTTTTTCCAAAAAAAGTACCTTTTTCCAAAAAAAGTACCTTTTTCCAAAAAAAGTACCTTTTTCCAAAAAAAGTACCTTTTTCCAAAAAAAAGTACCTTTTTCCAAAAAAAGTACCTTTTTCCAAAAAAAGTACCTTTTTCCAAAAAAGTACCTTTTTCCAAAAAAAGTACCTTATTCCAAAAAAAGTACCTTTTTCCAAAAAAAGTACCTTTTTCCAAAAAAAGTACCTTTTTCCAAAAAAAGTACCTTTTTCCAAAAAAAGTACCTTTTTCCAAAAAAAGTACCTTTTTCCAAAAAAAGTACCTTTTTGCAAAAAAAGTACATTTTGCAAAAAAAGTACCCTTTTCCAAAAAAAAGTACCTTTTTCCAAAAAAAGTACCTTTTTCCAAAAAAAGTACTTTTTTCCAAAAAAAGTACCTTTTTCCAAAAAAAGTACCTTTTTCCAAAAAAAGTACCTTTTTCCAAAAAAAGTACCTTTTTCCAAAAAAAGTACCTTTTTCCAAAAAAAAGTACCTTTTTCCAAAAAAAATTCATTTTTCAAAAAAAAGTACCTTTTTCCAAAAAAAGTACCTTTTTCCAAAAAAAATTCGTTCTTCCAAAAAAAGTACGTTTTTCCAAAAAAAGTACCTTTTTCCAAAAAAAGTACCTTTTTCCAAAAAATGTACCTTTTTCCAAAAAAGAACCTTTTTTCAAAAAAAGTACCTTTTTCAAAAAAAAAAATCCATTTTTCCAAAAAAAGTACCTTTTTCCAAAAAAAGCACCTATTTCCAAAAAAAAGTACCCTTTTCCAAAAAAAAGTACCTTTTCCAAAAAAAGTACCTTTTTCCAAAAAAAGTTCCTATTTCCAAAAAAAGTACCTTTTTCCAAAAAAAGTACCTTTTTCCAAAAAAAATACCTTTTTCCAAAAAAAGTACCTTTTCCCAAAAAAAGTACCTTTTTCCAAAAAAGTACCTTTTTCCAAAAAAGTACCTTTTTTCAAAAAAGTAGCTTTTTCCAAAAAAGTACCTTTTTCCAAAAAAGTACCTTTTTCCAAAAAAAGTACCCGTTTCCAAAAAAAGTACCTTTTTCCAAAAAAAGTACCTTTTTCCAAAAAAAGTACCTTTTTCCAAAAAAAATACCTTTTTCCAAAAAAAGTACCTTTTCCCAAAAAAAGTACCTTTTTCCAAAAAAGTACCTTTTTCCAAAAAAAGTACCTATTTCCAAAAAAAAGTACCTTTTTTAAAAAAAGTACCTTTTTCCAAAAAATGTACCTTTTCCAAAAAAAAAGTACCTTTTCCAAAAAAAGTACCTTTTTCCAAAAAAAGTACCTTTTTCCAAAAAAAGTACCTTTTTCCAAAAAAAGTACCTTTTCCAAAAAAAAAAGTACCTTTTCCCAAAAAAAACCCTTTTTCTAAAAAAATGTTCCTTTTCCCAAAAAACATATATTTTTTCAAAAAAAATACCTTTTTCAAAAAAAGTACCTTTTCCAAAAAAATGTAACTTTTCCCAAAAAAAAGTACCTTTTTCTAAAAAAATGTTCCTTTTCCAAAAGAAGTACCTTTCCCAAAAAAGTACCTTTTTCCAAAAAACATACATTTTTCCAAAAAAACACCTTATTAAAAAAAATACCTTTTCCAAAAAAAGTACCTTTTTCCAAAAAAAAGTACCTTTTCCCAAAAAAAATTCCTTTTTCCAAAAAAAATTCCTTTTTCCAAAAAAGTACCTTTTTCCAAAAAAAAGTACATTTTTCCTAAAAAAAGTTCCTTTTTCCAAAAAATTTACCTTTTTCTAAAAAAATTAACCTTTTCCAAAAAAAAAAGTACCTTTTCCAAAAAAAGTACCTTTTTCCAAAAAAAGAGTACCTTTTTTAAAAAAAGTACCTTTTTCTAAAAAAATGTTCCTTTTCCAAAAGAAGTACCTTTTCCAAAAAAGTACCTTTTTCCAAAAAACATACATTTTTCCAAAAAAAAAACACCTTATTAAAAAAAATACCTTTTCCAAAAAAGTACAAATAAAGTACTTTGTAAAAACAAAGTATCTTTTTAAAAAAAATTTCGTTTTTCCAAAAAGTACCATTTAAAATAATATATAATTTCAAAAAAACTACTTTTTTCCCTCCCCCACGGATATCTCCACTAAAACAAGGTTTCTTGATATTCGGCATAGACGTGCGCTAAGACGGGATTTTTGGAAATTCCTACCGGAACGGGCAAAAAGGGGAAAAGTCTCCACATAAACAGTCTCACAAATTGGAAAAGTGCCTGCCCAAACCACTGGAGGTAAGAAGTTGAAATTTGGTATAAAGGTTCCTCCACTGTAGTAGACATCGACTAAGTTTGTATTTTTGGAATTCCCTACAGGATATCCCAAAAGGAAACTCGGTATGTGAGTTCCTCCTTCTGTGTAGGCGTCCGCTTAGACGGAATTTTTGAAATTCCTATCGGGAGGGGAAATAAGGTAAAAGTCTCCTCCTGACGGCTTGCCCAATCCCTTTCGGCCAACCTAAAATTTTAAATATGTATTCCTTGGAGTAGGACTAACTCACCGGCAACGTAATTTTTCTATTTTGGAACAGCAACATAGTAAAAATGGTGGTTGAAAGGGAAAAATGTCCCCAATAACGGCCTGCCCAAACCGCTTAGGCAATGCAGTTGAAATTTAGTATGAATGTTCCTCATCCATCGCAGATAGCCGCGAAGATGGAATTTTTGTAAATTCCTAAAGGGAGGGGCAAAAAGAAGAAAAGCCTCACCTTGGGGGCCGGTAAAAACCCCTTCGGCTAGAAACCTGAAGATTAAAATGTGGGTCCCTGGAGTAAGGGCTAACTTAGTAGAAAGATACTTTTTTGAATTTTGGACAGGGTCGTTATAAAATGGGGGCTCAAAAAGGGAAAGTTGCCCCTTAACGACCTGTCCAAACTGCTGGAACTAGGAAGCTGAAATTCGGTACTTAGGTTCCTCTTCCAGCCTAATTCCAACCGGGAGGGACAAAAAAAGAAAAAGTGTCCGCCTTGACAGCCTGCTCAAACTGCTGGAACTAGGAAGCTGAAATTCCCTGTCGATGGATTTTCGGAAATTCCTACCGAGAGGGGCACAAATAGTAAAAGTTGGCTAGAAACCTGAAATGTAAAACATATGTTACTTGGAGTATGGGCTTTTTGGACCGGGAAGGTGCTTTTTGGACAGGGACATTGCAAAAATGGGGATTAATGAAGCGAAAAGTGCCGCTTAAAGGCCTGCCCAAACCGCTGGAGGTAGGAAGTTGAAATTTGGTATTAAAGTTCCTCCTCTATTGTAAACATCCGCTAAGATGAGATTTTTGGATATTTCTACAGGTAGGGTCAAAAACAGGAAAAGTCTCCCCCTTAACGGCCTGGCCAAACTGCTGGAACAAGGGAGCTTAAATTCGGTATTTGGGTTCCTTCTCCAACGTTGACGTCCCCTAAGATGGTATTTTTGGCAATTCATACCGGGAGGGGTAAAAAGGGAAAAAACTTCCCCCTTGACGGCCTGGCCAAACTGCTGGATATAGAGACCTAAAATTATGTATGTAGTAGGTTCCTCCTCCAACGCAGACGTCCTCTAAGACGGAATTTTTGGAAATTCCTACCGGGAGGGGTAAAAACGGAATAATTCTCCCCCTTGATGGCCTAACCGAACCCTTCGGCTAGAAACCTGTAATATATAATATGTTTTCCTTGGAGTATGGGCTAACTTATCGACAAGGCATTTCTAGGACTTTGGACAGGAACGTGGTAAAAATGGTGGTTCAAAAGGGGAAAATTGCCCCCCCCCCCCTTAACGTCTGCGTCTTTAGCTAGAAACCTAAAACTTAAAGAACAAGTGTATATGAAACACTAAAATTAAGAAACTAAATAGGAAACGAGTGGAATGAAACACTACACAAGTGGAATGAAATGGATATAAACGTTGAACGAGTAGAATTGAAATTATAGAGAATGCAAATGGATTGGAAGAGGGAATTACCTGTTCAAACACTATCCACGGAATATGAAACTTATGTAGCATTGAAACTTACTCTCCAAAAAGTTAAACAAATTTTCTAAAAGAGAAAAAACCTTAGAAAAGGAATGGAACTTATATATTCCGATATTTAAGCTTCATGTAACGAAGCACCGGTGGAAGAAATCGACGCAGTAAATTTTCCAACTGAATTTGTGAATTTACTTGAATTGCCAGGTCTACCTTTACATAAACTGGAATTAAAAAAAAAAAACTTTAAGACACGCTAACAACGTAGCGGGCTTTGCCCGCTATTTTTAATATTATAAAATGCTTTCCAACCCTGCTTTACGTTATTTATTTTCAATCAAAACACAAATGAACAAAACTACTTACGGGTCTATCTACCTAAGTTCGCACTTTACCAAATTATCTTAACATACACACGTATATTGCAATTTATTATGGATTCATTACTAACAATCCACTTTCATGAGAAAAAGTGATCAAATATTTATTTATTTTAAACCCATTGTTGTGCAGAATTATTTATTTGTGGTGGCTGGGTGAAGGCTTTAAATAAAAAAACGAAATTAATAAAAATTGTGGGGGGCGCAGCCCCCCCCCTTAACCTTTAAGGCACGCTAACAACGTAGCGGGCTGCGCCCGCTAGTTACCACATATGTGGTTATACATATCGTCATATGAAATCAAAAAAGCCGTAAGTTACAAAAAATTCAAAATCGACTTTTTGGTTGGTTATGATGCACCGTATCAAAATACACATTTCTGCAAAATTTTACACTCCTACGGCTAAAAACCACGATTTTATTAACAAAATTCTAAAAGCCCTAAGTGCAAGCGCAAAAAATTCTTACCCCAAAAAGGTTACATAAGCCTTTCGGAAAAAAACTGTTTTTTATTATCAGTTACACATTACATGTAATTGTAATTGAAAAAATGTCAATTACAATTGCATTTTATTGGGAAAAGAAATGATGACAAAAATCGCGAGTTTGAGATGAACCCAACATAACTTATTCTTTTTATGCTTGGCCACGCCTATCCCAGCCAATTTTTTTTGCAAAATTTTAACAACAAACATTTCCTAATTCTAAATGTTATTGAAAATGTAATTGAAATTTGTAATTGAAATCACTTTCAACTACATGTAATTGAAAATTTTCAATTACAATTACATGCAAATGCAATTGAGTTTTTTTTTTTAATTTCAACTACATTTGCTTGTAATTGTAACTGAAAATTTGCAAGCAATTGTAATTGAATATGTGCAAGTAATTGTAATTAAAATGTAATTGAAATCCCCCAGGTCTGGTTTTTAGTTTGTTGGATAGTTAAACTAATTTATATGAAAGGTTTTTTAGAGGCGCGTCCACTATCCACTTAGCGATGATTTACTTGTCAAAAGAAAATTTTTGGTATCCATATTGCCCTATTTAGAACATATTGTTTCCATCACATTGAATTTCTGATAAAATGCGGAAAATCGCGAATTTCAAAAAAATCTGAAACACGTGTTAACTTAAATCGTCTATATATTATGATATATAAGTTTGACATTTCTCTTTTTTCGGGCGTCCGGGGCAGTCCTCCTTCTTTTTCAGTAAGTGTCCGGGGTTGTCCTACTTTTTGCACTTTTCTACATAACTTTTTTTATTGCTTCTAAACTTTTCAATTGTTGGCATCGCTACTTTCTCGCTGTTATCACAATTGACTTGGCATCACTTACTTTAATTGCCAAAATGTAAAGCTTATCAGCAGTGAGACAACTGTTGAATTTAAAAAAAAATTAACATTGCTTTTAATGATGAAAATGTATTTAATGAGTTCCTTGTCATGAAAAATTATGTACAAAACTTAAATTCAATTAAGACGACTAATCAAGTTTTGGTGCGATTTTTTTTTATTAAAAATTATGTTTTCTATGAAATGAAAGAACTTGTTGAGTTTTATTTTTGCTTACCAGCTCATAAGGCCAACGTAGAACCAGAGCTTTGAAGAATTAATTCCTTTTTGAATAAATTCACTGAATTCGTTCAATGACTTAAAAAAAAATACTATCACTGAATTAAGAAAAAATTACGTTTACTGAATTGAAAAAACAAAAAAAATTAAATTCAACTTAACTACCCGAGTAAAAAAGTGTATATATAACATATATTTTTTAATATTAAAATATATGATAATGTAAAATATTCTATGCGACCTTATATGTTTTTAAGTGATGATATATTAAAAATTTTTTTTGAAATTTTCTCATATGTAATCATATTAAATCATATATCAGTATTTGCTTTATTGCAAATTGTATACATATGGGAAAATCTACGAAACAGGTCGATTTCAGATTTTAAAAATGAAAAATTTCAAATTAGTGGCACACATTTTTTTCTAGGTTAGCTTATTTAAAATACATTAAAAAGAAGTAATATGTTCGCGTGAATAAATTTTTTTGAGTGCTGAAAAAGTTATAAACAAAAAACCGCACACGTTTTTGCTACACCGATAAATATTCTCAGCACCTCAGTTAAAGAAATTCTCAGTTAAAATCAAAACAATTCAAGTTAACTGAAATAATCGTTGTCAAGTATTGTTTCAGTTAAATAAAACATAGCTATTAGTTACCCTGTATATATACAGGAATGAATTAATTTCAATTTTTCAAGTATTTTTGAAAATCATTAAAAAAAAACAAGTTTGAAGTTTTTTCTTTTTAACAAATTTTGAAGAAATAAACGATTTTGATGTATATACCATGAAATTCGCTTGTAATAATAATTCAAACTGGATATAAATAAAGTTCAGATGAAAGACAATATTTTGAGATAAGTATAGAATTTGTTTTTGAGATCTTTTAAAAAGAATTACTTTCTTAAATTTTTTATGATAGGAGAGGCGAAATACATAGGATGTTACAATCAAATAGTGGAACATAGAAGAATATATTGGAACTAAAACGTTGTTAATGAAGATAGCTCCATATTCAATCTGAATTGTCAATTAAAAATGTAAATAAAATAAAAAAAAACCAAACTGAAAGATTTCAACAATTTTAGATAAACTCAAAATATTGGTGGCATTTTTATGGTTGTCCATACTTAAGTTAAAAGATTTATTCCTAACTAAAATCAAGTTCCCATCAACTGATTACTTAGTTGGATTTTGCATTTGAAAAAATAAGTTATTTTTAATTAATTAAAATAACTGAGGCTCAGTAAGGGGTATTTCACCTGAGACTCAGTTAAAAATTTAGTAGCCAGTAACTGATCAATTTTTTCGGTGTAGTAATATTTTTAAATTTTTGGATTTTTCGGGCATGCGACCACACACTTTCAAGTAATTTTTCCGCGCTGAGTCCGAATTTGGTTTCCAAAATTTTCCAGCAAATCTGGTTTTTAAGCACACCCAGAAAACAGATTCGTTATGATAACCGAATTTGTTGCCAATCGAATTGTGGCGGTTACGACAACTATTATCATATTAAAGGTTGCATTCGGTCGGCATTATTGAATGATTCGGGTATGAAATTGTATATTTTCAGTTGTGAGTACTAACTCCAACTAAAAATATTTCGGTTTTTGCAACTAAATTTACACTGTTTCCAATTAAAATATTTCATTTATTTTTTAAAGTTTGCATTTATTTAAATAAAAAGTATAATATAATTTAAATAAAACAAAAATTGTTTTTTTTTAAAAAGCAACCAAATATAAAGTTTTTAAGATAAATAGATTTTAAACCTGAAGTATGTTCTCAAAAAAAGTTATCAAATTTCTAAATAAATTGGAAAATAATGGGTATTTTATGAGCTAGAAAAATATTTCTGGAGTAGGTTGTTTGAAACAATTTTTGGATTTTTCTACCGACAAAAAGTAACACCAAAAATGCCAAGTTATTTTTGGAAAAATTTACAGATTTTAAAGACTATCGTCATCTTATTGGAAATTTCAACAGATAATCTACTGCTGCAGAATCGGTCCCTTAGAGATACGGTGATATGTAATTTAGATTTAATTCTCTACTCCTACGGTAACAATAGTAACATACGAGTCTTTTAGCAGTTCGTAAATATTTTTCAGCAGGGTATGCTTAAGATCATAAAGACTTTTTACAATTTTTGTATTCTATACTCAAAGAAGGTCAACCATATAAATGAATTGCAATGTGTACTTTTACTATAAATAAATGCAGCAAATTGGAGCTTCTTGTTATTAGGTACTTGGATTAAAACACCTATTTATTTACAGCATTCCGACATGCTTTTTGTTAACCCAAAAGTTCAGTTGGATGCTGGTTTCAAAATTATTTATTACTTTCAGCAACAGGATCCTTTATTTCATAATTCATCACCACACACATTTTGTAAAATGGGGCTGCAAAAAACAATTCGTCGAAATTATTTTCGTGGTTTATGGAAATCTCTACTCACTGATAATATTTTGCTTCTTGAAATATTCTGTAGCTATTTATTTTTAATTTTATAATAATATTTTTGACAACAATAGTAAACAATCCAATAATCGTTCCTAAAAATATATGTATTGTTACAACCATCAAATATTGGGAACTATGATTATTTTGTAGTATAATCTTCAGTTGTATCTACCGAAAGTTTTACTAACCATATTTTTAATTTAAATATTGTTTGGATACCCAACAAATTGTTACTGAACAATTCCATCGTTTTGGGTATATTTTAATTTGTATAAGAACCGAATATACTTTCTGATTACATAAATAACACACACAAAACTGAAATAGTTATTCAATAACTGAAATATAGAATTTCCAACCGATGTCCAACCGATCTTTTTTCTGTGTGCAAATTGAGGTTAAAGTTACCAAAAACCTTTTTTGGCTATTTTTGAGTTGTTGTATTTTTACCGGCAAAACTGTGGAGTATATAGAAAAACATTATATGAACATATTAAAGGAATTGTAATTTTTAATTTTTTTAAAATTGTTTGAGCAAAATCGGACTAGTGGTTCTCGAGTTATGTCAAAAAAAAGTCCACCAAAGGTCAAATCGATATATCTCGATTCCTAGGGGTGACCCAGCGAAACGCCGGGACACGTATAACTTCTTTTTTACCGATATAACTTTCCCCGGTAGTTTGAACCCTTCCCGATCACTGACCCCTACCATTTGTCTCACAGTTTTATAAGTAATGTTGCTTTTTTAATTTTTCCGTCCATCCGTCTGTCTCTCCATGTATTTTTGTGCGCACGCTACAGGTCGCAAATATTAAGATTTTTTGATAAAATTTGGCAAACCGATTTATATCGGCCCAAGGACGAAATTTATTGATTTTGGTTTAAATCGGTCTATGTTTGGATTGGTGCCCATATAAATTTCCCTCAAAACTGCAGCACAAAATTGAATGGCACATCCACGGTTTAAAGAATTATGGGATCAAATATGTCTTGAATGGTACATATCTTCATTACTATTATTATCTGAAAGTGCTAATTGGATCGGACGAATTTCGTATTCTCTACAACATATCTTTCTCCAAAATTCGCTAAAAGGTTAAATTCAAATTGAAGGCACATCCACAGTTTTAAGAATTATGGAGTCCAATCTATCTGGAACGGTAGGTCTTATCATAGTTGTCATTATGTAAAAATGCTAAACAGATCAGATTTTATGTTTAGGCTTTACATCAATTTTCGCTGTACAATACGCTAAAAATCCAACTTTAAATTGACTAGCACGTCCACAGATAAAAGAATTAATGGCTGAAATCTGGCTTATGTGATATATATCGCAATTAGTATTATTGTGTGTAATTGCTAAAACGACCGGAATAACCGTTTGGTTTCTACCTCACTTTTAGCTCCAAAAATCTATGAAAAGCTTCAAAATTTATCCTATAATGGGTCTGGACCAGAGATACAAGCCAGCCGACTTTAGCCGGTCAGCCGCCGCCAGCCGACACCTTTGCCAAGCTGATTCAGCCGCCGACAATAATCGGCTAAGCCAATTTTCGGCTAAAGCCGATAGAAAAATGCAAAAATATAAATTTTTTTTAAATATATAAAATTTGTTTAAATATACATAATTATTTGAAAAGTTAAATTTTCTTGTTTTGAGATATCGTTGATTTTTAAAATGTTTTGCATCAAACTGGCGGTAGCACAAATAAGCGGTTTTGTTGATACTACAATTCTACAGGTTTCCGCATTATAAGGACTGCGTTTGAAAAAAGTTTCCATCACAAAATCCAAAAAAAAAAAAAACTGATGAAACAGACATTCAATTTTAAAAATAAAAGCTATTTTATAACCGTATTTTTTAAGATTATTATAAAAATATATACAAATTTTTATTATTTTTATTTTATAAAATTTTTTAATTTTTCTGATGCCTCTCCATCAACGTTTTTATGGTATTATTAAATACATTTCGAGCTGCTAAATACCACTTTCCTCGGAAATCTTTGACATCGTTGTCGACTTTTTTGTTACCTTAGTTTCTCTTTTAACCAAGCGCAGAATTAACTCTTCAAAGCTCTGTTAATTAATTCGTAACAAAAGAAATCGAACGAAAACAAATATGAATTAATTCCATTCAATAAATAGCCTTTTATGAATTAATTCATAGAGTTTTTAATTCAGAATTCAAAAACTGAATTAAAGAATTAATTCTTCAAAGCTCTGGGTGAGGTAAAGCTAGGAATAGTCGAATTTCATTTCCATTTTGGTATATTTCTCTTAGTTTAGTAGATATGTACCATTTTAAAAAACCGCTAGGGAAAGAAATAGGGCTATCTTTAAAACATCGAATATACTGATGGGGCCAGAGAGATGAAAATGTTATATTTTAACAATAAATTGTGTAAAATTTAACAAATGTATGTATAATTTTATCGATATTGTGAAAGCCCAATTTTTATAAATTCGGAAAACTACACTCAAAATAATAAGTCTTTTGGCTGAACAGAAAAATTTGTTACTTTAACAAAATTAATTCCTGTTTTCGGCTTAAAATAAAATTTGTTGATTTTAACACTTTTTTTGCTAAATTTAACAAATCAATCTAAGTAAAAAATTTGTAAAACTTCAGTTTTATCTTTAATTCTACTGAGTGGTAGAATTTATTCAAATTTAGTGTCTCGAGACCGTCCCCGGGCCTAATTCATATCATGTGAGGGTATATAAGGGCACTCCAATGGAGCAAACATTTTGTCCGCTTTGCTCTATCTCGCTTAGTTTTCGAGATATGGGCCATTTTATGAAGTGGAAAATTTTTATTAAAAATTTCCGAGGGTCCAAGCCCCCGCCAAGGTTTATTTTTGGATAAAGATAGCCCCTTTCTCTGGGGTATTACACGGTTAGAGGTAGTAGAAATTTTCATCAATTTTGCTCTACCTCTCTTAGAGGGAGGGAAAGAAATGGCGCCATCTTTAAAACTTCAGATACATTGGTGGCATCATCTACCGGGTAATAATAGTAACATGAACATATTAGATTTTAACAATAAATTTTTAAAAATTTAACGAATTAGTTAGTTTTAAATAGTTTTGAAAATTAACACTCAAAATTAGTTAAAATACTGCGGATTTTTAGTATAGTGTTAAATGAAGATAACTAAATCTTTGCTTAAATCACTGTTTGTTAAAAATTAGTCAAATCGATTTGAAACCGGTTTGACAGATTTTTCTACTGACGTATTATTTCAAGTATACCTATAAAAAAATTACAAAGTTGACTTCGATATTTTTGCAGTTGCTTTTTTGCGTGTATGTATCTGTTGAAATTCTTGGAAAATGTACCTTTTAGCCGGTGTTAGCCGGTTAGCCGCCGCCAGTCGACAGAATGGACCGGCTTGTATCTCTGGTCTGGACACGAAACTAATAGCGCGATCTATTTAGCACTTACAAACAATAATAGTATCACCGATATATACCGATCACGCAATACTGCAACTAATTATTTCTCAAACTGCGGATGTGCCCTTCAAAAAATATCAAATTTCAAGTTGTTCACGCATAGAGGTGAAGAGATTATTATTGTCATATTTTCTTAATTTTTGAAGGCACACTTATTAATTTGATCTCAATTTTTTTGTTTAGTCTGCATTTGACTGCAATCGCGTGCGCATGCACAAAAAGTTCTCTTCGTTCTTTAGTGGAAAGTGTATTTAAACAAAACACCTAATTGTCTTGTAACAAGAACAATATTTAAAATAAAAGAAATTTACCTTGCTAATCATCATGGATGATGGCAATGAAAGTGAAGAGAGCGATATAAGCTGGCAGGTAGTTTCCTCGTCTAGACTAAAAAAACGTCATTTAAATGAATCGCCAAAAATTTATAAATATAAAAAACCAATTTACAACAATTCAAATACGAGTAATAATTCATATAAAAACTATGCTAGTACATTAGCAAACATCGACAACAATGCTAGTACATCGAAAAACAATAACAACGGTGCTAGTACTTCTAAGCAAGTAAAAAAACTACAACAACACCCACAATTGATTATCAAGTAAGTCAAAACCAGTTTTTAGTTCTAAGCAATGATGAAGATGTTGATGATAATGATGTTGATGAGGAATGTGATAGAGATAACGATCAAACAACAGACAATAATTTACCAAAACCTCCTCCACCTGTCCCACTGAATTTAATTACAAAACTTTAAAAGATGGCCAGATTAGAGTAATGGTAAAAAATATCCAAACTTATAGAATACTAGTAACGTACTTAAACGATAAAAAACTAAACTTTCACACGTATCAAATGAAACGAGAAAGAGCCTATAGAGTAGTTATAAAAAATTTACACCATACAACACCAACTCAAAATATTAAGGTATTTATTGAAAATCGTGGCCACCAAGTGAGAAATATTACCAATATTTGTAGTAGAATCACAAAAGCACCACTTCCTATGTTTTATATTGATCTCGAACCAAATACTAATAATAAAAACATCTACGACATTAAACATATTGATAATGCCATTGTCTCTATAGTTCCACCCAAAAAAACATATGACCTTGTTCAATGCCACCGTTGTCAAGAGTTTGGGCATACTAAAAGATATTGCAAAAAACAAGTAAACTGTGTTAAATGTGGATTAGGCCATCTTACTATAGAATGCACAAAAACTAGTGATACTCCAGCTAGATGTGTAAACTGTTTACAAAATCATCCAGCTAATTATAAAGGCTGTGAAATTTACAGACAGATATTAAAGAAAAAATTACAAGATAGTAACTTTGTTAATAAAAATAGGAATATACGATATGCATACAATAATGATGAATTTCCAACAACAATAACAAACAACAACAATGGTGCTCAATTTAATCAAAATATTAATCAGTCCTCATATGCTGATGTGCTTAGAAACTCACAACAAAATACAAATAATAATCCTTTTGAAAAAATTGAAGTTCTACTACAAAACCAAATTGAGCTAACAAATAAACTTTTAACAATGATGTCAGTTTTAATAGCAAAAAATTATCTTCGTATTGCAATATGGAATGCCAACGGGCTTTCTAACCATACACAAGAAATTGAAATCTTTCTGAAAACCAATTTTATCGACATACTCTTAGTGTCAGAGACACATTTCACAAGTAGAACCTATTTTAAAATAAGAGGTTTTGATTTAATAATAGCTAACCAACCACATGATAACGCACATGCTGGATCTGCAATTCTAATAAAATCGTCAATCAGCTATGAAGTCTCCGATATAATTAGTCAACCGTTTCTCCAAGCTGCTTGTATTAAAGTAAAGAGCGATCAAAATGATGTTTCTATATGTTCTATTTATTTCCCCCCTCGATTTAAAGTAACCAGTCAAAATTTTAAAGATTTCTTCAGTCGCTTGGGACCAAGATTTCTAGTTGGAGGCGATTTTAACGCCAAACATCCTTGGTGGGGGTCTAGAGTACAAAATCCAAAAGGTATTTAGTTGCGTAATTGTATTATCAATAATAACTATTCGGTCTTATCAACCGGAAGTCCAACATACTGGCCGACAGATCCAAGAAAGATTCTGGACCTAATGGATTTTGTTGTTTACTCTGGCATTTCTAGCCAATTCCTTCACATATCCAATGAACTTTGTGATGAACTTAATTCTGATCACTCTCCAATTTTACTAGATTTTAATACATATCTACATTCTAATACTAAAAAATATCAAGTCGTTAGTCGTAAGACAGATTTTACCTCTTTTGGAATTTGGATTGAAAGAAACATTAATCTAAATGTCCCCATTAAATCGCCGAATCAATTAGATAATGTCGTTGAAACTTTCAATAACCTGATTCATGAAGCTGGTTTTATTTCTTCTCCAAAAGAAAAGGTTTTCGATAGTCAAGATAAAATTTTTATTACTGCTGAAATAAGAGAAATGATACAAAATAAAAGAAGATTAAGAAAAAATTGGCAAACCAGTAGATACCCCAATGACAAACAACGTTTTAATAAGGCAACTAAAGATCTGAAAAACGACTTTATGAATTAAAAAATGAGCAGCTTGGTCACTTTCTTAGAAATCTTGGTGTATCTAAAAACGACGAATTTAGTCTATGGAAAGCAACGAAATATATAAAACGTCCAACTAAAAGAAATGCTCCCATAAAAAATGTTAATGGCACATGGTGCAGAACAGACAAGAGCAAAGCAGAAGCATTTGCTTCACATCTCCAAAATACCTTTCAGCCACATGCTTTAAGTAATAGCACTCATATAGATGAAGTTGATAATTTTTTAGATATCCCATGTCAAATGGATTGGCCCATCAAACACATATCGCCTTTTGAAGTTCAAGAAGAAGTGAATAAGTTAAATTGTAAAAAGACTCCTGGATACGACAGAATTAATGGAATTGTAGCGAAAGCTCTACCTAAAAAAAGGTATTATATTTCTAACTCTGATTTATAATTCTATTTTGCGACTAAACCATTTCCCGTCTCAATGGAAGTGCGCAGAAATAATTATGGTAAATAAACCCAATAAGCAAGAGAATGTTGTTACATCTTACAGACCTATAAGTTTATTGGTCACATTCTCCAAAATATTTGAAAGAATATTGATGAAACGATTATCTCCAATTTTGGAAAAACACAACATCATACCTGAATATCAATTTGGATTCAGGCATAATCATGGTACTCCTGAGCAATGCCATCGTATCGTAGCCTTTATAAGGGATACTTTGGAAAAGAAAAAATATTGTTCTGCCGTCTTCCTAGATGTACAGCAAGCATTTGATAAAGTCTGGCATAATGGCCTATTTTTCAAACTTAAAAAACTGCTTCCTACACCTTTCTACTTGCTACTAAAGTCTTATTTAAGTCAACGACATTTCTATGTTAGAGTTAACAACGAAGCATCACAAATATATAACATCAACGCAGGCGTTCCGCAAGGCAGTGTTTTGGGGCCAATACTGTATACAATATTTACGTCAGACATGCCCTCTACTAACAATGTTTTAGTTGCAACCTATGCAGATGATACAGCGTTATTAGCTTCTAGCACGTGTCAAATTGAAGCTTCAAGTCTCGTACAAAATGAACTTAATCAAATTGAAATATGGCTAAACAAATGGAACATAAAAGTCAATACAGAAAATCGGTACATGTCGTATTCACTTTACGTAAAGGCGTTTCCCCAAGTTTGTCCATCAATAATAGCGAAATTCCTCAAAAGGACAGCGTCAAATATCTTGGTCTTCATATTGACAAAAGATTAACATGGAGCACTCACATCAAAGCTAAAAGAGAGCATTTAAAAATTAAAACTAGACGTCTCTATTGGTTGTTAGGTCCTAAGTCGCAGCTAAATCTTGAAACCAAGGTAATAATATATAAAACGATTCTTAAGCCAGTATGGACGTATGGCTTACAGTTGTGGGGAACTGCTAGCAACTCAAATATCGAGATATTACAACGATACCAAAATAAAACACTAAGGTCAATTGTCAACGCTCCAAAGTTTGTATCTAATAAAACAATACATAATGATCTATTTATTTCTAAGATAAAAGATGAAATCAATAGATTCAGCATAAATTATCTAGAAAGATTAAGTAATCACTGCAACCCATTGGCTATCTCCCTACTTGATGACACTGAAGAAGTTAGAAGACTTAAGCGGCACCACATTCTTTATTTACCATTTCGTCAATAAATTAAATCTTTTCAAAGTGTAAATACTCTTTTTTAAAATATTCTTGTAAATACTCATCCATTTGTAAATAATTGTTTAAGTACTATAAAATTTTTAGTTAATATGTTGTTGCTCTCACTGGAGTTCAACAACTAGTGTAAATATTATTTTATCCAATTTGCTTATTATCCTTAAATGGATAGATTGTAAATAAAGTTTGTTATGAAAAAAAAAAAAAAAAAAAAATTTTTTGTTTACTTGTCAGTTATATGTCAGTATCAAAAAATTTTCAATTGCATTGAGGCTGAAAGCGCAAAAATTAAAAATTTCTGAAATGAATCTTTATTCAAAAAAACAGAGTTACAGATTTTAAAGAACTACCATTTGTTCCTAATTGAGGGCAACTATTTTTTTCAACAAGTGGGAGATTTTCTAACATCATAATTATTATCAACCAAAGGTTTTGCGCGATTTCCTTTTATGCTGAAAAAGTTATAACCAAAAGAGTTGAAAAACTCTTGAAAGTTACAAGCAAAATTACGGTAAATTAGGGTAGTTTTTAATTCAGTAGAGCACATTAGTAGTATAAATATTAAAATTTAAGATGTTCGCCTGATTAAATTCGTTGCCTAGAAAGTGCTGATATCATCAAAAATATTATATATTGTTACTAAAATGGTTTAAATCCTGAGTAACATGGAATCGCCCGGTTCCGTAGATTTGCCCATATATAGGAATATATTATTCATAAAACCGTTCAAAATTTTATATATAAATAGATACGAAAAATATTTTTAATTTTATTTTTATATAACAATATCGTCGGCTTGCCTGCAAGTAATGTTATCTGTTCTTTGACAAGTTTTCAGGAGGGCGAAAAAACTGATTTATATTATCCTTTTAATATATTTCATTGACATCATATGCCTTAATAATGATTGTAGTAAATAAGGTCGCGAATAATTAGGGCATATAATGTCAATAAAATATCTTAAAAGGATAATATAAATCTGTTTTTTCGCTCAAACCTGTTAAAACCAAAAACAGCACTTCGTGCAGGCAAGCCGACGATATATTAGTTAATATCAGATCCAAATTCGAGATTAACTAATATATTCAAAATTAATATAATATTTGATCAAAAACTATTTTTTTATATTTTTTACTTAATTTTTTCATTAAATTAATATTTTCTGAGCTTGTTTTACTTCTAAAAGTTTTTTTTTTTTTATTTAAAAAATCTAATTTAAAAAAATTAACATTTAAAATCATGGCCCGGCTCGTAATGGGTTAATAAATCTAGGCATGTTGTAACGTAGCAAAATTACTACTTACATATTATAATTTCTTGTAACGTCGCAAATTACCACACCAATTTGGCTACTTACATAATTAAAATTTAATTCAGTGTCAACGCACTTTATCAATAATATCTATTTTTATGCAGTGTGAATACGATACAGGTACTGCTTGTATTCTTTATATGGGTTCGTATGTATGTTGTTTATGTACTGCATACCAGTTAGTTTGTGTGGATGTTAAAGCACACACTATTGTTTATTGTTTTATACATTGTTGTGCTTTGCTTTTTAGCTACATATAATTCTCATTTGGTTAATATTTTAATTCAAATAAGAAGTTCAAATTGTTACACAAACGAGGTCGTCAAAGCTAACTGCCATAGCCCGATACTTCGCCAGTAACGAGCTAAATTTTTGGAAAGACGATAGACTTCGGTTGGTTGTCTCATAAATAATTTCACAGCCTTCGCGGTCTGTTCTAATATCACAGCCTTCGCGGCCTGTTCTAATATTACAGCCTTTGCGGTCTGTTCTAATATCACAGCCTTCGCGGTCTGTTCTAATATCACCCAGCAAAATTTTTCATTACCAAATAAGTGGTTATATAATAGAAATTCATAGCTCCGCACAATTTATTTTTTGGCGTCTAAACTCATTATTTTTGTTTGGCGTGGTCGTTTTTATAAGTAGTCACGCTTACCCGCTCGCTTACGAAAAATTGAGAAATAAGTAGTTATGAGATTTTGAATAATAAGTGGTTACACACATGCTTACAAAAAGTTGAATTATAAGCGGTTATCCGATTGCTTACTTGATTCTTAAAAATAAGGAGTTAAGCAAATACTATTAGCTTAAGGAAATACATTCATAAAAATTTAAGTTTTTTCTAGTGTGTAATTTTAGGACTCGTCATAAAAATTTAAACATTAAACATATTTACATATAATAAATAAAAATGTATAAAATTTAACTGTGTAAAAAGTACTTATTTAAACTATTACGAGTAAGTCATTATTTTACATTTAGAAACAATGAATAGGCCGTTATTAGGAAGTCATTATTTTATATTATAAAATAATATAAAAGGTAATGATATATCATTTTTGGTAATGCAGATATTAATGAGGTGTCATCTCTATATATAAAAGAATAACGTGACTGACTGACTCAACATCGCCCAGCCCAAACCGCTGAAGCTAGGAAGTTGAAATTTGGTATGTAGGTTCCTCTTTCGGGGTAGACGTCCACTAAGACGGGATTTTTGGAAATTCCTACCGGAACGGGCAAAAAGGGGGAAAGTGTCCCCCTTGACGGCCTGCCAAAACCCCTTTGGCTAGAAAGCTGAAATTTAAGATATGTGTTCCTTGGAGTAGGGGCTAACTTTTCTGGAAAGTACTTTCTAGAATTTTGGACAGGGACGTTGTAAAAATGGGGGTTAAAAAGGGGAAAAAGGCCCCCCTTGACGGCCTGCCCAAACCGCTGGAAGTTGAAATTTGGTATAAAGGTTCCTCCACTATCGTAGACATCCACCAAGACGGGAGTTTTGGAAATTTTTACAGGGACGGGCAAAACGGGGAAAAAGTCTCCCCCTTGACGGCCTGCTCAAACTGCTGGAGCTATGAAGTTGAAATTTGGTATGTAGGTTCCTCGACCGGTGTAGACGTCCGTTGAGACGGCATTTTTGGAAATTCTTATCGGGAGGGGCAAAAAGGGGACAAAAAAAGTACCTTTTCCAAACAAGTACCTTTTCCCAAAAAAAGTACCTTTTCCCAAAAAAAGTAAATTTTTCCAAAAAAAGTACCTTTTTCCAAAAAAGTACCTTTTTCCAAAAAAAGTACCTTTTTCCAAAAAAAGTACCTTTTTCCAAAAAAAGTACCTTTTTCCAAAAAAAGTACCTTTATCCAAAAAAAGTACCTTTTTCCAAAAAAAGTACCTTTTTCCAAAAAAAGTACCTTTTTCCAAAAAAAGTACCTTTTTCCAAAAGAAGTACCTTTTTCCAAAAAAAGTACCTTTTTCCAAAAAAAAGTACCTTTTCCCGAAAAAAATACCTTTTTCCAAAAAAGTACCTTTTTCCAAAAAAAGTACCTTTTTCCAAAAAAGTACCTTTTTCCAAAAAAAGTACCTTTTTCCAAAAAAAATTCCTTTTTCCAAAAAAAGTACCTATTTCCAAAAAAAGTACCTTTTTCCAAAAAAAGTACCTTTTTCCAAAAAATGTACCTTTTTCTAAAAAAATGTACCTTTTCCAAAAAAAAAAGTACCTTTTCCCAAAAACATACATTTTTCCAAAAAAATAACTTATTCAAAAAAAGTACCTTTTCCAAAAAAAAGTACCTTTTCCCAAAAAAAATACCTTTTTCTAAAAAAATGTTCCTTTTCCCAAAAAACATACATTTTTTCAAAAAAATACCTTTTTCAAAAAAGTACCTTTTCCAAAAAAAAGTACCTTTTCCCAAAAAAAAGTACCTTTTTCTAAAAAAATTTTCCTTTTCCAAAAGAAGTACCTTTTCCAAAAAAAGTACCTTTTTCCAAAAAACATAAATTTTTCCAAAAAAAAACAACTTTTTAAAAAAAAATACCTTTTGCAAAAAAGTACAAATAAAGTACTTTGTAAAAACAAAGTATCTTTTTCCAAAAAATTTCGTTTTTCCAAAAAGTACCATTTAAAATAATATATAATTTCAAAAAAACTACTTTTTTTCCTCCACCCACGGATATCTCCACTAAAACAAGGTTTCTTGATATTCGGCATAGACGTGCGCTAAGACGGGATTTTTGGAAATTCCTACCGGAACGGGCAAAAAGGGGAAAAGTCTCCCCATAAACAGTCTCACAAATTGGAAAAGTGCCTGCCCAAACCACTGGAGGTAAGAAGTTGAAATTTGGTATAAAGGTTCCTCCACTGTAGTAGACATCGACTAAGTTTGTATTTTTGGAATTCCCTACAGGATATCCCAAAAGGAAACTCGGTATGTGAGTTCCTCCTTCTGTGTAGGCGTCCGCTTAGACGGAATTTTTGAAATTCCTATCGGGAGGGGAAAAGTCTCCTCCTGACGGCTTGCCCAATCCCTTTTGGCCAACCTAAAATTTTAAATATGTATTCCTTGGAGTAGGACTAACTCACCGGCAACGTAATTTTTCTATTTTTTTTTATTTTATTTTATTTATTTTGTAGAATTGCTCCATACACAAGACTAAAAGTCTTATTTTGCAGTATGGAACTGAGGATAGGTAAATTTGTGAAAATCATTTGGAACAGGAACATAGTAAAAATGGTGGTTGAAAGGGAAAAATGTCCCCACTAACGGCCTGCCCAAACCGCTTAGGCAATGCAGTTGAAATTTGGTATGAATGTTCCTCATCCATCGCAGATAGCCGCGAAGATGGAATTTTTGTAAATTCCTAAAGGGAGGGGCAAAAAGAAGAAAAGCCTCACCTTGGGGGCCGGTAAAACCCTTTCGGCTAGAAACCTGAAGCTTAAAATGTGGGTCCCTGGAGTGAGGGCTAACGTATTAGAAAGATACTTTTTGAATTTTGGACAGGGTCGTTATAAAATGGGAGCTCAAAAAGGGAAAGTTGCCCCTTAACGACCTGTCCAAACTGCTGGAACTAGGAAGCTGAAATTCGGTACTTAAGTTCCTCTCAGCCTGCTCAAACTGCTGGAACTAGGAAGCTGGAATTCCCTGTCGATGGATTTTCGGAAATTCCTACCGAGAGGGGCACAAATAGTAAAAGTTGGCTAGAAACCTGAAATGTAAAACATATGTTACTTGGAGTATCTGCTCACTTACCGAGACGGTGCTTTTTGGACAGGGACATTGCAAAAATGGGGATTAATGAAGCGAAAAGTGCCGCTTAAAGGCCTGCCCAAACCGCTGGAGGTAGGAAGTTGAAATTTGGTATTAAAGTTCCTCCTCTATTGTAGACATCCGCTAAAATGAGATTTTTGGAAATTTCTACAGGTAGGGTCAAAAACAGGAAAAGTCTCCCCCTTAACGGCCTGGCCAAACTGCTGGAACAAGGGATCTTAAATTGGGTTCCTTCTCCAACGTTGACGTCCCCTAAGATGGTATTTTTGGAAATTCATACCGGGAGGGGTAAAAAAGGAAAAACTTCCCCCTTGACGGCCTGGCCAAACTGCTGGATATAGAGACCTAAAATTATGTATGTAGTAGGTTCCTCCTCCAACGCAGACGTCCTCTAAGACGGAATTTTTGGAAATTCCTACCGGGAGGGGTAAAAAGGGAATAATTCTCCACCTTGATGGCCTAACCGAACCCTTCGACTAGAAACCTGTAATATATAATATGTTTTCCTTGGAGTATGGGCTAACTTATCGACAAGGCATTTCTAGGACTTTGGACAGGAACGTGGTAAAAATGGTGGTTCAAAAGGGGAAAATTGCCCCCCCCCCCCCCTTGACGTCTGCGTCTTTAGCTAGAAACCTAAAACTTAAAGAACAAGTGTATATGAAACACTAAAATTAAGAAACTAAATAGGAAACGAGTGGGATTGAAACACTACACAAGTGGAATGAAATGGATATAAACGTTGAACGAGTGGAATTGAAATTATAGACAATGCAAATGGATTGGAAGAGGGAATTACCTGTTCAAACACTATCAACGGAATATGAAACTTATGTAGCATTGAAACATACTCCCCAAAAAGTTAAACAAATTTTCTGAAAGAGAAAAAACCTTAGAAAAGGAATGGAACTTATATATTCCGATATTTAAACTTCATGTAACGAAGCACCGGTGGAAGAAACCGACGCAGTAAATTTTCCAACTGAATTTGTGAATTTACTTGAATTGCCAGGTCTACCTTTACATAAACTGGAATTAAAAAAAAAAACTTTAAGACACGCTAACAACGTAGCTTTGCCCGCTATTTTTAATATTATAAAATGCTTTCCAACCCTGCTTTACGTTATTTATTTTCATTCAAAACACAAATGAACAAAACTACTTACGGGTCTATCTACCTAAGTTCGCACTTTACCAAATTATCTTAACATACACACGTATATTGCAATTTATTATGGATTCATTACTAACAATCCACTTTCATGAGAAAAAGTGATCAAATATTTATTTATTTTAAACCCATTGTTGTGCAGAATTATTTATTTGTGGTGGCTGGGTGAAGGCTTTAAATAAAAAAACGAATTTAATAAAAATTGTGGAGGGCGCAGCCCCCCCCCCCTTAACCTTTAAGGCACGCTAACAACGTAGCGGGCTGCGCCCGCTAGTTACCAATATTTTGCTGGGCACAGCCCAGTGATGCTATTTGAGAATTTGTGTTTCGTGCCAAATTGGAGTCAAAAAAGTGCCAAAACATCTCCAAAATTTAATTTAGTTGCAAAAACATAAAGTATGTGAACTGGCTTCCTCAAATTCAAAAACATATTTGCACCATGGCGAAACAATATAAAGGTGGAATTATTAGAATATATATTTTGAATTGACATAAACCTGCAATGTCAAACAAAAAAAAAAAAAAAAAATCAAAACAAACAAAAGAATCCGTATTTAATTATTTTTAAATTTAATTTTTTAAAAAAGTTTAAACTTTAACGAAATTTATTTCAAATTTATTTATACCACTACCACAGGTCATATCGCTTGGAACTAAAAACCAAGGTTGGTTACCGTTATCGTTATAATAACGTTATCGCTAAAATACCGTTTCAAATTGAATACCGTTACCGTTATCGATACCTCTAAAAAAATTTATAAATACCGTTATCATTACCGTTACCATTATTTTTATGGGTAGTTACCGGTATTTATTATTTTATATAAAAATTACAATTTTTTCATTTTATAATCTGGAGTGTTTTTTTTTACAAAAAATTTATAGATAATAATTTTACTTATTAAAACTACCGGTATTGAATTTATAGCTTAAAATCTGTATTTTCAGTATTTAAAATTAAAAATATGCCATGTTTTTACTTGTTTTTATATGTTTTTAACATAATTATTAATACCGGTACGTACCGGTATTGCTGTTTCGATAACGGTATACCGTTACCGAAACAGTCTTAAATACCGTTACCGTTACCTAAACAAACGAAATTTGATACCGTTACCCTTACCGTTGTTCGTTTCGGTAACCAACCTTGCTCAAAACCAACAAACCGTTGGTGATTGGTTAGTTCATAGAGGACGACTGCTGTTAACTGCATGATAAGGCAATTTTTTAATGATGTTAGAAACCGCATATAAAAATACCAAACAACTAACCTTGCATTTGTGGGAAATTTTCATCCATAAGTAAAACGGAAACTATCTTGCTTCGTTTGTATTAGGAAATGCATTTTTTTTTAAATTAATATTTTATAATTTTCTTTTTTTTAAATAAGCAAATTTTGTATGTTTGTCTTTTCGTTTTATTTTTCTCTTTTTTTTCGTTTGACATTGCAGGGAATAAAATTTTGACACAAATGACAACTTTATCTAATAATTCTACCTGGGTATTTGTACAATGTATTTGCACAATAAACTCTATACATTATAGAACGGAACTCTTTGAGAATTCAACTGTATATATTTCCGGCGCAATCTTATTTTAGGGGTTAAAAACCGAGGAGGATATAGGGGCGTAAACTAACTTTTTAAATACTTTCAGCCTTACTATTAATATTTTCCAAGCGTATATATATTTTAGTTAAAGTCGACTTTAGTTAAATATTGGGTGGCAGTATGCGTTGACTTAGTTTATTTTTGAAGCATTCTGATTGGTTAATTTATTTTCCACCAATCAAAATGTTTGAAAATAGAAATATTTTTGTAGGGTTTTCATACACAAAATGAACAAAACCGTATGATTAAAAATAAAGTCGACTTTAAATTTAAAATACTCTTTTATAGTAAGGGCATTTATTTATTTCAAAGCAACAAAGGTAAAAGGGGACAGTTACTTCGAAGAGGTGAAAAATAGAACTGTAAACAAGTTTTTTGAAGTTATAATATTTTTTTTTAAAGCAACAAAGTTGAATGGAGTAACAGATGAAAGGTATTTCGAAGGGTTATCTCGTCGTATGGAAGACATCCACCTTTATGATTATACTATTTTTCAAATCCTTTGATGTTGGAAGGTTTTTAATGGGTTTCTGCAACCAAATTTAAATATTTTGTACATCACGTGATCTCAGCTACATAGAGGGTTTTTGGGCTTTTTTGGACTTAAGATGACTTTTACCGAAGCTCTTTTAGCACCTATATTTCCAATATTTTAAATGGATGGCAGCTCTTTTTCCTAATCAAAGGTATTATGAGCATTAATGTTTTTCCTTTTTGAAGTATTTTAGACGTTTGTACAATTGGTACGTTGTACGTACGTAGTACAAACGTCCATTTTAACCCTTTGATATGGGATTGGGCGCCTAATAAAATGTAAACCTCACATATAACGCCATTTGCTTACTAAAATGGTTACTTGTTGTAGAATAATTTCATGATTTTTTAGACTATACGAATACAAAAAATTCAGAGTCCGTAAAAAGTTGTTTTTCCTTTTTTTATTTCCTTCTAAAGCACCGTAAGTTGTTTTTCACGCGGAAAAATTTCATTCGAACTTTAAAGGCTTGAAACTGCAATTTAAATTATAAAAATTAACAATTTTTTTAATTTTATAAGAAAGACACAATCACAATATACACAAAATGCCACTTCTTCACAAGAAAAAAGTCTTGTACATTAAATTCGCGTGAAAACAAAGTTTACACAATTTTCACGTGAAACTCATTGTCGTGAAAAATTATTTTTTTTATATGGAGTATAACAGTTTTTTCACGTAAAACTCAAAAAACTTACGGTGCTTAACTATAAAAAAATTGTATAACATTTTTGTATAATCGGAAATATTCTTCAACAAATAAAAACAAATTAACAATTCAAACATTAATAATATTTTGAATTATTTGTCCTGTAGACAATTTTTGATCAATTCAGGAACGTTTCCTTAAAAAATATTAGCTTTTCCATTAACAAACCGTTCTAGTTCTTTTTTTAATTCCGCAACGCATCCATTACACTGTGAGACAAATGGTAGGGGTCAGTGATCGGGAAGGGTTCAAACTACCGGGAAAGTTATATCGGTAAAAAAGAAGTTATACGTGTCCCGGCGTTTCGCTGGGTCAAGTCTAGGAATCGAGATATATCGATTCGAAGTAAGTAACTATCATATAGGTGAAATTGTCACCTTTGGTGGTCTTTTTTGACATAACTCGAGAACCACTAGTCCGATTTTGCTCAAACCATTTTAAAAAAATTAAAAATTACAATTCCTTTAATCTGTTCATATAACGTTTTTCTATATACTCAACAGTTTTGCCGGTAAAAATAAATGTATGAAGAAAAATATATTTTTTGCCTAAAATATTAAAAAAAAGTAATAAACAAAAGGTTATTTGATTTTTATGGTAGCGGTAACAAACTAAAAAACGGTCATATATGTGCGTGGACAATTAAAAGGAAAAAAGGAAAGTGCATTTTTTAATTATTTGGGTTTTTTCTGTTGGCTACCTGCATGATTTTGTTACACAAATTGCACCCACAATTTGATTTTTATGGTAGCGGTAACAAACTAAAAAACGGTCATAAATGTGCGTGGACAATTAAAAGGAACAAAGGAAAGTGCACTTTTTTAATTATTTGGGTTTTTTCCGTTGGCTACCTGCATGATTTTGTTACACAAATTGCACCCACATTTATGAGTGGTCATGTTTTAGAACGTTTCGAAAAATTTAAAACGCACACGAATCAGGTATATAGCCACCCTTAAAAGATGCGCCAATTCATAAGTACCTCTCAGTAAAATATTGAAACTTACGTAGTTTTTATAGGTGTTCATTGATCGATTTTTGTCATTCAACAAGTGTCTCCGAACGCGTAAAGTACGATTTTTTTAAAGTGACGAAAAAGTAATAAAAGTATAAAACCGAAATGAGTGCAAATTGTCCAGAAAATATCAATTTATTTTGTTACGTTTGTGGCAAAAGAGCTTTTTCAACAAATACTGCATTACTCACTGAGCAAGTGGAGCGTGCTTTTAAACTTTATTTTGATTCCGAAATAATTCGCGGCGTTTCGTGGGCCCCAGACAAAATTTGTAAAACGTGCTACAATGCTCTTAACATGTGGATCCAAGGGAAACGCAGTTCACTTTCTTTTGGTGTACCAATGATTTGGACTGATCCAGGAGAGCACTATTCCGATAACTGTTACGCTTGCGCAAACAAAATATGTGGAGTAAATCGTAAAGGCCTTAAACGAAGAGTTTACATATCTGTTAGAAGTGCACAAATACCTCTACCGCATTCGGATGAAATACCAATTCCACCGCTTCCAAGTCCTGACAGAGAAACTTCTTTTTCTATTGAAACAATGGATCAATCGGATTTCACCTATAAACCAACACCAGAAGCCAGCCCATCGAACAAAATAATTCCAATATCACAAGCAAGAATGGACAAGATTGTTGCAGAATTAAACCTTTCTCAACGTGAAACAGAAAAACTTGCCCAGCTTTTGAAAGAAGGCAACAATTTGGAGCCTACTGTCAAAGTCACCGGATATCGAAGACGACAATTGCTATTCCAACGGTACTACACACTCAACGAAGGGAACACATTTGTTTACTGCCACGATATAAAGGGACTGATGGAGGCGATGGCCATTAATTATGTCGCAGCCGATTGGCGAATGTTCATCGATTCTTCGAAATCAAGCCTGAAAGTCGTTTTGCTACATAAATATAATAAAAAACCAAGCATTCCCATTGGCTACAGCACAGACATGAGCGAAACATACGATTCGATGAAAATAATTTTGGATAAAGTTTGCTACACTGATCACATGTGGCGGATCAGTTGTGATCTGAAAGTCGTGGCGATGCTAAGAGGACTCCAAGGAGGCTATACGAAAAACATGTGTTTCTTGTGTCTTTTGGATACCCGATTTAAAGGAAACCAATACGAAACGCATGACTGGCTTCCTCGAGATCCAACGGAGAAAAGACACAACTGCGTGCCAATGGAGAACGTCCTCATGCCCCCTCTCCATATCAAACTGGGAATCGTAAAAAATTTCATCAAGGCCATTGTAAAGCAACCGAAAATTCTTGATTGTTTGAATAATATTTTCCCACGAATCAGCGAAACAAAATTGAAGGAAGGTGTTCTGAATGGGCCGGATATACGAAAGCTTATGAAATCAAAGGAATTTAAAGGTGCTTTAGACGGTAATGATTACTTTGCGTGGAGGGCAGTGAAGAAAGTCATAAGATATTTTTTGGGAAGTACGCGAGCACACAATTACCCCGCTCTTGTGACCAAGATGTTGCACTACTTCCAGAAAATTGGAGTGAATATGTCCCTCAAAATTCACTTCTAGCATCGCCATCTCGAATACTTCAGCAAGCAGCTAGCCTCAGAGTCGGATGAACATGGCGAGCGCTTCCATCAAGTGACAATGCCAATGAAAACGCGATATAAAGGCAAAAGGCTCGATTCGCTGCTGGCTGAAATTTGTTGGTGGTGGCAAAAGACGTACGATCCCGACAATGAAAATGAAGAAGAAGAATATACAATGGGAGTTTCCTCCGAGGGTAAGTCACAAAAATTAAGTTAACTGACTGATTAAAAACAATTGATTTTTTCCAGATGAAGACAGATCCTCATCCGATACAGACTCTGAACAAGTGGGCGAACCACCACGCAAGAAAGTAAAGGGCGCAACCAAACGAAAATAAGTTTTGCGTTCATCGATTTTTATAATCTATATATCTATGTAATAACCTAATAATTACCTGTAATAATTTTTAATTTTACGTGTTAATAATAAATAATATATAATAAATATTATCCAAACTCATTGAAACATAAAGTCAATATTCTTGTCAAAATGAGATACCTTCACCTAATTGTGAATAAAAGCGAAACACGTCCATCGATTTTCATGATCTATGTCTCATTTTGTTTAAAGGTTATGTGACTTTGCGTGAAAGTAATACGACTTGCCTTTTTTTCCGTTTTGGATTTTTTATGAATTTAAAAAATAAAAAATTTAATATTTTAGGCAAAAAATATTTTTTTTCTTCATATCTTTATTTTTACCGGCAAAACTGTTGAGTATATAGAAAAACGTTAATGAACAGATTAAAGGAATTGTAATTTTTAATTTTTTTAAAATTGTTTGAGCAAAATCGGACTAGTGGTTCTCGAGTTATGTCAAAAAAAGACCACCAAAGGTGACAATTTGATAGTTACTAACTTCAAATCGATATATCTCGATTCCTAGACGTGACCCAGCGAACATTTGACCCATATACCATTTCCCGTTGGTTTCATCCCATCCCGATTAGTGTTATTATAGAATATTTAAAATAATTTTTAAAATCTTAAAAAAACGGTTTTTTAAAACATTTTGGAATACAAAAAAGTGCCAAAATGTAATCGAAAGTGCCAACGTGCCATTAAGATCTCGAAAGTGCCAAAAATGGCACTATTGTGCCACTTTTACCAACAGTGTCACAGCATTCACGGTCTGTTCTAATATCACAGCCTTCGCGGTCTGTTCTAATGTCACAGCCTTCGCGGTCTGTTCTAATCAGTGTTGCCATAATACAAATGCGAAAAGGTGCTAGATCGTCGAAAAAAGTGATAGATTCAAAATAAAAAGTGCTAAAAAAGGTGTTAGATTTTTTTTAACATGCATTATCAGTTTTTATCAAAGTTGGCAACCGATTCATATTGTTAAGGCCAGTTTACATTATAAGATTTTCGGTACGATTTTGCTTAGGTACACATGCAAAACATATAGGCAAGTTTGCAAAATCTTTCCGAATATCTTATAGTGTAAACCAGCCTTTAGTGTTAATGAATAACGTTATTTCATATATATTTCGCTAGGGTATTTTAAGGTTATCAGTATAATAAGTTATTTCGTTAAGTTTTTTTAGGGTTAACGGTATTTATAATTATTTCGTTTGGTTATTTTAAGGTTTTTTAAGTTATTTCGTTATGGCTAGTTTATACTGTATGATTTTTGGTATGATTTTGCTTTAGTACACATGGAAAACATATAGGCTGGGTTGCAAAATCACACCGAAAATCTTATAATGTAAACCAGCCTTTTGTGGTATTTTAAGGTAAATGATGGTACCTAGGATATTTAAAATTTTAGAGTTAGGGTCTTTTAGGTTAAACGGTATTTTAAATAATTTCGTTATAGTATTTTACGGTTAGTGATATTTTCATTTATTTCGTTAATGGTATTTTTAGGTTAATTGTTGTTATTTGAATGCATTGTAAATCGATATTTCTTTTTTGGGATTAGTGTTGACAAACCATGGTTGTTATTGAATTATTAATAAAAAAAACTATGCATTTCATACAGTCGCCATTTCAAAGGGTCATCATTTATTTCTGGCTTTAAATCAGTAAAATAATTAAAAAATCATAATTTGGAGATCAATTGGAAACGTTCTCCATAGAAATAATTTCAGATTTTGAAGCTGAAACATATCAGATTCTACAGAAAGATTAGCTATTATACGAAAAATTTTGGGTTTTGTGAACTATTTTGTTAGAAAAATCATCAATTATGTGAAAATTTTTCACAGAAATGCCTTCCGATTTTGAAAATATTTTAATATATTAATAAATCGTCAGATTCTGATGCTGATGATTTATATAGAGAAACCATCTAATTTTAAATTCTTCCTGCTGTAGAAAACTTGTATCTAAGATTCAAAAAATTTTTACTGAACGACATGTTTTGTTAGTCCTATACTTTTGTAATTTTAATATACATATACATCTTAGCAATATTTCTTTTCGATTCACATTTTTACAATTTTTTCCAAAAATTTAAAAATCTGCTAACAATCTCAGACACGGTTTTTGGGCTGTACTTCAAGGTCCTTTCGATTGCCGTTAACAATCAGATGTTGGTTTTCAAATTGGAACTCTTTTGGAAGTGATCTAGTGTGAACTTAAGTCAGAAATGTCAAACTAACTTTTCTTATTTCTTTTTTTTTTAGAAATTCGTAAATATTTGCATGCCAATATTTAACAAAAAGTTGGCATGACTGTCTGATCTGTTCTGTTCGCGGTCTGTTCTATTGATCACCACTGCCTAGGTGATCGGGATTATATGCGACTCCACCGCAGAGGAGGTCGCCAACCCGAGGATATCTATACCCGAGTCTGAAGACGACTACCTGCCGAGACCCAACCGAGTCGAACTACGACTACCTGCCGACACCCAACCGAGTCGAACGACGACCTGCCGAGCATAACCGAGTCGGAGGACGACTACCTGAAGCCGAAGTTTGTATTTCCTACGGATAATTCTCCGAACCGAATAAACCCGAGTGAATCAACAAGGTGTTGCCATTTGTGAAATGTATTGTATTTGAACTTAATTAATTAATAAAGATAATAGTATAAACATTGAAAAGAGGAAATCGATTGTGCTTTTACTTAAGGTTTACGGGTCCTCAAGTAGACCCTGAACACCACTGGACTACTTCAGCCGACGACAAAACTCTGTTATATTCTAATTTAATTAATTTCTTTTTTCGATGTAAATACTATGTACTTTCATGTAGTGTAAACACACCAGATGACGTACCACTCTAATTATTACATTGGTTTGTGCGGTTGTACATCTACTATGTATAACAAGCCAATGAAAGTTGTTTAGTGTATGCACTACACTTGTTTGTATGTTTGTATACTGTGTATACCCGAGTAAAAAAAATTATATATAATCATATGTGGCATATATTAAAATATATAATTAGACATGTCGTTATGTATATCCATATATAATTATATATGACGTCTTTTTCCAAAATTTTTCTTTATATTATGCCATATATAATTTCATCTAATTAGATATCGGCCTTTATAATATTAGATATGGTATATATGATTATATATTGCATAGCATGGCTGATCTTATTGCATATATAGTTATATATAGAGCTATATCTTAATATATATGGCGGCATTTTAGGAATACATTATTATAAATGGTATCATTTAAACAACATATAACTATATATGGTGCCAGTTAAACTATATATTATCATATATGGTGCCATTTCAACAATATATGCTCATATAGGAACAACATTTTTAATACAGTTCCAGATATGATAATATATGGAACTGTATTTGATGTATATTTTAATATATCGTATCATTTAAACAACCCGAGTAAAAATAGTTACATATAGTCATATATGTGATTAAGTTATATCTGTATAAATATACAGTTCCATCCGAAGAATGGCCCGATATATTTTTATCAATTTTTATTTAATTGTATCAGTTTAGATCTGACCTGATTAAATTATGTATTGATCAGATGAAATTGTATCCGATTTTTGCCCTGATACAATTTTATCGGTTTATATGTAATGGTGTCAGGTTTGATCGTAATTGGTTCAATTTTATATAAATAAAATATAATTGTATCCGACATTTACCTTATACAGTTGTATCAAAGTTTTATACTGATACAATATATCAGGTCAAAATTGGGATATAACTATATAATTTTGTATACAAATATATCTATTTGCACCTAAACTGATAACATGTGATATAAACCAATAAAATTGTATCAGGTCAAAAATCAGATACAATTTCATTTGAATAACAAATAATTTAATCAGGTCAGATATAAACTGATGCAATTAGATAAAAACTGATAAACAACTGATACAATTTTATCGGGCCATTTTCCGGATCAAATGGTACATGGATCACTGTAAGTTATATATTACCATATAAAGATCCATATTATTTTTTTAATAGGGAACATCTCCATATATAAAAGAATAACGTGACTGACTGACTCAACATCGCCCAGCCCAAACCGCTGAAGCTAGGAAGTTGAAATTTGGTATGTAGGTTCCTCTTTCGGCGTAGACGTCCGCTAAGACGGGATTTTTGGAAATTCCTACCGGAACGGGCAAAAAGGGGAAAAGTCTCCCCCTTGGCGGCCTGCCAAAACCCCTTTGGCTAGAAAGCTGAAATTTAAGATATGTGTTCCTTGGAGTATGGGCTAACTTTTCTGGAAAGTACTTTCTGGAATTTTGGACAGGGACATTGTAAAAATGGGGGTTAAAAAGGGGAAAAAGGCCCCCCTTGACGGCCTGCTCAAACCGCTGGAGGTAGGAAGTTGAAATTTGGTATAAAGGTTCCTCCACTATCGTAGACATCCACCAAGACGGGAGTTTTGGAAATTTTTACAGGGACGGGCAAAAAGGGGAAAAAGTCTCCCCCTTGACGGCCTGCTCAAACTGCTGGAGCTATGAAGTTGAAATTTGGTATGTAGGTTCCTCGACCGGTGTAGACGTCCGTTGAGACGGCATTTTTGGAAATTCTTATCGGGAGGGGCAAAAAGGGGACAAAAAAAGTACCTTTTTCCAAAAAAGTACCTTTTCCCAAAAAAAGTACCTTTTCCCAAAAAAAGTACCTTTTTCCCAAAAAAGTACCTTTTTCCAAAAAAGTACCTTTTTCCAAAAAAAGTACCTTTTTCCGAAAAAATTACCTTTTTCCAAAAAAAGTACCTTTTTCCAAAAAAGTACCTTTTTCCAAAAAAAGTACCTTTTTCCAAAAAAAATTCCTTTTTCCAAAAAAAGTACCTTTTTCCAAAAAAAGTACCCTTTTCCAAAAAATAGTACCTTTTTCCAAAAATAGTACCTTTTTCCAAAAAAAGTACCTTTTTCCAAAAAAATTACCTTTTTCCAAAAAAAGTACCTTTTTCCAAAAAAGTACCTTTTTCCAAAAAAAGTACCTTTTTCCAAAAAAAGTACCTTTTTCCAAAAAAAAATTCCTTTTTCAAAAAAAAGTACCATTTTCCAAAAAAAAGTACCTTTTTCCAAAAAAAGTACCCTTTTCCAAAAAAAAGTACGTTTTTCCAAAAAAAGTACCTTTTTCCAAAAAAAGTACCTTTTTCCAAACAAAGTACCTTTTTCCAAAAAAAGTACCTTTTTCCAAAAACAGTACCTTTTTCCAAAAAAAAGTACCTTTTATCAAAAAAAAGTACCTTTTTCCAAAAAAAGTACCTTTTTCCAAAAAAAGTACCTTTTTCCAAAAAAAGTACCTTTTTCCAAAAAAAGTACCTTTTTTCAAAAAAAGTACCTTTTTCCAAAAAAAGTACCTTTTTCCACAAACAGTACCTTTTTCCAAAAAAAGTACCTTTTTCCAAAAAAAAGTACCTTTTTCCAAAAAAAGTACCTTTTTCCAAAAACAGTACCTTTTTCCAAAAAAAGTACCTTTTTCCAAAAAAAGTACCTTTTTCCAAAAAAAGTACCTTTTTCCAAAAAAAAGTACCTTTTTCCAAAAACAGTACCTTTTTCCAAAAAAAGTACCTTTTTCCAAAAAAAGTACCTTTTTCCGAAAAAAGTACCTTTTTCCAAAAAAAGTACCTTTTTCCAAAAAAAGTACCTTTCCAGAAAAAAGTACCTTTTTCCAAAAAAAATACCTTTTTCCAAAAAAAGTACCTTTTTTAAAAAAAGTACCTTTTTCCAAAAAATGTACCTTTTTCTAAAAAAATGTACCTTTCCCAAAAAAAAGTACCTTTTCCAAAAAAAGTACCTTTTCCCAAAAAACATACATTTTCCAAAAAACAAACATTTTTCCAACAAAAAACACCTTTTTAAAAAAAATACATTTTCCAAAAAAAGTACAAATAAAGTACTTTGTAAAAACAAAGTATCTTTTCCAAAAAATTTCGTTTTTCCAAAAAGTACCATTTAAAATAATATATAATTTCAAAAAAACTACTTTTTTTCCTCCCCCACGTATATCTCCACTAAAACAAGGTTTCTTGATATTCGGCATAGACGTGCGCTAAGCCGTCTTAGGAAATTCCTACCGGAACGGGCAAAAAGGGGAAAAGTCTCCCTATTAACAGTCTCACAAATTGGAAAAGTGTCTGCCCAAACCACTGGAGGTAAGAAGTTGAAATTTGGTGTAAAGGTTCCTCCGCTGTAGTAGACATCGACTAAGTTTGTATTTTTGGAATTCCCTACAGGATATCCCAAAAGGAAACTCGGTATGTGAGTTCCTCCTTCTGTGTAGGCGTCCGCTTAGACGGAATTTTTGAAATTCCTATCGGGAGGGGAAATAAGGTAAAAGTCTCCTCCTGACGGCTTGCCCAATCCCTTTTGGTCAACCTAAAATTTTAAATATGTATTCCTTGGAGTAGGACTAACTCACCGGCAAAGTAATTTTTCTATTTTGGAACAAGAACATAGTAAAAATGGTGGTTGAAAGGGAAAAATGTCCCCACTAACGGCCTGCCCAAACTGCTTAGGCAATGCAGTTGATATTTGGTATGAATGTTCCTCATCCATCGCAGATAGCCGCGAAGATGGAATTTTTGTAAATTCCTAAAGGGAGGGGCAAAAAGAAGAAAGGCCTCACCTTGGGGGCCGGTAAAAACCCCTTCGGCTAGAAACCTGAAGCTTAAAATGTGGGTCCCTGGAGTAAGGGCTAACTTATTAGAAAGATACTTTTTTGAATTTTGGACAGGGTCGTTATAAAATGGGGGCTCAAAAAGGGAAAGTTGCCCCTTAACGACCTGTCCAACCTGCTGGAACTAGGAAGCTGAAATTCGGTACTTAGGTTTCTCTTCCAGCCTAATTCCAACCGGGAGGGACAAAAAAAAAAAAAGTGTCCCCCTTGACAGCCTGCTCAAACTGCTGGAACTAGGAAGCTGAAATTCCCTGTCGATGGATTTTCGGAAATTCCTACCGAGAGGGGCACAAATAGTAAAAGTTGGCTAGAAACCTGAAATGTAAAACATATGTTACTTGGAGTATGGGCTCACTTACCGGGAAGCTGCTTTTAATTGGATTAATGAAGCGAAAAGTGCCGCTTAAAGGCCTGCCCAAACCGCTGGAGGTAGGAAGTTGAAATTTGGTATTAAAGTTCCTCCTCTATTGTAGACATCCGCTAAGATGAGATTTTTGGAAATTTCTACAGGTAGGGTCAAAAACAGGAAAAGTCTCCCCCTTAACGGCCTGGCCAAACTGCTGGAACAAGGGATCTTAAATTGGGTTCCTTCTCCAACGTTGACGTCCCCTAAGATGGTATTTTTGGAAATTCATACCGGGAGGGGTAAAAAGGGAAAAAAATTCCATTTTGACGGCCTGGCCAAACTGCTGGATATAGAGACCTAAAATTATGTATGTAGTAGGTTCCTCCTCCAACGCAGACGTCCTCTAAGACGGAATTTTTGGAAATTCCTACCGGGAGGGGTAAAAACGGAATAATTCTCCCCCTTGATGGCCTAACCGAACCCTTCGGCTAGAAACCTGTAATATATAATATGTTTTCCTTGGAGTATGGGCTAACTTATCGACAAGGCATTTCTAGGACTTTGGACAGGAACGTGGTAAAAATGGTGGTTCAAAAGGGGAAAATTGCCCCCCCCCTTAACGTCTGCGTCTTTAGCTAGAAACCTAAAACTTAAAGAACAAGTGTATATGAAACACTAAAATTAAGAAACTAAATAGGAAACGAGTGGAATTGAAACACTACACAAGTGAAATGAAATGGATATAAACGTTGAACGAGTGGAATTGAAATTATAGACAATGCAAATGGATTGGAAGATGGAATTACCTGTTCAAACACTATCCACGGAATATGAAACTTATGTAACATACTCTCCAAAAAGTTAAACAAATTTTCTAAAAGAGAAAAAACCTTAGAAAAGGAATGGAACTTATATATTCCGATATTTAAACTTCATGTAACGAAGCACCGGTGGAAGAAACCGACGCAGTAAATTTTCCAACTGAATTTGTGAATTTACTTGAATGCCAGGTCTACCTTTACATAAACTGGAATTAAAAAAAAAAACTTTAAGACACGCTAACAACGTAGCCTGCTTTGCCCGCTATTTTTAATATTATAATATGCTTTCCAACCCTACTTTACGTTATTTATTTTCATTCAAAACACAAATGAACAAAACTACTTACGGGTCTATCTACCTAAGTTCGCACTTTACCAAATTATCTTGACATACACACGTATATTGCAATTTATTATGGATTCATTAATAACAAACCACTTTCATGAGAAAAAGTGATCAAATATTTATTTATTTTAAACCCATTGTTGTGCAGAATTATTTATTTGTGGTGGCTGGGTGAAGGATTTAAATAAAAAAACTTTAAATAAAAAAACGAATTTAATAAAAATTGTGGAGGGCGTAGCCCCCCCCCCCCCCTTAACCTTTAAGGCACGCTAACAACGTAGCGGGCTGCGCCCGCTAGTATACCATATATGGTGCCATTTAAACAATATATTATCATATATGGTGCCATTTAAACAACATATGGTCATATATGGTAACTCATCAGCAACTACAATATTAACGGTATTTCAGAAGCTATTTAGTGTATTTCAGAAATTTTAAATATATTTCAGAAATTTATCAAATGTACTACAGAAATTATTAATTGTATTTCAGTAATAATCAAATCTATTTCAAAACTTGTTGATTGTATTTCATAATTAATAGAGAAAAATTTCTGAAAATTTGAAAATATAATTTCTGCAATACAATTGATAATTTCTGAAATACAGTTTGATAATTTCTGAATTTCGGAAATACAATCAATAATTTCTGAAATACAATTGATAAAACTGAAATTCAATTGACTAGTTCTGAAATACAATTCATAAATCTGAAAAATAATTGATAAGTTCTGAAATACAATTGATAAAACTGAATTTCAATTGATTATTTCTGAAATACAATTTATAAATCTTAAAAACAATTGATACAATTGGAAATGGTGTAGAGCGTTAAAAAGATGTAAATAAAATTATTTTTTTAAAAAAATTCAATTCCCGAGTAAAACGGGTTATACATTATTTTATATTATTTAATACAATTATGTCTCGTTATATATTGCTTTGTATGGCACTATATAATAAGACATAATTTTCGTCTTTCGGTCAAATTTTATATGACCCAATATCTAAATATATCTTTTTACATATGTTGTCCAATTTAATCAGATCTCGCCCATGGAATTTAAATTGTAAGACCAAATATCAGAGACTATTAATTATAGAGATAGGAAATCAAAACTTACACTACTAACCGATAGAGGGCGCTACAATTTAGTATTGCCTGGGCAACTATTTAGTATCAGGTTAGTATCAGCTGAGCCTATATTTAAAAACTGCTTAAAATAAGGAAAAAACCAGCGCGGAATATATTCAAATAATAAAATTTGAGATATTCGTTTCCCGGTAAAAAATGTTCATATACGGTCAAACATGTTCATATATGGTTTATGTATGGACACATATGACCAAATATGGATTTTTTATGAACATATATGGATTTTATATAAACATATATGGAAGTATATGTGATTCCATATATGGAAAAAATTTCATATACAGACATATATGGAAACATCTGTTATTTCATATATGGAAATGGCACTCATATATGGACAAATATGAAAGTATATGTTATTCAATTTATGCAAAAGGGACTTGTATATGAACATATTTCGAAGAATACATTTTTCCATATATGTAAAAGGAACTCATATTTGGATAAATATGGAATTATATTTAATGCCATGCATAAAAAAAGGAACATATGTAGCGCCTAATTTGAATGTCATACATAAATTTATATCTATCGTACAACCTTATAATAAAGGACAGCAACGTTCGCATGTATTCGCATATATTTAATAAATGTATATGTTCATATATGTCCATATATTTGTGTTACCTCATTTTTCGGATCCATACATATATGGTTGAACCATAAATGTTCATATATGGACATTTTTCACCGGGTTGTTTTTTTTTTTTTGCTTTCTTGTTTCTTATTATTTAAATTTAAATAAAAAAAAGAAAATTGTCAATTTTTTGAATAAAGTGCCATCTAGTGATAACGATGTTTTTATAACTTATTTTTTTGGAGATGCCATACCCCTGCCAAATATATCTCAGTTTCAAATTTAAATTTAAAAAAGATTTTATTGAAATCAATTACAATCCATTTTTAATTTTAAAATATTTTTTTAGAAAAACAAATTTTGATATAAAGTTCAAGTGATTTAAAAAATAATAACATGAAAACGAAAAACCAGTAAAATATTTTTGTATAGAATATGAGTGAGATTATGTGACAGTTACCCATACATTATCGACGTTGAAAATATTGTGTTAAAAGAGTTAATACTTAGCATACGCAGTCAGACTTTGCATGGATTTTCGTACCAGATATGTATAGCAACAAAACAAGCCTATTGATTTAAAAAAGAAACATTTATTTTCCGTATATAATCTATGGTATATTCTTGTTTCAAATGAAGTCTTTCTTAATATTTTCGTAAATTTAAAATTACATTAATTGTCATTTAAAATGGTATCAATTTACATCGAAACAACAGATTTTTTTATTTTTAAATTGAATATTGGGTCATATTAATAAAAGTTAGCCAATTCTTCGAAGTAATTATTTTGGTTAAGGAATAACGCAGCACCAAATTTATCCATAGGCTTGAAGGATACCATAAAATATAAATGAAAATTAAAACAAACAAAAATTGTCTACCCGCAAGCAGACTAAAATTGTGTAATAATAACTTAAAACCCTAATAAATAATTCCCAATATTAGTGAAAACTAGTTTTTTATTCATACGATACATTATTTACAAATTTAAAATATTTTTAAACGATTATTTCATGTCATTTAATTTTATTAAAAACTGTTTCATGTCAAATTTTTTATCATAATTTTAATGTATTTTTTTCTTTTTAAAATGAATAGCCCAAAATTTAAAGGTTCATTTGAACTTTTCTCACTTTCAAAATGAAAATCTCACCTTTAAAGAAAAATCCAGTAATGATTTATGGAAAACTATTTGAAATTTCATTTTTAGATTTTTTTATGTTATGGATTATTTTTGAACTATACTATAGCTCGTATAAGTACTGATTAATGTGTAGATACTTTTTATGTATGCAGTTTCACATAAAGACTCGCAAACTTACTAGATTTACTTAGTTTACACCATACAAGAAACCTTATGTGAATCCCTCATTGTTTTTCAGTACATTATTTAATAAAAACAGAAATTCGAACATTTTTATCAAATTGGACCTAATTGCATCAAATTTTAAATATGAAGATATTATTTAATACAATAATGTCTGGTCAAAATTCGGATTAAATTGTATATAATTTAAAGTAATTAAATCTAATGTGATCCACGTAGATACAATTGTATTCACAATTTTTCGGTTTAAATTGTATCTGATTAGTTATTCTATTCTATCAAATTAGATATATCACCATATCATCTTTTTTAATCGGGTTTAATAAAAAAAAATATAATTTTATAAAAACATTTATAGAAAATAAAATTATAATTTTATAAAAAGAAATTCATTTTATAAAAAAAATGCATAGCCGTGAACGGTATCGAACTCGAGACCTACTGAGTTTAAACCTTATTTTAACAAAATATTAAGGGTTTTCACAAGGGGTGTGCTATTTGTTGTATCGTTCTAACAAAAAACAGAGTCGTTAAAAATTAAATTGAAAAATTCAACATTTGAGAATAGCACGATACAAAATTTTAACGTATGTTTAGTGTCCTTTGTTTGAATGTGCTAACAGATAGAAAACTGAATAGAAAATCGTTGTTAAACACAAATAAAAATTTTAACAACTCTGTTTTTTGTTAGGACGATACAACGATACAACAGATAGCACACCCCTTATGAACGACCTAATTGTAATTTTTATAAAATCAGTGCTCTGTCAGTGTATTATTTTTTGAACTGTTGTCAATATCTCTCTGGGATATTATTTAATCCCAAATAAATGGAGATCTTACGTAGTACCCAAATATAATGCGGGATCTAATTTTATCTCTCATTTTTCTGGATAGATGTCAATCCCCAAATATGATGCTGTTTCTAACATAGTATAATATAGTAGCTTTACTCTTTTTCTGTCATTTGAAAAAATGAAGTAGTGTTTGTAATTTTACTTATATATATGGTTCTTAATACCACTACAACTACATGAGATAGGGACAAGCTCTCAATTTTTTAATGAGTGGGGATACTAGTATACTATGGTTTCTGCTTCGATCTGGCATTTTAATACCGATCGATCTGCAATTTATGGGATAAATTAAGATCCTACCAAATCCCCAAATATATCACTGGATTTAATCCCATCTGCAATTTATCGGAAAAGTTAAGATCTTACGCAATCCCGAAATATATTACTGGATCTAATTTGATCTGTCATTTTTTGGATAAATTTAGATCTTACTTAATCCCCAAATATATTGCGGGATCTAATTCGATCTGCCATTTTTCGGATCAAATTAGATCTAAGTTTATCCACAAATATATTGCTGGATCTAATTCCATCTGCCATTTTTCGGATCAATTTAGATCTAAGTTTATCCCCAAATATATTGCTGGATCTAATTCGATCTGCTACTTTTTCGGATCAAATTAGATCTAAGTTTATCCACAAATATATTGCTAGATCTAATTCGATCTGCCAAAATTGAGATCAAATTAGATATAAGTTTATCCACAAATATATAGCTCTATCTAATTCGATCCGCCATTTTTCGGATCAAATTAGATCTAAGTTTATCCACAAATATATAACTGGATCTAATTCGATCCGCCATTTTTCGGATCAAATTAGATCTAGATTTATCCCCAAAGATATCATTGGGCCTCCCAATTTTGAGATATAACTTGATCTTAGTTTATCCCCATATATACAATGGGATCTAATACGATATCATTGGATATACCCAATTTTGAGATCTAATTGGATCAGCCAGATATTACAGCAGATCTTAGACAATATAAAATTGGATATGATTAGATATTGCGCGAGATCAATTTTTTTTACTCGGGTATCCATTTAATATAAGTTGCTGTTTGCGTATCTATCTATACACGGGTACAGCATTATGAATAATCATTTTTTCACAACGTCAATATTATATGCTGGCAATTCTCATACTGTTTATTTGATTTATCACATAAGTGATTTAACAATTATTTTAATTTTTGATTAAAAAAATACAAAAATTGTTTTTTCGGACTTTCTATATTTTCATATATTTAGTTAGAATATTCTTCCACCTCAAGTCCAAATTCTAATATGATATTGTCATATTAGATTTTTATTTGTTGTTTCAAAAAGGGGTTGATCATTTTCATGATAGACAATACAATTGTTTCGTAGACATCACTCTACTCTTCAGTTGTCCGCAAGAAGAAAATGATAACTTTCATACTCAAACCGAGACATTACATAAGGTACAAAAAACCAACTGGATGAGAATTTTGTACTTTCGTATATGAACTGTCTGATTTGGTAAAACCAGTTATAAATCAACTCCTTTTTGAAAGCAACAATTACATAAAAGTACCCTTTGGGTACTATTTATATGTATGTCTGTTGTCAATACATTTTGTAAAAACAACTAATTTTAAACTCAAAACAAAATAAATATTTGAATGAGATTTTAGCCGTGGTGTGCTTATTTTCAACAATTATTTTAATTTTTGATTAAAAAAATACAAAAATTGTTTTTTTTTTTTTTTTTTTTTTTTTTTTTTAAGCCAAGAGAGTCGAAGTTCTGCCTGCTGCTGGCAGTGTTGCCAAGTTGGGGGTTTTCCCCCTAGATTTGGGGGGGTTTTCAACCGCTTAGGGGGATTTTAGGGGGTATAAATTTGTTAGGGGAAACTTGGGGGGTAAGAAAATCATTTTAGGGGCAGTTTTGCCTTAAAACCAATTAAATTTTAGAGTTCGATGATTGGTTTTGCCAAATTGTTGATAGTTTTTCACATAAATTTTTATTTTCTTTTAGCCTACATATTTTTGAAGTTAAAAAATTTTAGACTGTGACTAGGAAAGCAAAGAAAACTAGCTAAAATATAACGAAGTTTTTTATTTTAAAAACAAAAAATCCATTATTTGCATTTACTAAAATTAATTTGAAATAAAAACTTAGAAAATTGCTGAATTTTGGGAAAATTTATTTTAGGGGGACCTTTTTTAGTGGTAGAGAACATTTGGGGGGTTTTTTGGACAACTTAGGGGGACTTGTAAAAAAGACTTGGCAACACTGGCTGCTGGGGAATTACCTGCATCATCTTTAACCCATATCTTTGGGGGCTGCCCGACATACGTAGGCGGTCCACTATTAATAAATTTCGCCGCAACTTCGGATGATTGCTCTTCAGCAACTTCGGTTGACTGCTCTTAAGAAACTTCGGTTGACTGCTCTTCAGCAAACTCCTATTGACTGCTGTTCTGCAACTTCGGTTGACAGTTCTTCAGCAACTTCGGTTGACAGCTCTTCAGCAACTTCGGTTGACTGCTCTTCAGAAACTTCGGTTGACTGCTCCTCAGCAAACTCCTCTTGACTGCTGTTCTGCAACTTCGGTTGACAGCTCTTCAGCAACTTCGGTTAACAGCTCTTCAGCAACTTCGGTTGACTACTCTCTCATGCAACTCCGAAAGGATCACCAAGACTAGCTGATATCGGCGAAGGTCAACTATCCAGCACCGAATGCCGCAACAGCCAATTACCTATATATTTGCCGATCGTCACCGCTAGTGCCTGGAGTCCCTACCTGCCGATTGCTAGGACTCCTGCCGAGAGCACTAGTAACCGACCAGTGAAGCCAGATTTTTCAGACCTTATCCCCAATTTTCAATTTGTAATCCCCAATTTTTATTTTCTGGAAAAATTCGTATTCGTTCACTTTTTTTTTAAATTAATGTAAAAATACTATATTTATTTAATTTTTTTCGGTAAGTTATACACTCAAACTCAATAAATTTTGTAACAAATAAAATTTGTGTAGCTTAAAATCATGAACTACCCAGTGTAGAAACGGTAATGACATATCATTATGTTTTGGACTACCAGTAATGACACCTACTTACCTTCTGCATTATTTTAGAACGTATAATAATGAGTTACTGATAATGACTTATTTTTATCATTATTTCAAATAGAAAATAATTTTATAGATTTTTTTGAAAAGCAGGTTAATTATGTTTTTATCTTTTAAATATTACATGTCGATATAGCTCAGATGGTAGAGCAATCTGTAGACCCAGGTTCGATTCCCGCACCAGCAAATTTTATTAAAAAAAAAATTACAATAAAAAATATTTTTTTTTATATAATTTATTTTTTTGAAAATCTATTTTTATTTTTTGCTGGTGTGTAACCGTAAGTCATTATTTTTCGCGACATCGCCATATAAAGGTAATAAGAAATGTAATAACAAAAGTAACTAGTTACCATTATCAAGTATGTAGTTATATAACCACATATCTGGTAATGATTTTCTACACTGGGTATTATTATCATTCTTATAAGAAATATATAAATATTTAGAATTATCAGCAATAATATGTTATCCCCAAAAATCCCCTAAAATTTCGTGTCATCTCCAATAAATCCCCAGATCCCCAAACGCAAATTTTTATCCATAATGATGAAAAAAAATCCCCAATTTGGGGATAAATCCCCTAAACTGACAACACTGTGACCGACAAATTAGACGAACCAACCCGATCACTGAATCCCAGCCGATTACCTGTATATTTGCCGATCGTCACCGCTAGTGCCTGGAGTCCCTACCTGTCGATTGCTAGGACCCCTGCCGAGAGCATTGGTGACCGACAACTTAGCCGAACGAACCCGATCACTGAATCCCAGCCGATTACCTGTATATTTGCCGATCGTCACCGCTAGTGCCGAGAATCCATACCTGCCGATTTCTAGGACTCCTGCCGAGAGCACAGGTGATCGACAACTTAGCCGAATGAACCCGATCACCAAATCCCAGCCGATTACCTGTACTTTTGTCGATTATCATCACTGGTGCCGATAATTCCTATCTGCGATTGTTAGAACTCCTGCCGAGAGCACTAGTGATCCACAATTTATCCAAATGAACCCGATTATCGAAATCATACCGATTGTCACAACTAGTACCGAGAGTCCCTACCTGCCGATGACATAGTCGATAAATCCGACCGGAGAGGATTGCCTGCTGATCATCGTGTGATATAAATTGAAGTTGTAAGAGTAAATGACAACAATAAAATATATTTATTTTCTAACTCCTGAAAGAGTAAATAAACTGGTTCAATTATGTATGGAACAATATATCGGCCAAATGGCCGCCGCGACCTCGGCGGCACACCTCCATCCGATGGTCCAAATTTTCGATGACGCTGAGGCATAATTGCGGTTCTATGCCGTTAATGTGCCGAATTATCTCATCCTTTAGCTCTTGAGTTGTTGGCTTATCGACGTACACATTTTCTTTCGAATAACTCCAAAGAAAGAAGTCCAACGGTGTCAAATCACATGATCTTGGCGGCCAATTGACATCGCCACCACGTGAGATAACACGACCATTGAATTTCTCGCGCAAAAGAGCCATTGTTTCGTTTGCTGTGTGGCAAGTGGCACCATCCTGTTGAAACTACAAATCGTCCAGGTCCAGATTCTCAATTTCCAACCTCATTTTCGAAGAAGTACGGCCCGATGACGCCGCCAGCCCAACCGCACCAAACACAAAAAACAGGTGCTTTCACATTTCCTACAGACCAGATTTGCTGAAATTTGTGCACAATTCTCCCGATTGTGGACACATTTGGTCGATTATGCTGACCAAAGAAATCACGAAGTGCACGAAATGCATTTTGATTTGAACGCCCATTTTCATAATAAGCCTGAATAACTTTAACGCGTTGCTCGATTGTGTACCTTTCCATGGTTCAAATTGAGTTAGTCTGAAATTGAGAAATGTCAAATTAAACGCAGAAAAAAAATTGACGTTTAGGTGTGGTTCACATTCAACATCGGCCCTTAAAATTTAACCACCCTTTATATAATGATATGTGTCTTAATGTGATTCCATTCACAGCCTAATGTAGCTCAATCACATTACATATGAACATATATAATTATTTTTACTCGGGAGATAAAAACATAATTGACTTGCTGTGCACAAGTCAGCTTACTCGCCAACATACAAAAAATTAAAAAAAAATTGAAAAAATATTGAGTCTAAAAATAGATTTCAAAAAAATTTACAAAAAAATCAATAACATTATTTTATGTTTGAAATAGTGATAAAAATAAGTCATTATTGGTAATACATTATTTTGTGTTTTGAAATAATGAAAAAAGTAAGTGTTTATTAGTAACTCATTATTATATATTTTAAAATAATGCAGAAAGTAAGTCGGTTTCATTACTGGTAGCCCAAAAAATAAAGATATGTCATTACCGTTTCTACACTGGGTTGCTAAGTAATATGGTACTTGCTAAGTACTATGTTACACATTTTTCCGTTTAAAATGCTTTATAAAAAATTACAAAAAACGGATTGCTGAAATTTTAATTAGACAGAGGATATCTAAAAGACTTACGTACAGTTACAACAGTTAAGATGAAAATATATTCTGTTTGTGAGTTTGTTTTGGGTGTTAGATAAAATTTTAGCCTGTTGCATAAAGTCACTAAAAATCTAAATTAAAGAAAATTTAGTGGAATTCTATTAAGGCAGAAAGTTACTTAGATCATGAACCACTTTAATAAGAATAAACAAAATTGCTAATTGCATACTTTGTTGTAGATCGGACGGCTCCGATTATACTCTATACTACCCTAAACTATTACACAAATTTCAATTTTTGGAAGAACCTCCTATTGCAATACATAATTTTTAACCCTTTGACGACCGCACATAAACTGCTGGAAAATTTGTAATTTTTTTTGCGGATTCGTGATAATCGACCCAACATTTCTAAACAAAAGTGTCGTCAAAAATATTTTTTTTGAACCCCTTCATCAAAAAAATCCATGGGACATATATATCCCATTGGTCGTCAATGGTAAAAATTTGTGAACAACTAACTTACTCTGCTCGTATCGAGTATAGTGTGTTTTGTTATAGTTTTTGAAGAAATAGTTGCATTTTTGGTTTTGTTGTTGTTGTAAATTTTTATATAGAGTGTCGATTACTAGCTTTTTTGTTTTTCTTATCATGCGAAGTAGTTTGCATATCGCGTTTTGTGCCTAAAGTCGAGTGGTCTAACTTTTTTCAAAATAATTTAGGTCATTTGGAAAAATCGATTAATAAGTGAAAGATGAAACCACGTTGATTAAAAATGCGTACTCAATTTTTCATGATCACTTTAGTGGTCCTTGACTTTAAATTCTCAGCGCATGGTTTTTGGCAAACTCTTTTTAAGGATATTTTGTACATTCCATGATGCTGATATGGGGATCAAATGAAAGAGGAGAATTTCTACATTTTAAACAAAGCTTTTCTTTTTTCTACTGAAAATTTTAAAAAATATTTTCTTCGTCATTTTTTCTTAAATTTTATATTATCACTGAACTGGGGAGATTATCCTTTCGTGTTTGATGCCCATTTTGGAGAGAAGTGAAAAAAAATATTTATTGCCATTTTAGTATGCATTAATATTTCGAAGTCCTTTAAAAAGGACATCTGACGTGATGGATGTGCAGTTTATTTATAAATGGTGTCTACCTTCACATATATTTTGATTCCTCCATGGGTGAGAGCAAAATTTGAAAATGTTGCACGTTGTAATATATAACTGCAAGAAGAAAAGAAATAATCAACGTCGATTTTATGCAGCAGATAGAGTTATAGAATTGCTTAACGCATATGAAAATGATGAAACCCACCAATTAACATCACCAGTATACTCTGAGCCTCTTGGTTGTTATGGTTCGGCCACGATTTGAAGAAATTCGGATTTCACAAACAATGTTCAGCAACCAAGCCATCACGATCCATCATATGATCGAGCATTTAGAATTCAACCAATTTAGAATAATAACAATTCGTCTTTTGGAAGAGCTATGAGTGAAACCAAACGAAAGTCAATCGATATATCGTCACCTGAATTGCAGAAGGGCGTAACAACAGTTTTTTATCTTTTTAGAGGATAAGCAAAAACATTGTAGAATTACACATATATTAGAATTAAAGGATATCTTTCTTCTCTTGACTATAGATTTATTTCTGTATATAAGTTTAAATTTTTGTAGGGACATATATTTAGTATAGTGCATCATAATCAATCAAAAACTTGATTTTTTATTTTTTTGTTGTTACGCCCTTCTGCATTTTAGGCGACGATATATATATTCATATATTTAGTTAGAATATTCTTCCACCTCAAGTCCAAATTCTAATATGATATTGTCATATTAGATTTTTATTTGTTGTTTCAAAAAGGGGTTGATCATTTTCATGATAGACAATACAATTGTTTCGTAGACATCACTCTACTCTTCAGTTGTCCGCAATAAGAAAATTATAACTTTCTTACTCAAACCGAGACATTACATAAGGTACAAAAAATCAACGGGACAAGAATTTTGTACTTTCGTATATGAACTGTCTGATTTGGTAAAACCAGCTATAAATCAACTCCTTTTTGAAAGCAACAATTACATAAAAGTACCCTTTGGGTACTATTTATATGTATGTCTGTTGTCAATACATTTTGTAAAAACAACTAATTTTAAACTCAAAACAAAATAAATACCCAGGTAGAAATTGCCAACGTTACAACAACAGTTGTACTGGGAGAGCACTGATTTTGACGAAATGCCAATACTACTTAATACGTGCCAGTACTGTTTACTGAAATTTAACGAGCTTTTTTTAATTTGTTAAAATTAAAAATTTTATAAATTTTATGTATTTTTACATCTATTACACAATTATTTATGTAAGAGAGACATCGCCATTATTTTCTTGTGAAGTTTCGAAAGAATACATTAAAAATCTGTGATGTACACTAAGAGGTCAGTAAAGTTCTAGCAAACTACTAAATTTGTTATTAAATGTACTGGGATAATACCAAAAAAATAAAATCCCAAGCCTGCGCCAACGTTGGGAACTAACTACGGCCAAGCGTTTATTGGTGTTATCATTTCGACAACATGCCAGTACAGTGAAAGTTAAAAATCCGACGCATTGCCAGTACATGTACTACCGCCTCCAATACCAGACCAACATTGTGCCGTTTGTATTTTGCCACCTCAAGTCCAAATTCTAATATGATATTGTCATATTTGAGGTGGAAGAATATTCCAACTAAATATATGAAAATATAGAAAGTCCGAAAAAAACAATTTTTGTATTTTTTAATGCAAAAATTAAAATAATTGTTGACGATATATATATTTAAAACAAATATCTTTTTCCTAAGTCTTTTTTATGTTTGGTTGACTGAAGAGTTTATTTAATTTTATTAATTTATACCCTACACCACTATGTGGTCATTTATACCCTACACCACTATGTGGTCAGGGTATTATAAGTTTGTGCTGATGTTTGTAACACCAAAAAATATTGGTCGTAGACCCACCTTATAGTATACCGATCGGCTCAGAATTTTTTATTTCGATTTAACGATGTCCGTCTGTCCGTTCGTCTGTCTGTCTGTCCATGCAATTTTGTGCGCACTCTACAGGTCGCAAATATTAAGATATTTTGATGAAATTTGGTACGCAGACCTATGTTGGCCCAAGGACGAACAAATTTGATTTTGGTGAACATCGGTCCATGTTTAGACCTAGTGCCCATATAAGGGTCCTACCAAAATTATATTGTTTATACGCTGTAGGTCGTAAATATTAAGATATTTTGACGAAATTTGGTACGCAAACCTATGTTAGCCCAATAACGGAGCCTATTGATTTTGGTGAATATCGGTCCATGTTTAGACCTAGTGCCCATATAAGGGTCCTACCAAAATTGGCTTGGTTACAAACTGCAGGTCGCAAATATTAAGATATTTTAATTAGAGCCCCCCACTACCCGGTTTTCGGTCTACCCGGTCTACCCGGTCTCAAAACCGGTCTTACGGTCTACCCGGTCAGACCGAAGACCGGGTAGACCGAAAACCCGGGTAGACCGGTCAGACCGGTCTACCCGTAAGAGCCATAGAAGAAAGTAACTTTTACATAAAAATGTACATTTTTTCGAAAACAATACTTTTTTCCAAAAAAAAATATATTTTTTAAAAAAAATACTACTTTTCTACAAAAAAAACTACTTTTTTGGAAAAAAAAGTTTTTCGGAAAAAAAAATTTTTTTTTACGAAAAAGTACTATTTTTGAAAAAAAAAATTTTTTTTCCAAAAAAAAGTACATTTTCCAAAAAAAAGTGCTTATTGCATAAAAAAGTACTTTTTGCATAAAAAAGTATTTTTTCCATTAAAAAGTACTTTTTGCATAAAAAGTACTTTTTTTTTTTTTTTTTGAAAAAAGTACTTTTTCCTAAAATTTTTTTTTTATAAAATGTTTTTTTTTTTCAGTCCTTTTTTCAGAAAAAGTACATTTTTATATGATAGTTTTTCTATGGTACTACAAAAAACTCTACTATAAGTTGTATATTCATATAAAAATACCACGGTCTTTTTCGGGTAGTAGTACGGCGTTTTTACATCGTAGCTTCAAATGGGCTGAAACTTTACAGGAAATATCTAGACATAAATTGGACCAAGAATTGTGGATATCTGTTTAGATCGTGGAACAAAAATGTTCCGAAAATCATAATAGAATTCAGAAAGTGCTGCATTTCCCATACATTTATATGAAACTGTCACGGTCTTTTTCGGGTAGTAGTACGGCGTTTTTACATCGTAGCTTCAAACGGGCTGAAACTTTACAAAAAACAAGTCAACATAAATTGGACCAAGAATTATAGACATCTGGGCGCATCGTGGAACAAAAATGTTCCGAAAATCGTAATAGAATTCAGAAAGTGCTCCATTTCCCATGTATTTATATGAAAATGCCACGGTCTTTTTCGGGTAGTAGTACGGCATTTTTACATCGTACCTTCAAATGGGCTGAAACTTTACAGGAAATATCTAGACTTAAATTGGACCAAGAATTATGAACATCTGTGTAGATCGTGGAACAAAAATGTTCCGAAAATCGTAATAGAATTCAGAAAGTGCTGCATTTCCCATGTATTTATATGAAAATGCCACGGTCTTTTTCGGGTAGTAGTACGGCGTTTTTACATCGTACCATCAAATAGACTGAAACTTTACAGGAAATATCTAGACATAAATTGGACCAAGAATTATGAACATCTGTGTAGATCGTGGAACAAAAATGTTCCGAAAATCGTAATAGAATTCAGAAAGTGCTGCATTTCCCATACATTTATATGAAACTGTCACGGTCTTTTTCTGGTAGTAGTACGGCGTTTTTACTTCGTAGCTTTAAACGGGCTGAAACTTTACAGAAAACAAGTCAACATAAATTGGACCAAGAATTATAGACATCTGGGCGCATCGTGGAACAAAAATGTTCCGAAAATCGTAATAGAATTCAGAAAGTGCTGCATTTCCCATGTATTTATATGAAAATGCCACGGTCTTTTTCGGGTAGTAGTACGGCGTTTTTACATCGTATCTTCAAATGGGCTGAAACTTTACAGGAAATATCTAGACATAAATTGGACCAAGAATTATGAACATCTGTGTAGATCGTGGAACAAAAATGTTCCGAAAATCGTAATAGAATTCAGAAAGTGCTGCATTTCCCATGTATTTATATGAAAATGCCACGGTCTTTTTCGGGTAGTAGTACGGCGTTTTTACATCGTACCTTCAAATGGGCTGAAACTTTACAGGAAATATCTAGACATAAATTGGACCAAGAATTATGAACATCTGTGTAGATCGTGGAACAAAAATGTTCCGAAAATAATAATAGAATTCAGAAATTACTGCATTTCCCATGTATTTATATGAAAATGCCACGGTCTTTTTCGGGTAGTAGTACGGCGTTTTTAGATCGTAGCTTCAAACGGGCTGAAACTTTACAGAAAACAAGTCAACATAAATTGGACCAAGAATTATAGACATCTGGGCGGATCGTGGAACAAAAATGTTCCGAAAATCGTAATAGAATTCAGAAAGTGCTGCATTTCCCATGTATTTATATGAAAATGCCACGGTCTTTTTCGGGTAGTAGTACGGCGTTTTTAGATCGTAGCTTCAAAAGGGCTGAAACTTTACAGAAAACAAGTCAACATAAATTGGACCAAGAGTTATAGACATCTGGGCGGATCGTGGAACAAAAATGTTCCCAAAATCGTAATAGAATTCAGAAAGTAATGCATTTCCCATATATTTATGTGAAAATGCTACGGTCTTTTTCGGGTAGTAATACGGCGTTTTCACACCGTAGTTCCAAATGTGTTGAAACTTTGCAAAAATTATAGGAAGGTAAATTCGATCAATATTTAGAGATATCTGTCTACTTTGTGGAACAAAAATATTCTGAAAATTACTATAGAATTCAGAAAGTACCGCATTTTCCATACATTTACATGAAACAGCCACGGTCTTTTTCGGGTAGTAGTACGGCGTTTTTACACAGTGACTCCAAATGAGTTAAAAATTTACAAAAATTATCTGGATGTAAATTCGACCAACAATAGTAGCGAGTTTTTTTAGGTCGTGGAACAAAAATGTGCCGAAAATCACAATAGAATTCAGAAACTACTACGATTTCTATACATTTATATGACAATGACACTTTTTCCGGTAGTTGCACGGCGTTATTACACCGTTAAACACGTAAACCAGTTATCTGTATATAAATTGGACAAAGAATTATAGACATCTGTTTTCAAAAGTTACACTAGAATTCAGAAAGTGCTGCATTTTATATACAGTCACATGAAACTGCCGCGGAATCTTTTTAATATCTCGAAAACTAAGCGAGATAGAGCAAAATGGTTAAAATTTTTGCCTTTGGGTGTTAATACACCCATAAAACCTTTTTAGTGAAATCAAATTTTAGCTAACTCTGCTAGATTTTAAAATTGCGAATATCTCATAAACTACTAATGCTAGAACGAAAAGGACGTTTATTTGGTTTTTCGCCTCTAACTCGAAAACTAAGCGAGATAGAACAAAATGGTTAAAATTTTTGCCCACAGGGTGTTAATACACCCATAAAACCTTTTTAGTGAAATCAAATTTTATCTAACTCTGCTAGATTTTAAAATTGCAAATATCTCATAAACTCCTAATGCTAGAACGAAAAGGGCGTTTATTTGGTTTTTCGCCTCTAACACCCAGAGGGCAGAAATTTTAACCATTTTGCTCTACCTCGCTTAGTTTTCGAATTATTAAAGGCGAAAAACCAAATAAACGTCCTTTTCGTTCTAGCATTAGTAGTTTATGAGATATTTGCAATTTTAAAATCTAGCAGAGTTAGCTAAAATTTGATTTCACTAAACAGGTTTTATGGGTGTATTAACACCCAAAAGGCATAAATTTTAACCATTTTGCTCTATCTCGCTTAGTTTTCGAGTTGTAGGCGAAAAACCAAATAAACGTCCTTTTCGTTCTAGCATTAGTAGTTTATGAGATATTTGCAATTTTAAAATCTAGCAGAGTTAGCTAATATTTGATTTCACTAAACAGGTTTTATTGGTGTATTAACACCCAAAAGCCAAAAATTTTAACCATTTTGCTCTATCTCGCTTAGTTTTCGAGTTAGAGGCGAAAAACCAAATAAACGTCCTTTTCGTTCTAGCATTAGTAGTTTATGAGATATTCGCAATTTTAAAATCTAGCAGAGTTAGCTAAAATTTGATTTCACTAAACAGGTTTTATGGGTGTATTAAGGGCATAAATTTTAACCATTTTGCTCTATCTCGCTTAGTTTTCGAGTTAAAGGCGAAAAACCAAATAAACGTCCTTTTCGTTCTAGCATTAGTAGTTTATGAGATATTTGCAATTTTAAAATCTAGCAGAGTTAGCTAAAATTTGATTTCACTAAACAGGTTTTATGGGTGTATTAACACCCAAAGGGCATACATTTTAACCATTTTGCTCTATCTAGCTTAGTTTTCGAGTTATAAGCGAAAAACCAAATAAACGTCCTTTTCGTTCTAGCATTAGTAGTTTATGAGATATTTGCAATTTGAAAATCTAGCAGAGTTAGCTAAAATTTGATTTCACTAAAAGGGTTTTATGGGTGTATTAACACCCAAAAGGCAAAAATTTTAACCATTTTGCTCTATCTCGCTTAGTTTTCGAGTTATAGGCGAAAAACCAAATAAATGTCCTTTTCGTTCTAGCATTAGTAGTTTATGAGATATTTGTAATTTTAAAATCTAGCAGAGTTAGCTAATATTTGATTTCACTAAACACCCGTGAAAAAAAGTTTAGATCTGACCAGATCTTTTTGGTTCTCAATAGATGTGATTCAATCTAATTAGATCCTGTACCAGATCACATCAAATATGGTCAGATATGGCAAATGTAATAATACCTTATGGCAAGATCTGATAAGATCTAGTGCCAAATTTGTTCAAATCTAAAGTGATCTGGACAAATGCGCAAGATATGCCTAGATCTGTTCAGATCTAATTAGATCTCAAATTTGTCCCCAATTTTGAGATCTGATTAGATCTGGTAAGATCTACGAAGATCTGGCCCGATATGCCTAGATCTGATCAGATCTAATTAGATCTCAAATTTGTCCCCAATTTTGAGATCTAATTAGATCTGGTAAGATGTGCTGAGATCTGGCAAGATCTGATCTTTTTTACACGGGCAGGTTTTATTTAACCATTTTGCTCTATCTCGCTTAGTTTTCGAGTTAGAGGCGAAAAACCAAATAAACGTCCTTTTCGTTCTAGCATTAGTAGTTTATGAGATATTCGCAATTTTAAAATCTAGCAGAGTTAGCTAAAATTTGATTTCACTAAAAAGGTTTTATGGGTGTATTAACACCCAAAGGCAAAAATTTTAACCATTTTGCTCTATCTCGCTTAGTTTTCGAGATATTAAAAAGATTCCGCGGCAGTTTCATGTGACTGTATATAAAATGCAGCACTTTCTGAATTCTAGTGTAACTTTTGAAATATTTTCGTTCCACGACCTACGCAGATGTCTATAATTCTTTGTCCAATTTATATACAGATAACTGGTTTACGTGTTTAACCTATTTGGAGCTACGGTGTAATAACGCCGTGCAACTACCGGAAAAAGTGTCATTGTCATATAAATGTATAGAAATCGTAGTAGTTTCTGAATTCTATTGTGATTTTCGGCACATTTTTGTTCCATGACCTACACAAAAGGCTATAATTGGGGATAAAATTCACGTCCAGATAATTTCTGTAAAGTTTAGACCTTTTTGGAGTTATCGTATAAAAACGCCGTACTAGTATCCCATAAAGACCGTGGCATTTTTATAGAAATGTATAGAAATCACTGCACTTTCTGGAGTCTAGTTCGATTTGCGGAACATTTTTGTTCCACGACCTAAAAAACTCGCTACTATTGTTGGTCGAATTTACATCCAGATAATTTTTGTAAATTTTTAACTCATTTGGAGTCACTGTGTAAAAACGCCGTACTACTACCCGAAAAAGACCGTGGCTGTTTCATGTAAATGTATGGAAAATGCGGTACTTTCTGAATTCTATAGTAATTTTCAGAATATTTTTGTTCCACAAAGTAGACAGATATCTCTAAATATTGATCGAATTTACCTTCCTATAATTTTTGCAAAGTTTCAACACATTTGGAACTACGGTGTGAAAACGCCGTATTACTACCCGAAAAAGACCGTAGCATTTTCACATAAATATATGGGCAATGCATTACTTTCTGAATTCTATTAAGATTTTGGGAACATTTTTGTTCCACGATCCGCCCAGATGTCTATAATTCTTGGTCCAATTTATGTTGACTTGTTTTCTGTAAAGTTTCAGCCCGTTTGAAGCTACTATGTAAAAACGCCGTACTACTACCCGAAAAAGACCGTGGCATTTTCATATAAATACATGGGAAATGCAGCACTTTCTGAATTCTATTACGATTTTCGGAACATTTTTGTTCCACGATCCGCCCAGATGTCTATATTTCTTGGTCCAATTTATGTTGACTTGTTTTCTGTAAAGTTTCAGCCCGTTTGAAGGTACGATGTAAAAACGCCGTACTACTACCCGAAAAAGACCGTGGCATTTTCCTATAAATACATGGGAAATGCAGCACTTTCTGAATTCTATTATGATTTTCGGAACATTTTTGTTCCACGATCTACACAGATGTTCATAATTCTTGGTCCAATTTATGTCTAGATATTTCCTGTAAAGTTTCAGCCCATTTGAAGATACGATGTAAAAACGCCGTACTACTACCCGAAAAAGACCGTGGCATTTTCATATAAATACATGGGAAATGTAGCACTTTCTGAATTCTATTACGATTTTCGGAACATTTTTGTTCCACGATCTACACAGATGTTCATAATTCTTGGTCCAATTTATGTCTAGATATTTCCTGTAAAGTTTCAGCCCATTTGAAGGCACGATGTAAAAACGCCGTACTACTACCCGAAAAAGACCGTGGCATTTTCATATAAATACATGGGAAATGCAGCACTTTCTGAATTCTATTACGATTTTCGGAACATTTTTGTTCCACGATGCGCCCAGACGTCTATAATTCTTGGTCCAATTTATGTTGACTTGTTTTCTGTAAAGTTTCAGCCCATTTGAAGCTACGATGTAAAAACGCCGTACTACTACCCGAAAAAGACCGTGACAGTTTCTTATAAATGTATGGGAAATGCAGCACTTTCTGAATTCTATTATGATTTTCGGAAGATTTTTGTTCCACGATCTACACAGATCTCCACAATTCTTGGTCCAATTTATGTCTAGATATTTCCTGTAAAGTTTCAGCCCATTTGAAGCTACGATGTAAAAACGCCGTACTATTTTTATATGAATATACAACTTACGAGTATAGTAGTTTTTTGTATTACCATAGAAGACTGTCATATAAAAATTAACTTTTTTCTGAAAAAAGTACTTTTTTTGGAAAAAAAAAGTAAATTTTATAAAAAAAAAATTTTTTTAAAAAAGTACTTTTTTCAAAAAAAAAAGTACTTTTTTATAAATTGTACTTTTTTCAAAAAAAAAAACGCTTTTTTGGGAAAAGTACTCTTTTTTGGAAAAAGTACTTTTTTTTTGGAAAAAAGGACTTTTTTTGGAAAAAAAAAATTTTTTTTTTTCGAAAATATTACTTTTTCGTAAAAAAAAAAAATTTTTTCGGAAAAAGTATTTTTTTTTACAAAAAAGTAGTTTTTTTTTTAAAAAAGTTGTATTTTTGTTTTTTTTTTGTAAAAAAGTATTTTTTTCGAAAAAAGGTACATTTTTATGTAAAATTTACTTTCTTCTATGGCTTTTACGGGTAGACCGGTCTGACCGGACTACCCGGTTTTTCGGTCTACCCGGTCTTCGGTCTACCCGGTCAGACCGGTTTTCACAACCGGTCTTACGGGTTAACCGGGTTTACGGTCTACCCGGTTAACCGGTCTTGACCGCAGGCCCTAATTTTAATGAAATTTGGTGCGCTAACTCACATTATAGAAAATGTTGACACAAGCCCCATTTTAACCCATTCGCATTTCGGATCCAACAATACACCAGACTGGTGTAGGGTATTGTATAGTCGGCATGCCCGACTTTAACCTTTTTACTCGTTTTTTGCTTAATTTAATGAAAAAAATAAAACTATAAAACTTCTTCTTTGTTTAACTTTGACGACCAATGGGACACATATGTCCCATGCTGAATTTGTGTCCTGTAGGCAAGAAAACAAAACTATTCCCAATATTTTGTGTATTTCTGAAAACAAAAAGCACAGGTCCATGCTATATCAAAATTTTGGTCTTGCAAAACCAATAACATCTGAATAAATGACATCCAAAAAAGATGAACAAAAAAAATTATTTTTCAGAAGTTGGGGTCAATTAATTGGGCGCTAAGAACATATGGGGCAAATTATTTAGTATAATCTGATAGAAAAACTCTCCTCTATTAATACAAGTCAGTTTAAAAACAATCGGTTGGAAAATGTGGAAAATATAACAAAAAATAAAAATGGGACATTGTGAGCGTCAATTTTACTTATTTTTTTATCAGTGTATTATTTATTTGCTTGTTACTAACATTTTGTTGTGGGCTTGTTTCTACGTTTTGTTTATATACATTTTCCGATGGGTGTAAATTTAAAAAAAAAGAAAACGGGTAAGCTTTTCTTTAGATTGAAAATGTATTCCTCAAAGTTTTTTTTTGAAATTTCAATTATTATTTGAAGAATTTGAACAATTATTTGTAACGCTGGAAAAAAAAAATTTGGAAAATTTGCGAAAAATTAGACAAAAGAAGGGAGAATACCGGATTTTATAAATCAAAGTTCGTTGTTAGGGAAAAACGGTAAGGAGCGGACTTTTTGTCAAATTTCTGTTTGGAATTAACGATGAATTTCAAATTTCAGAATCCGGTTATTTATCAACTTGAAGGGAATTTCGGTGGCTAATTATTTGGACCAACTTAATACAATTATATTTTGTTTACAGGCGCTTTGCGCCTATCGATATAAGATCATTTGGGTGCATATGGTTATGAAGATTGGATATAAAACAATCAACAGCATCAGCATTCTCTCGAAAATATAGAACTTAACGCGATCAGTTTTATCGCATCTTAAATTACATACATCCGATTTATGGATGTAGATTATTCAAGGCTTCCCTAGATTATTCACCGAAATAAAGTGCTAGGCTAATTGATCACATAGGGAAGGAAGAAGAAAAATTAAAATAGAAGAAAAGGAGAAAATATATACCTAATTCATTATCATTAGGGTGACCAGTTAATTTTCAAAGACAGTCGGCAGTTGCTAAGTTATAATTTTTAACTTTCCAATTTTTCAGATTCTGATCTTACTTTGATTCTGAAATTATATAATATCAATTTAATTCACGGGTTGTTGCTTCAATGCAAAATTTAATCATTTTATTTAAAATTTTTTTCTTGCTTACTTAAAAATAATTTTCGTTATTGGTATTCATAAATTCTTATTTTTTTATTGTTTGACATGGTCACCATATTATCTATATATTCTACTTAAATACACTCTCTAACCTACCATACAATAGAATCTCATAAAAATTTTTTAAAATTTTATGCATAATAAAATAACACTCTCTTAATAACGTCCCATTCATTTACACATACAGAGTCCTATTCTTAATCATTCTCTTAGCAGATTTTCAGAATTTAATTAAAACCTAAATACATTTACACTCACAAAAAAAAAAAATAATAATAATAATAATTAAATAAATAACTTACTTAGATTCTCCTCCACCATTATGATTTGCTTCACGTTATTAATATCGCTAAATGAGCAAATAAATTTCAAATAAATATTTCAATTAGTTATTAATTCTAAATCCATTTTAATCAATTTTCATTTAATTATCCAATATATTTTAATTTAACTGTCTTGCTAATTTAACTGTTTAATTCTTGTTTTTTTTTACTTTAATTCTATAATTAAATTTTTTTTACACTACAAGAAAATACATTTTAATTTATTATTATATAAATATATATTATAATTTTAATAATTTCATTTTAATGACATTTGTTTTATTAATTTCTTATTTAATCGTGACCATGCCTAAATATAATAATTTTGTTTAAATAAATATTAGTGTAAATATGGAATTTTAATTTTTTTAGTGCGCGAAAAGTTCAGAATGTTTAGTTAGGTAATCGTTTGGGCTGTCATCGACCTTTCAATATTGACAGCAAGGTGGGTGGGTTTTGAGTATGAAGGGGATGACTTTCATCCATAGTCCTCTTCTAGTTTTACTGCACCGTCCCATCCCATTTCTTTCTTTGTATTTCCTTTTTCTTTTATAATTTTATTATTTTTTTTTACTATCTTCTTTAAGGTAGATTTCGGAATATCTTGCTACCAAAATTTAACTTTATGGAAGTCGACTCTCCTTTACTTCTAGAAGGGACAAGATCCTCCCCAAATTTCCCTGAGCACAGCCGGATCTGATGGTAGCACAATCTCTGAGGAAGTAAGGTGTTGTGAATGAGTCGTTACAACATACATCAACCATTGGTCGTCAAAGGGTTAAATAATGTTGACACGCTGAAAATAAATCCGAAAAGGTCGTAAGTTTAGTTGTTGAAATTGTACTTTAAAATGTTTGATTTTCCTTGAACTATTTTGCCTACTGTGTTCATGTGGAATAACGTTGGCCATCGAATGGTATTTTAGTTGGAAGCTGGTTCAATGCCCTAACCGAAAAACAATTTGGGATTTTTTAAAATAATTTTTTAAAACCATAAGTATGAGTTTGATTTTCCTTGAACACTTTATTTCACTGAGGTCCCTTTCTAGGAATGGCCAGGGATAAAACTGTAACTTCATTGAAATTAATTAAGATTCTAAAATAGTTTTTGTTAGAAATAAATCTGTAAAAATAGCAGAAAAAGTAACTAAAATTTAGTTAAAAATGATGCTGCACAAAAAGATTTCTTTTGCAAAATACTAGTAAAATAAGAGAGAAAAAATAAAACTGTTAGATTTATAGAATTTTAGTTATATTTAAGTTAAATATTAAATATAGCTAAATATTAGTAGAAAAAAATAGAAAAAACACCGTTAATGTACAAAATTTTTGTTATTTTTAAGCAAAATTTTGTTGAATGCAAATAGCGGCCTATAATGTTAAATTAACAGATATATTTTTAAAACGAGTAAAAAGGTTAAAGTCGGGCATGCCGACTATACAATACCCTACACCAGTCTGGTGTATTGTTTGGATCCGAAATTCGAATGGGTTAAAATGGGGCTTGTGTCAACATTTTCTATAATGTGAGTCAGCGCACCAAATTTCATTAAAATATCTTAATATTTGCGACCTGCAGTTTGTAACCAAGTTAATTTTGGGGGGACCCTTATATGGGCACTAGTTCTAAACATGGACCGATGTGCACCAAAATCAATAGGCTTCGTCCTTGGGCCAACATAGGTCTATGTACCAAATTTCATCAAAATATCTTAATATTTGCGACCTGCAGCGTATAAACAGTATAATTTTGGTAGGACCCTTATATGGGCACTAGGTCTAAACATGGACCGATGTTCACCAAAATCAATAAGCTGCGTTATTGGGCCAGTATAGGTCTGTGTACCAAATTTCATCAATATAACTTAATATTTGCGACCTGCAGCGTATAAACAGTATAATTTTGGTAGGACCCTTATATGGGCACTAGGTCTAAACATGGACCGATGTTCACCAAAATCAAACTTGTTCGTCCTTGGGCCAATATAGGTCTGCGTACCAAATTTCATCAAAATATCTTAATATTTGCGACCTGTAGAGTGCGCACAAGATTGCATGGACAGACAGACAGACGGACGGACGGACAGACGGACATCGTTAAATCGAAATAAAAAAAAATTCTGAACCGATCGGTATGCTATAAGGTGGGTCTACGACCAATATTTTTTGGTGTTACAAACATCAGCACAAACTTATAATACCCTGACCACATAGTGGTGTAGGGTATAAAAATTGTAAACTTCTGTTTTCAAAAGGCTTGATTTTTATTTGCATTAAAAAAAAAATCGAAAAATCCTGGTGCAATTAGGAATGGTCAAATGATAAACTATATTTTTGAAGGAATCCCATAGTCTGTAGACACAAAAGACACTTTTGATATCAAAAATCGAATTAATATTTTCAAATTTATGTATATAGGATATGTATTAAAAATTTAAAAATATGCATGAAAATTTTTCAAAATATGCATTTTTAACATATTTAACTTCGCAATTTTATGCACTTAGATATTTAACTTCACAGAAGTATTAACATATATTCATACTTTGGCTTTTTCATTTTTTTATTCAATATTAACTTAGCGTCTTGACGAGACATGGATTTGTTCAACCAACGAACAATTTCTTGTTCACCCATGAATTTGTCTCGTGTGGACCACTCTTGTTCATGTTTTGTTCTTGTTCAGAAAACGTTGTCAGCACAATTGTTCTCACAACTATGTGCAACATCAGCCACGATGCCAGATCTAATTTTTACTTAGTGGCATTACTACAAACAAAAGAAAATATTAGAAAATTAATAAAATGCTAAGAAAAAGTAAATAATTTGTATTCCCGAGTAAAAAAAATTGATCTCGCGCAATATCTAATTATATCCAATTTGATATTGTTTAAGATCTGCTGTAATATCTAGCTGATCCAATTAGATATCAAAATTGGGTGTATCCAATCATATCGTATTAGATCCCATTGTATATATGGGGATAAACTAAGATCAAGTTATATCTCAAAATTGGGAGGTCCAGTGATATCTTTGGGGATAAACCTAGATCTATTTTGATCCGAAAATTGGCGGATCCAGCTATATATTTGCGGATATTTTTAGATCTAATTTGATCCGAAAAATGGCGGATCCAATTAGATCCAGCTATATATTTGGGGATAAACTTAGATCTAATTTGATCTCAATTTTGGCAGATCAAATTAGATCCCGCAATATATTTGTGGATAAACGTATATCTAATTTGATCCGAAAAAGTGGCAGATCGAATTAGATGTAGCTATATATTTGGGGATAAACTTAGATCTAATTTGATCCAAAAAATGGCACATCGAATTAGATCCAGCAATATATTTGTGGATAAACTTAGATATAAATTGATCTGAAAAATGGGAGATCAAATAAGATCCAGCAATATATTTGTGGATTAACTTAGATCCAAATTTATCTGAAAAATGGCAGATCGAATTAGATCCAGCAATATATTTGTGGATAAACTTGGATATAAATTGAATAGAAAATTGGCAGATCAAATTAGATCCAGCAATATATTTGGGGATTAAGTAAGATCTAAATTTATCCAAAAAATTACAGATAAAATTAGATCCAGTAATATACTTCGGGATTGCGTAAGATCTTAACTTTTCCGATAAATTGCAGATCGAATTAAATCCAGTGATATATTTGGGGATTTGGTAGGATCTTAATTTATCCCATAAATTGCAGATCGAATTAGAAACAGCAATATATTTGGAGATTGACATCTAAAACTATCCAGAAAAATGACAGCTAAAATTAGATCCCGCATTATATTTGGGTACTACGTAAGATCTCCATTTATTTGGGATTAAATAAGATCCCAGACAGATATTGACAATAGTTCAAAAAATAATACACTGGAAGAGCACTGATTTTATAAAAATTACAATATTTTGTTAAAATAAGGTTTAAACTCAGAAGGTCTCGCGTTCGATACCTTTCACGGCTGTGCATTTTTTTTTATAAAAATGCGCATTCTCCTTGCTGGTCTTATCGAAATTTTTTCAATAATTTTTATTCTTTGTAATTTACTTGTAAAAATTGTATCATCTTTCTTTGATTTGAAAATACTTTAAACAGAAAATGATATTAATTTATGATCTTGAGTCAAACTAAAATAACATTTATTTACTTAAAAATAACAGATCAACTAAAAACATTTTCCCCATTCAAAAGAATTTCTTTTTATAAAATTATAATTTTATTTTCTATAAATGTTTTTATAAAATTATATTTTTTTTATTAAATTGAATTTTTTTTTAAAAATACTTTTATTTACATATTTTTAACGCTCTACACCATTTCCAATTGTATCAATTGTTTATAAGATTTATCAATTGTATTTCAGAAATAATCAATTGAATTTCAGTTTTATCAATTGTATTTCAGAACTTATCAATTATTTTTCAGATTTATGAATTGTATTTCAGAACTAGTCAATTGAATTTCAGTTTTATCAATTGTATTTCAGAAATTATTAATTGTATTTCCGAAATTCACAACTGTATTTCAGAAATTATCAAACTATATTTCAGAAATTATCAATTGTATTTCAGAAATTATAAAATGTAATTTAGAAATTTTTTTCTATTAACTATGATAAACCATCAACAAGTTCTGAAATAGATTTGATTATTTCTGAAATACAATTAATAAATTTCTGAAATACATTCCATAATTTCTAAAACACATTTAAAATTTCTGAAATACAATTAATAGCTTCTGAAATACAGTTAATATTGTAGTTGCTGATCAGTTACCATATATGATGGCACCATATATGACAATATATTGTTTAAATGGCACCAATATGGAGCTTTATATGGTAATATATAACTTAGATTATTTGATTTGATCCGAAAAATGGCCCGATAAAATTGTATCAGTTCTTATTTGTATCAGTTGTTATCTAATTGCATCAGTTTAGATCTGACCTGATTAAGTTATGTGTTAATCAGATGAAATTGTATCAGATTTTTGACCTGATACAATTTTATTGGTTTATATTACATGGTATCAGTTTAGGTCCAAATAGATATATTTGTATACAAAATTATATAGTTATATCCCAATTTTGACCTGATATCAGTTTAAAACTTTGATACAATTGTATAAGGTAAATGTCGGATACAATTATATTTTATTTATATAAAATTTAACCAATTACGATCAAACCGATAAAATTGTATCAAATCAAATATCTGATACAATTTCATCTGATTAACACATAATTCAATCAGGTCAGATCTAAACTGATACATTTAGATAAACAATTGATAAAAATATATCGGGCCATTCTTCGGATGAAACTGTATATTTATACAGATATAACTTAATCACATATATGACTATATGTAACTATTTTTCCTCGGGTTGTTTAAATGATACGATATATAAAAGTATATGGTACAATATATGGTAGCATATATTATCATATCTGCATCTGTATTAAAAATGTCGTTCATCAGGTACCATATATGAGCATATATTGTTGAAATGGCACCATATATGACAATATATGGTTTAAATGGCTCCAAATATGTTAATATATTTCTTAAATAACAGCATATATAAACATATATGGCACTATATAGTAGCATATATTATCATATCTGGAACTGTATTAAAAATGTTGTTCATGAGGTACCATATATGAGCATATATTGTTGAAATGGCACCATATAAGATAATATATGGTTTAAATGGCACCATATATGGTAATATATTGCTTAAATAACACCATATATAAATATATATGGTAGCATATATTATCATATGTGGAACTGTACTAAAAATATTGTTCATGAGGTACCATATATGGGCATATATTGTTGAAATTGCACTATATATGATAATATATGGTTTAAATGGTACCATATATGATAATATATGGTTTGAATGGCACCATATATGATAATATATAGCTTAAATAACACCATATATAAATATATATCGCACTATATATAGTACCATATATTATCATATCTGGAACTGAATTAAAGATTTTGTTTATGAGGTACCATATATGACCATGTATTGTTTAAATGGCACCATATATGATAATATCTAGTTTAACTGTCACCATATATAATTATATATTGTTTAAATGATACCATATATAATTATATATTGCTAAAATGCCACCATATATATTAAGATATAGTTCTATATATAACTATATATGCAATAAGATCAACCATGTTATGTAATATATAATTATATATGCCATATCTAATATTATGAAGGCCGATATCTAATTAGATGAAATTATATATGGCATAATATAAGGAACATTTTTCGGAAAAAACCTCATATATAATTTTATATGGATATACATAACCACATGTCTAATTATATATTGTAATATATGCCACATATGATTATATATAATTTTTTTTACTCGGGTTATTATTAAATTTAAAGCAATTTACCTTTGATTATTGTTAAAAAATTAGTGGAAAAGGCATTGAAAACATGAAAATAAATAGTTTCGTTTGTGACCTACTTCAACAAAAAACAAAAAATAATGAATTGTCTGACATTACGTATTCTCCACCCAAATCAAATGGACAAATTTTTTCCCGTTATTCTGCCGACGATTAGTTTTTGGGCAAACAAATCAATGTCTCATCAAGACTCAGAGTAATATTCAACATGTCATTACAATTTTTGAAATTGCTAATTAAAATATCTTAAATAATAAATAGATTTGGCAACTTTATTAAATTTTTTAAATGGTTGTTGAACTGGATGGCAATTGCAATGAAATTCCATAATGATTTTTGTTTTAACATTTTTTAGTAATTACACTATGAGACAAATGGTAGGGGCCAGTGATCGGGAAGGGTTCAAACTACCAGGGAAAACTATATCGGTAAAAAAGAAGTTATACGTGTCCCGGCGTTTCGCTGGGTCACCCCGAGGAATCGAGATATATCGATTTGACCTTTGGTGGTCTTTTTTTTTGACATAACTCGAGAACCACTAGTCCGATTTTGCTCAAACAATTTTAAAAAAATTAAAAATTACAATTCCTTTAATCTGTTAATATAACGTTTTTCAATATACTCAACAGTTTTGCCGGTAAAAATAAATGTATGAAGAAAAAAATATTTTTTGCCTAAAATATTAAAAAAAAGTAATAAACAAAAGGTTATTGATTTTTATGGTAGCGGTAACAAACATTTATTTTTACCGGCAAAACTGTTGAGTATATAGAAAAACGTTATATGAACAGATTAAAGGAATTGTAATTTTTAATTTTTTTAAAATTGTTTGAGCAAAATCGGACTAGTGGTTCTCGAGTTATGTCAAAAAAAGATATATCTCGATTCCTAGAGGTGACCCAGCGAAACGCCGGGACACGTATAACTTGTTTTTGACCGATATAACATTTCCCGTTGGTTTCATCCCATCCCGATTTTGACTGCCGCATAGTGTTATTTATATTTTGTTTCATTTGCCAACTGCTTTTATTTTTATTACACACTTCATCATATTAAATAACTCGCACATATCCAAGTTGTATTACGTTGCATTTACAGCTTTAAAAATTGGGCCATTAAAGGGTTAACTAAAAAACTACTTTTTTATATACCCTTAACCCTCTAATGCCCAAGGCCGCCAAAAAGCGCTCTTCCGATTTTAAATAGTTTTTGGCTAAACAACAATTTTTTATAGCCTAATTTCTTAAAACACAACGCCTCACTTCACCTAATTTTTTATAATTTTCTATTTTTTAGAACACGGTGATGAACGCAGTGACTGTCTGTGTTGACTTAAGTAGTTTTCAAACAAAATAGTTTGAAAAAGTAAATTATATAAATCACCAGAGCGTTATTTTTATCACTTAATTGTCAAATCTTTCACCTGCATGTTGTAGGTGTTGAACAAAAAGTAAAGCAATTATACACAAAGAAAACTTAAAAAACCCTAGAAATACACTAATTAACGATATTTAAATTTTAAAAATATATTTTCCAGCACAATAACAAATATAACACCACTTTGCTTTTTTAAGAATTCTATATTTTTATTGTTAAAAATTAATAAATACATAAACAAACTTTTAAATGCATTTACAATGATAATTTATCGCTAAAATTAGGATATTTTTAAATTTCAAATAAACTTAAAAAATAGTTTTATTTTTTTTGTTTCCTTTTTTGTTTAAATTTTTATTTTATTTTTAAGGGATGTCAAGAATAAATTGTATGAATCCCTACAAAAAAGGTTAAAGTTGTCCATTTTTGCGAAAAGATAGCAACTTTTAAATGTAATAATTTGACAATTTAAGTGATAACGTAAAAATCAATCACGAAAACGTAGGGATTTATAAAATACCATTTTTCAATCCCCGCGTTAGGTGAGTGAAGTGTTGGTGATGTGATGAACGCAGGTGATTTATAAAATTAGGACATTAATAAACCAATATTGTATCGATACACACAAGAAAAAGATTGGTTGAAATTCGATCAAAACCATTACAACGAATTTGCCAGGATGTTATTTTATTGTGAGTTACTTATAATTAGAGCTCTCAAAACCGGTTTCCCAATTATTCGATAAACCGATTTTTTTCCATATTTCCGGGTTTTTTAAGCCGGTTTTTGAAAAAGGGCGGTTTTCCAATTATTCGAGAAACCGGTTTTTCCGTGTCGAATAATTCGACATTTTCGAACATTTATAAGGTGAAAATTTCTAATAAATTTTCTTCATTTGTTCAATAATTATGCAAAATATTAAGTGACTATGCATAATAATTTGAAAACCTTATAATACATTTATAAAATGAATTTGTATTGGAAATTTGTTTTATGTCACTTAAAAGTTTTCAAAGTGATTATGCATATGACCCTTAATGTTTGATTCCCTTCTTTAGATAGGGTTTATACATTAGCAAATAATGTGTAAAGTAATGTGTAGCCATAGATGCCGATGCATTACTTTACACCTTACTTCACTGATGAATTTTACAGGCGATGAGCCCCAAAGTAATGTATGGGGAGGATGTGATAAAGTAATTGGTTACCTACGTGGTTACTAGGATGGAAAAATAATGGGTCTAAAAATAGATTTTCGTAAAAAATTTCGTTTAAAAAAATTTTTTACAAATGTTTTTTATTAAATATATAAACGTGGTCACGCTGGAATTCGAACCTGGGATCCCTGCTTGTTAGCCAAGAACTCTACCACCTGAGCTATCGACACATATAATATTTGATTGCTTAAAAAGTAAATGAATTGTTGAGCTTCTTATATTCTTTCGTAATGGCGAAAAATATACACACTCAACCAAAAAATTCTGTAATGGCTACTGAAAATTTTGCTGTTATTAGGGGAAATTTAACTGTTTTGAGGCCAGCGGTATTTTTTGCTAATTTTAGCAACACATGTCTGCTGATCTGTAGTACAATAAAACTAGTAGAAAAAATTAGCAGCCGCTACTAAATTTTAGTAAAATTTATGTAAAATGCAATTCAAAATCGATTTGCTAAAATCAGTTAAAAAAATTACTAAATATCATAATTTTAGTAAAATGAAATTAGTATAAATAATTAGTTGCAGCTACTAAATTTCAGTAAATAGCTGTAAACCTGTAATTTAAAATCAATCTGCTGAAATTAGCAAAAAATTGTACTAAAAAATAAAAAAACTGTAAGATTTAAAAAAAAAATTTTCTTTCGATTGTAACAAGCGTATAATTCTTCTTCGTACTTGAAATTTGGAGTCAAAATTGCAAACGGTTTTCCAGTTATTGCCGTTTAATGCATTGGAGATGCAATAACATTTTCTAAGAATATATCAACAGTAACAAATATAAACTAAACAAGAATTGTAAAAAATCAAAAAAATAAATTAGTATATTTGTCTGCTAAATTTAGCACTCGGTTTTGAAAAATTAGTAAAATGTTTTGCTGAAATCAGCAGTGAAAATTAGTAAAAAAATCCGTAATTTGTAATAAGAGAATAGCAAAAATGATTACTAAAAATAAAAATTGTACTAATAATCAGAATAAAAATAGTATAGTGCGATTGGAAACTGTTTACAAATTTTTTTACAAACTTTTTTATCTGAGTGCACCTTACACCCATGCTTGCAAACAAACACAGAGTAATGTGTCTAAAAATAGATTTTCAAAAATAGTTTAATCATTACTTTACGTTTATAAATCATGCAATACGTAATCAGTAATTGGTAAGTCATTATTTTTTGTTTTGAAATAATGCAGAAGGCAACGAGCTATCACTACAAGGTAATGCGTGAGTATATCGCACCCATTACCAAAGTTTTGCTGGGTTGAAGTACATTAGTGGACTTTTATCAACATTTTTATTTTTTCGAAACAAAAATGTTGAAATTCTTTCAAGAGTCTGTTTTTTTTTTGCAGAATTCTACATTTTCTCTATCTTAAAAAAGTGATAATTTTTTGACAAAAAGTTTAGTACGAAAGATCTAAAAATTTGTCCTAAGCAGTTTCATTTCCGTGATAAAACATTTTGCGATTTGAAACCGTAAAATTGTAATAAAAATTTTAAAAGTCGCAAATTGTTTCACATTAATTGGAAAACTACAATATTCATAAGGCCAAAGTTATTTTTTGCGACATTTTCAAATGGTTATGACTATTAAATTAATGCGAACAAATTTCCACCGCAATTTTGTAACAATTCCAGAGCAAGTGAAAAATAATTTCTGTTTTTTATGGAGGTTTATAGCTTTTTTCGCAAAAATTACGAACAAAATACTGGGCTTTTAGATCTGTCCGAAAATGTGTTTATTTAGAAAAAAAAACAGCGCCCTTAAGAAATAATAACTTTTAGTTTTAAAGGTGGATTCGCACTAATGGAATAATTTACGCTGCAAATTGCTTTCAAGAAAGGAAAAAAATATAAAGTTTCAAGATTTTTAGCAATTCTTTACAACCCAGCAAAACCACACATTGCCAAATAATGTGTAAAGTAATGTGTTGCCATAGGGGCCGATGCATTACTTTACACCTTACTTCACTGATGAATTTTACAGGCGATGAGCCCCAAAGTAATGTCTAAAAATAGATTTTCGTAAAAAAAAATTTATTAAAAATAATATTTTTTTATTAAATATATCGTCATATGATCTCAAAAATGCCGTAAGTTACAAAAAATTCAAAATCGACTTTTTGATTGATTATGATGCACCGTATCAAAATACACATTCCTGCAATATTTTACACTCCTACAGCTAAAAACGACAATTTTATCATACCCCAAAAAGGTTACTTAAGCCTTTCGGAAAAAAACTATGAACAGTTACACATTACATGTAATTGAAAAAATATCAATTACAATTGCATTTTATTGGGAAAAGAAATAATGACAAAAAGCGCGAGTTAGAGATCAACCCAACATAATTTATTCTATTTATGCTCGGCCACACGTATCCCAGCCAATTTTTTTTGCAAAATTTTAACAACAAACATTTTCTATTACAACATTTTCAATTACAATTACATGCAAATGTAAATGAGTTTTTTTTTAATTTCGACTACATTTGCTTGTTATTGTAACTGAAAATTTGCAAGTAATTGTAATTGAATACGTACAAGTAATTGTAATTGAAATGTAATCGAAATCCCACAGGTCTTGTTTTTATTTTGTTGGATGGTGAAACTAATTTATATTTAACCTATTAATGAAGAAAATATGAAAATATTTCCTAAAAATTACCAAAACCATTTTTTTAATTTGACTTCCCAACAAAACTTTGGTAAGGATGCGATATACTCACGCATTACCTCCCAGTGTAGAAACGGTAATGACATCCCGGTGAAAAATATCCATATATGAACATTTTTGGTTCAACCATGTATGTATGGATCCGAAAAATGAGGTAACACCTAAGTTTATGTTCATATATGGACACATATGAACATATACATTTATTAAATATATGCGAATAAATGCGAACGTTGCTGTCCTTTATTATAAGGTTGTACTATAGATATAAATTTATGTATGACATTCAAATTAGGCGCTACAAATGTTCCTTTTTTTATTCATGGCATTAAATATAATTCCATATTTATCCATATGAGCTCCTTTTACACATATGGAAAAATGTATTCTTCCAAATATGATCATATACAAGTCCCTTTTGAATAAATTTAATAACATATACTTCCATATTTGTCCATATATGAGTGACTTTTCCATATATGAAATAGCAGATGCCTCCATATATGTCTGTATATGAAATCTTTTTCCATATATGGAATCACATATATTTCCATATATGTTCATATAAAATCCATATATGTTCATAAAAAATCCATATTTGTTCATATGTGTCCATTAGCGTTGTCCAAAAAAACATGAAAGTTGGAATTCGCGATCTCCACAATGTTGCCCCTATTCCTTAATGTCTAAAAACTCTCTGTGCCAAGTTTCAGTTAAATCCGCTTTTATTTAGCGGTAGCACAAAAAATTGTCTTTTAAGAATTAGTAATTTATCTCTAGAGTAATTTATACAAAAAGAAGGGTTGACTTTAAATTTTATTATTTCTTAACCTGTACGCTATTATTTAACATTTTTTTTTTAAATCTGGTCTTAATTAATGTGAATATAAGGAATTTGAAATCAAAACTTAAAAAAATTAAGTAACTTTTAAGTAATTCGCGGTTTTTTTTTAAATTTATACAAAAAAATATATATTTTAATAAAATTTTCGAAATTTTCCGAAAAGATGTAATTAAAAATTCAACTTGTTTTTGCCTTGAATGCGCAAATTTCTCAAATCTGATCTTTATTTTAATGAGGATTATGAATCAGCAATCGAAACTTAAAAAAAATTTGTGGTTTATGAATTATTCGCGGTTTTTGAAAATTCAAAAAAACTCAAGTTTTTTGAGATATTTTCCCAATTACCTGTAAACGGTGTTATCGAAAAATGCAATTTGTTATACTTTTGCAATTTACTTACCAAGGGCCTTCATTATATATAACACTGATTTTAATTTTAAAAAGGATAACAGATATCCTTGCAAATTAACTTAAAATTTGACATTTTTTAATATTTCGCTATTATTTAGATTGCTATAATTTTATTGCTACCAAAAACCATATCTCTCATAATAGGACATTCCACAGATATATATTAATGCAAAAACGAAATTTTCATATTGGTAAATATAAGAAAACATCCTGATCGAAGTTGATAATTTTTTGTATGTAATTTTCAAATCCGCGACTCCGATTTCAATTTTGATTTCAAATTCGTAATGTACACCTAAAAATGTATTAGATTTAATATGTCGCGATCGTAATATTTATATTTAATTTTTCTCATTTTTTCCATTATTTTTAATTAATTGAAAATAATATAACAAGTACAACCTCGAAACTTCAATTGCGATGTGCTACCTCTAAACAAAACTTTTTTGGTGATTTTTTTGATCAGACCACATTTTTTTTCAAAGTGGAATATTTGTAGGGTTGTGGAGCGTGAAAATTCAAACTTTTTTTTTTGGACCACTCTAGTGTCCATACATAAACCATATATGAACATGTTTGAGCGTATATGAGCATTTTTTACCGGGATATCATTATTTTTTGGACTACCAATAATGACAGCCACTTACCTTCTGAATTATTTTAAAACATATAATAATGAGTAACTGATAATGACTTATTTTTATCATTATTTCAAATAGAAAATAATTTTCTAGATTTTTTTGAAAATTTTTTGAAATCTATTTTGGGACTCAATATTTTTTAAACACTGGTAAGGATATATGTAACCACATATTTTTTGATTTTTTGTATGTTGGCGAGTAAGCTTATTTGTGTGCAGCAGGTCAATTATGTTTTTATCTATTAAATATTAAATGTCGATATAGCTTAGATGGTAGAGCTATTGACTGGCAATCTGTAGACCCAGGTTCGATTCCCGCACCAGCAAATTTTATTAAAAAAAAAAATACAATAAAAATTATTTTTGTTTTATATAATTTAATTTTTTGAAAATCTATTTTTAGACTCATTATATTGGCAGTACTGGTAAGCACATAGGTAACGATATATTTTTTGATTTTTCGTATGCTGGTGTGTAGCCATAACTCATTATTTTTCGCGACATCGCCATATAAAGGTAATAAGAAATGTAATAACAAAAGTAACTAGTTACCATTACTAAGTACGTAGTTACATAACCACATATCTGGTAATGATTTTCTACACTGGGCTTGTAATGATACCTCGTTACATTCTGCATTATTTCGGACCAAAAAGTAATGACTTACCAAACAGTGATTACGTAATGCATGATTTATAAATGGAAAGTAAAGCTTAGAATATTTTTGAAAATCTATTTTTAGACACATTACTTTGTGTTTTTTTGTAAGCATGGGTGTAAGGTATATATTTTTCGACATTACAAATGAAAATACGAAGCACAACAATTCATTTACTTTTTAAGCAATCAAATGTTATATGTGTCGATAGTTCAGGTGGTAGAGGTCTCGGCTAACATGCAGGGATCCCAGGTTCGAATCCCAGCGTGACCACGTTTATATACCCGAGTAAAAAAGTTTTGATATAATCATATATTATTTTATGTAATTACATATAGTAACTTATAGTTAGATAAGGCCACATATGCTTTTAAATTGAAGCATATATACTTTTATATAGTCATATATTAAATATTTTTTCCTCAAAGGTTTTAATATAGAGATATACATATGTGATTTTATATTATTACATACTGGCCTACATATAAGTGTATTTGCTATATATAAGTACACAAAATAATATATAAAAGATATAATTACATATACGTTTATATATAATTTAGTATGACACTATACATAATAATATAAAACTATATATGGAGCCATTTAAGAAATAATATATAATAGGTGTTATATATGATTATATATTGACGCATATGAACCCATATATAACTTAGTATGGTTTCATATCTACAATATTTCATGATTTCTTTTATATATAACGATATAACGTTCTTTATAAAATCATCTATAATTATATATCATCCCACATTAGCAATTTTTTCAAAGTGATTTTATATAAAAATATATGTTTAAGGTCATTTTAAAACCGTACTGTATTAAATGTGGTTCCATATTAAAAATGATTTTGAACTAGTTTTAGATTTAGTAATTACTAGGGATTGGCGCATGACACGATCGTGAGTGAAGTTATTCACAAGTGATCGTGAGTAATAATTACTATAACAAAGTAATTCGCCGGTGAGCGTGAGAATATATAATTCGTACGTGAGCGTGAGTAAGAATATATAACCCGTGCATGATTCGTGTCTGAGTTTATTTTTTGCATCATATGTTTTTAGTAATTTTTACTGTTTTGCGTGCGAATTTTCTGATTGTGAGTAAGTTTTTAATATACTCATGTCTGCGTGAGTAAGACACGAAATGCTCGTGCGTGAGTAATTTGTTTTTGTTTAGGAGCGTGAGTTAAAATGGCTAACGCGCCCATAAAATTAACAATACTGAAGCTTTAATATGGAATTCTCTATACTATAACGCACACTTGACTGATCTCTTATATCTTGGTTGTATATCACTATCCTATTAAGTTAAAAATTTCAGTGTTGTTAACCTTATTTTAAAATTACTAAAAACAAAGAAAAATTTGTTCATGTTTAATGCACTGTCATGGTAAATCTGGATAAAAGTATTGGAAGATTTATCGAAATTAAAGGATATCCAGTAGACCTGGGGTTAATCATTACATTTTGTAATTAATTACACATTCATTTACACAATTACATGTAATTGTAATTGAAAAAAACTCAATTACAATTACAAATTATTTGTAATTGTAATTCAAAAAAGAACAATTACAAGTAATTTGTAATTTGAAAAATGTCAATTACATTTTTTGGGAAAATAAATAATGACAAAAAGCACAAATTAGGGTAAGCCCAACATGACGTATTCTTTTTATACGCATCCATGCCTATGCAACCTATCCCAGTCAGATTTTTCTACAAAATTTCAACAAAAACACTTTTTAATTCTAAATGTAATTGAAATTTGTAATTGAAATCACTTTCAATTACAATTACTAGTAATTTGTAATTGAAAATTTTCAATTACAATTACTTGTAATTTCAATTACAAATTACAAGTAATTGTAATTGAAATCCCTCAGGTCTGATCTCCAGATATTGTATATCTTTTTTTATTTAAAAATATAATTTTGTATATTGTTAGATATGGTCATGTATATTATGGTAAAGATATAGGGTTAATATTTAGGTATAATTGTATCAAACTATGTCCACTTTTATAACATTTTATATAATTTTATACAAAAAGATATAATTTTATGTAATTGGATGAGGACAAAATTCGGATACAATTGTATCATATTGTATCGAATTGTATCAAATTGTACCAAATTGTATACAATTGTGTACAATTCGATACTATATGATACAATAAGACGTTCTCATTTTTCGGATATAATTATATCTAATTACATAGAAGATTATATATAATTAAATATAACTTTATATGGCTCCATGTCATTTTTTTTTACTTGGGTATTTATTAAAAAAAATATTTGTAATAAATTTTTTTTAAATACATTTTTTTTTACGAAAATCTATTTTTAGACCCATTAATTTTCGCATCCTCGTAACCACATAAGTAACCAATTACTTTATCACTTCCTCCTCATACATTACTTCGGGGCTCATCGCCTGTAAAATTCATCAGTGAAGTAAGGTATAAAGTAATGCATCGGCCGCTATGGCAACACATTACTTTACACATTATTTGGTAATGCGTGGTTTTGCTGGGTTACGAAGGCGTAAGCTTCATAGCTCTATAAATAATGCAAAAATTGGAAATTTTTCTTCAAATACTAATTCGATAACCAAAAATAAGCTTAATCTGAAAAAATTTGGTTTATTTTTCATTTTATTAAGTTTTTTGCTTCTCCTGTAAAATTGTTTAAATATAACTTACGGCTTTTTTGATTTCATATGACGATATGAAGGCACATCCACAGTTTTAAGAATTATGAAGTCCAATCTATCTGGAACGGTAGATCTTATCATAGCTGTCATTATGTGAAAGTGCTAAATAGATCGAATTTTATGTTTAGGCTTTACATCAATTTTCGCTATACAATACGTTGAAAATCCAACTTTAAATTGACTAGTACATCCACAGATAAAATAATTAATGGCTTATATGATATATATCGCAATTAATATTATTGTGTATAAGTACTAAACCGATCGGATTATCCGTTTGGTTTCTACATCGCTTTTAGCTCCAAAAATCTATGAAAAGCTACAAAATTAAACCTTAAATGGGTCTGAGTACCGATTCCGAATGGTTTGTGAAGCTGTGAAGCGGTAAAAAATAATCATTTAAAAATAATGATAACAAATGACAGTTTTTATCACTTCACTCTGGACACCAAACTAATAGTACGATCCATTTAGCACTTACACACAATAATAGTATCACCGATAATTACCGATCACGCAGGACTGCAACTAATTATTTCTCAAACTGCGGATGTGCCCTTCAACAAATATCAAATTTCAAGTTGTTCACGTATACACTCAGATAAAAAAATAGTAAAAAAATTTGTAAACAGTTTCCAATTGAACTTTACTATTTTTATACTGATTTTTAGTAATCATTTTTGCTATTCTCTTATTACAAATTACCGGTTTTTTTACTAATCCCCAGTCTAGATTAGCAATAAGTTAAGTACGTCGGCAGAATAACGGCATAAAATTGCTTATTGCCGAGCTTATATTAAGGGTATGAGAACACGTACTTATGTTAACTCATAATTTGCAATAATTCAACGAAGAAGGTTATGCGACGCTTACTAGTAAATTTCCTTTGAAAAAATCCAAAATCTATAAATTTTTTTGTTTTTTATTTATAATTAGTTGAATTGTATTTAATTCTTCTTAATTTAACTAGTTTTTTTGTTTTTCTTACTTTATTTTCTCTTCTTTTATTAGTGGCGTCCTTTTTTTATAAATGGCAAACTAAAATGTCATCTGAGTTTGACATTTCATCTCAGCAATATGTCGGCAATAATTGTTAACGAATCTGCGTTGACAATTATTGCGACATATATTGCCAGCAATAAATATTTACACAATTTGGGGGTCTACACTGAAATTAACATAATTTTGACATTTGCTGCAATATATGTCAACATATTTATTGCTAGTCTAGACTGGGGGTAATTCTCGCTGCTGATTTTAGCAAAACATTTTACTAGTTTTTCAAAACCGAGTGCTAAATTTAGCAGAAAATATACTAATTTCAATATTTTTTTTTTTTTTTGATTTTTTACAATTCTTGTTTAGTTTATATTTGTTACTATTGATATATTCTTAGTTTGGAAATAACACTCAGAAAATTTTATTGTATCTCCAATGCATAAAAAGGTCATAACTGGAGAACCGTTTGCAATTTTGACTCTAAATTTCAAGTACGATGAAGTAATTATACGCTTGTTACAATCGAAAGATTAGTAAATTTTTTTTCTAATTTCAGCATATTGATTTTAAATTACAGTTTACAACAATTTACTGAAATTTAGTAGCTGCAACTAATTATTTATGCTAATTTCATTGTACTAAAATTATGATATTTAGTAAGTTTTTTAACTGATTTTAGCAAATCGATTTTGAATTGCAGTTTACATAAATTTTACTAAAATTTAGCAGCGGCTACTAATTTTATTGTACTACAGATCAGCAGACTTGGGTTGCTGAAATTAGCAAAAAATACCGCTGGCCTCAAAACAGTTAAATTTCCCGTAATAACAGCAAAATTTTCAGTAGACATTACAGACTTTTTTGGTTGAGTGTAGAGATGAAGAGATTATTATTGTCATATTTTCTTTATTTTTGAAGGCACACTTATTAATTTGATCTAAATTTTTTTGTTTACTTGTCAGTTATATGTAGGGTTGCCATTTCCATTTTGAGAAAAAGAGGAAGTCAACCTCAAAAAAGAAGGACATTTGTCTTAAAAAAGAGGACAATTTTTTTTAATAAATTAATTTTACAAAAATCGACAACACTATAAAATATACAAATAAAAATTTATTTTATACATAAATCAATTTTTATTTCCACTAAAAAAATTCACAAAAAACAAAAAAATCATTCTGATCTTTAAATTAATGGTACATAGTAAATACACAAAAAAACAACGATTAACCAATTCATTGCATACATTTTCAGGAATGTACATTTCTACAATTTCTTGACACGAATTGTAAAGGGTTTCATGAATGTTTTTCAATGCTTCCAATTTGAATTAGTATAGTACTGCCGCATTTCTTCAAATATTCATAAAACCCTTGAAAATTCATATCAAAATTTTATTTGACTCTAATAATATTAGAAATAGAACTAGAAATAGTTCCTGGATTAAATTGTATTCTGGCCTTGATTAAAAACAAAAAAACTTACCAAAAAAGATAAAAAATCATTCTGAACTTAGGGCTACTACCTGAATAAACAAAAAAACGCGCATTGGACGCCAATTGAATCCATATCTAATATTGTTAGAGTCAAATATAATTTTAAAATGAATTATCAAGAGTTTCATGAATATTTTTCGACGCTTTCAATTTGAATCAATATATTACTGTCGCATTTCTTCAAATATTCATAAAATTCTTGACAATTCATTTCAAAATTATATTTGACTCTAATAATTTCAGAAATAGTTTCTGGATTCAATTTATTTCTTTTTGCCGTCCACTGCGCTTTGATCAGAGAAGATATACGTTCTACGTTGGCATTATGTGCTGGTAAGAAATAATATGTGGCTACGTTCGTAAATGCAGTAGTTAGGCATCACTGCGGCATAACAAAAAAGCATCATTTACGTCACTTACAGCATTGATTTACGTCAAACGTTTTTTTATGCAAACAATTGACAGTGCTGCCGCAAATTTTTGCAACTATTGCATCATTTTAATTTCTGATGCAATAGTGCGCGTTCTAAATTTTTATGTTAAAATCATGTAATACAAAAAGAAAACTAAACGTTGGTGCATATTGGAAGAATAAGTAGTGCATTATATAAAAATTAACAAAAAATTGTCATTTTTACCATCAAGATTTTCAATAATATTTGTTAATGTTATAGCGAACATGTTTTATTATTTTTTGCAAAACGTTCTAAAAAGCAAACTCTGTGCAGTTGTTAAGCAGTAGCAAAGCATCTGCAACAGCTGATCACGCATAAGCAACAAAACTTGGCATAACTGTCGCAGTGTTGCACAAATTTACTGCATTTACGAACGTACCCTGTCTGTTTGATCACTTCTGAGAGTAAAAACAATAACAGAAATCTGAATAGGAAAGAAAACTATGAATTAGCCACACTATAAACAAGGCCTTGGGTTAGATGGCTAAGCTGTAGAACTCTAGTATAGTTATGTTTGTAATGTAGGAGTGCATGGGTTCGATTCCTACAGCCGATACGTTGTTGATAAAAATATTATCATATATAAACAATAATACAATTTAATGGAAAATCACTGATGAAGCCTTTCCATAAAAAAGGCAAAAACTAGATCTAGTCTTATTTGCAAATTAATAATGTGTTTATAACTTCTGAAAAAATGTTTATTCTTCTTCTTAACCTCAAACCTACTAAATAAAACCCAACAGGTTTTTTTTTCATTTCATAGCAAACATCACTTTTGATAAAAAAAAAATCGCACCAAAACTTGTTATCAGTCATGTTAATTGAATTTAAGTCTTTTACATAATTTTTCAGGATAAAGAATTCATTAAATAAATTTTCATCATTAAATGCAATGCTAATTTGTTTCCAATTCAACAGTTGGCTGGCTCACTGCTGATAAGCTTCAAATTTGGAAATTAAAGTGAAATGACAGTGACAAAACATCGATGCCACCAATTAAAAAAAAAAGTAATGGAGAAAAGTGCAAAAAGTAGGGCAACCCCGGACACTTACTGTAAAAGAAAGAGGACTGCCCGGACGCCCTAAAAAAGAGGACGGATTGCAACCCTAGTTATATGTCAGTATCAAAAAATTTTCAATTGCATTGAGGCTGAAAGCGCAAAAATTAAAAATGTCTGAAATTACCCTTTATTCAAAAAACAGACTTACAGATTTTAAAGAACTACCATTTGTTCCTAATTGAGGGCACCTATTTTTCTCAACAAGGTTTTCGGCGATTTCCTTTTTTGCTGAAAAAGTTATAACCAAAAGAGTTGAAAAACTCTTGAAAGTTACAAGCAAAATTAGAGTAGTTTTTAATTGAGTAGAGCACATTAGCAGTATAAATATTAAAATTTAAGATGTTCGCCTGATTAAATTCGTTACCTCGAAAATGCTGATACCATCAAAAATATTATATACTGTTATTAAAATGGTTTAAATCCTGAGTAACATGGAATCGGCCGGTTCCGTAGATTTGCCCATATAAACGTGGTCACGCCGGGATTCGAACCTGGAATGCCTGCTGGTTAGTCGAGAACTCTACCACCTGAAACCGAAACCCAGTTTTTCAAAGAGGCGGTTTTTGGAAGTGTTCGAAAATCGGTTTTTCAAATAGGTCGAATACTTGACAACTCTACCTATAATTGAGTAAGTACTTAACGAAAAATATTTCATTACGTATTAAAAATAGGGAAAATGAATTAGAAGACAATCCTATTATCCAATTATTGGTATTTCCAACAAACTTTAAAATTTAAAATTCGTTTAGTAATTGTGTACTATTTTTATTTTGTGCTATTTTTTACATTTATTAAAAAATTATCAATATTCGAAATCAAATATCAAATATGCCCTTAAATTAGAGCTTCAGTAGAACCAACCGAATTGTGGATTTTATTGATAACAGGCGCAACTAATGATTGGTATTGGTAAACGAATTTTATACTGTATTTGTTTTCCTAACAAAACACATAAATTCAAAATTAGACATTAAAATTAATAAGTCTTTGTAGTGTGGTGGGTAGAGTGGTGGCTTAGTACGCCGGATTTCCGAGTTCGAATCTCGGAAAAGAGAAAAATTTAGATATATTTTTTATAATTAAAATAAAATATGCATATGTTTAAAAAGCAAATATGGCAAAGAAAATTAAAAGTAGTTGTGGTGCAATGAGTAAGAGCGTGAACTACGAATCTTAATGGCCGGGTAAATACCACAAAATTCCAAAAAAAAAATTATATTTATGTGGATTATAATACTGAATTGCCCAGTGTAGAAACGGTAATGACATATCATTATTTTTTGGAGTACCAGTAATGACACCCACTTACCTTCTGCATTATTTTAAAACATATAATAATGAGTTACTGATAATGACTTATTTTTATAATTATTTCAAATAGAAAATAATTTTTTAGATTTTTTTGAAAATTTTTTGAAATCTCTTTTTAGCCTCAATATTTTTTAAACACTGGTAAGGATATATGTAACCACTAGGGATGCCAAACGGGAAATCCCGAAATCCCGGGATTTTCGGGATTGGCAAAATCCCGAATCCCGGGATTATTTCTCAAAAATCCCGGGATTTGCTTATTTTTTAATATTAATATAAACGTAAATAAACAAAGTGAGCAATTTCAGATTACCTACGTTTTTTTCTTGAATTTTCTCATATTGACAAGAAATTGATGCCAAGATATTGGTAAAATTATAAATTAAGTAGATTATTCGAGTAAACTATGCAAAGACTTTGCAGAAATATTTGAAATTTTGGTAAACAATATTAAATTTTTGAGTAATACATGCGAAAAATCAAGTTTGTTATTTTACCGATTTATTCTTCCAAGCGAAATTCGATTTCTGATACTGGGACTGTAAGTTTTGGCTGGGACTGTAAGTTTGAATTCTTCCAAGAAAACATTTGATAACGATAACTAAATAACTTTGTTGCTGTAATTACACGATTAAGTGGGCAAGGTTATCGCAACGAATCTGTTTTAAAATCTGCGTAGAAAATACTGGGTGCAAGTGTATTAAGTACACTACAGGCCTTTATGTATTATCCCAGCCAGAAAAATACAAACGTGAAAGCGATGGCAAGGTATTTTAACATGTTATACAAGTACTGACAAAAATTGCTTTCCCATTTCCAATATGATAACGTCAATACACAAAAGGACCGGCAGTTCAAAAAGCACCGGAAAAGTACTGGAGAAACAAAATTTTTAACTTTGGCAAAAAGCTGCCAAAACCAATAAATAGTTGGTTTGGAATTATATTTTCCAAAATAAAATTTAAAAAAAGTTTATATGTATCTTTTTTTTTTGCCCTGCCGTGATGTTTTGTAAAACAAATACTGGCAAAACGATGTTTGCAAACGCTGGCAAAGCGTCCCAAATGAGTGTTCTGCCAGTCATTTATTTTTAACATCGCGGTTACCCAGTGGTATGCAAGTACTTCATTTTTCGTACCACTGTCAATTTCTGACTGAGATGTTTCAATATTCATAAAATGTACCACATTATTAATTAACAACTATTAAATATTTAAAAAATCCCGAAATCCCGTAAAATCCCGGGATTCCGAAGTCCCGAAAATCCCGGGATCCCGAAATCGGGATCCCGGGATTGCATATAAAATCCCGAATCCCGGGATTTTCAAATATCAATCCCGATTGGCATCCCTAGTAACCACATATTTTTTGATTTTTTGTATGTTGGCGAGTAAGCTTACTTGTGTGCAGCAGGTCAATTATGTTTTTATCTATTAAATATTACATGTAGATATAGCTCAGATGGTAGAGCTGTTGACTGGCAATCTGTAGACCCAGGTTCGATTCCCGCACCAGCAAATTTTATTTAAAAAAAAATACAATAAAAATATTTTTTTTTATATAATTTACTTTTTTGAAAATCTATTTTTAGACTCATTATTTTTGTCAGTACTGGTAAGCACATAGGTAACGATATAGTTTTTGATTTTTCGTATGCTGGTGTGTAACGACAACTCATTATTTTTCGCGACATCGCCATATAAAGGTAATAAGAACTGTAATAACAAAAGTAACTAGTTACCATTACCAAGTATGTAGTTACATAACCACATATCTGGTAATGATTTTCTACACTGGGTGGCTTTCACGACCTAAATATAATTTAATATAAAGGCAGTTCCAGTAGCCGCATGAATTCGATTGGCAACAAATTCGGTGGCTACAACTAGGACTGTTTTCTGGGTGAATAAAACATAATTATCTACTTTTTTGCCTTAAGATTTTGTTGTACAAGGAATGATTTTAAAGAGAAAAGGAATTAGTTAATGCGGCTAATAGACTTTGAAAGTCACTTGCACAATAACAAGTTTGTTCAAGTCACGTTACTCGCCACACACCATTCAAATAAACTGTGCAATATTCATTTTAATTTACAAGTAGCAGCAGAAACATGTAGCGGATTGTTATTGCTATGAGGCAATATTAGTCTTTAAAAGCTTTATTTTACACTTTGCGCAGGCCAAAATACCTGAAATTCGTTGGTGATGTTAATAAATTTATATTAACACTTTTTACTTTACGTTTATTCATATTTTTAATTTTTTTACCCGTACTTATGATGTTCACTCTTCTAAAATTACAGCTAAGCTGTGCTAATTTCAGCATACGCACAAATTCTAAAATATTGCGTAAAAATCAAAATCGTTATGATTTTTACTCAAGTCTAAAAATATACAAAAATGTACAAAAACACAAACTTGAGTAGTCTATAGGCCGCATAAAGTGAAACTTTCGTAAATTTGAAAAAATAACTTCTTAAAACAGAAAAAAATATTTGAAAAATCGCCAAAAATACATCTACGATTCGGCATATATTATCGATAACATAGTAGGTACAACACTAAAAATGCATCGGACATGCGACATGTCAATTCTGATAGATTTTAGGATAAATATCACGAATATGAACACCAAATTTTAAAACTAGCTCTACTTTTCGAAATATTCCCAAATTTAACTTTTAGCAAAAAGAAAATTTTTCCTTTAAAATTTCTTAATTATTCTAAACCGCGGATAATTTTAAATATGGTTTAAAAATATAGAGTTTGGGCTTTTGGAAACATGCACTCATAAAAAAAAGTGAGTACAAAAGTCTGTTAAACGCGTTCTGATTCTATTGAACTAATTTTCCTGTTATTTTGTCTTAAAATTTAGGATTGAACTAATATTTTTTGTAAATCTAATTTAGTATTACAACTACTTTCAGCCGTATTTGAACTAACTTTGCGTGCTAATTTTTAGTAATTTGTGTTTCTTAACTTTACAAATTTTTCAGCTAATTTAAACCACAATTATTTTCTAATTATTATATTTTTGCGTCTCTGCTATCAATATCACATAGAGATGGCGCTATATTGTAATTTTTTTTTATTATAAGATCGTAAAATAGTTTGTATCTCGGAAACTAAGTGAGATAGAGCCAAATGGACAAAAATTCGTCACTCTGTACCTATAACGTAAACCTTATCAGACACATATACTCCCAATAATAAATATGGGCCCGTCTAGGGTCAGATCCCGGAAGTCGAAATTTTAACAGAAATTTGTAGTTCAATCAGGTAAAATTTCTGCTGAATTCAGCTCAAATTTCCTAGCTAATTTAACTAAAATTGTCCGTATATTTAGCAGTATGAAAAATTTAGCTTACCTAAATTTAGCAGACCATGATTTTTAACTTCATTGAAAATTCTGCTGGCGCAAATTCGGGTACTATTTGCTGTTATTTTAGCAGAACTTTGAACTATTTGTACCGGCTTTTTTTTATGAGTGTATCAACTTATTTTGAGTAGCTAAAGGATCTAGAATATAATTGAAATTAAAGTGAACACTTCACTTATTTTCCTATTTTGCAAATCTAGTAAAATCCCTTAATCGGATTTGCAAAATTTTAACATATGCTGTAAATTCATATTCCACTAAATTCTTTTTATCAAAAGAATCACAACTTCTCCATCAACATTTACAGAAAATTCAATCTAAAATACAAATTTAACATCTTTTTTATTTCAAATAAATTTTATATGAATTTACTATTGCAAAAGGAAATAAATAATATTTTTGAATATGCATATTTTAGAATCGTTATTTTTTTTTCGAAATTTGCACTTTAACTATGTAAAACTTCGTTGAAATTGATTAGAAAATATCAGGGTTGGCAGACAATACCGCTAAAATACCGTTATCGATTCAAAACCCTTTCAACTGACTACCGTTACCCCTAAAATACCGTTATCGAAATAACCGAAATACTGTTATCCTTAAAATACCGGTACCGAAATAACTGAAATACCGTTATCATTAAAATACCGATACCGAAATAAATTAAATATTGATACCCTTAAAATACCGTTACCGAAATAAATTAAATACCGTTACCCCTAAAATGCCTAATTTTCTGCTTTTGGTAATTGCACATGGTTGTTAAGTATTTTTCGTACTTTAGGTTGGTAAATTGGTTCTGTTTTTAATCTCGTTTGTTTTTCATAAAAAAAATCGCGGGATGCATCGAAATAACTGACTACTGTTGTCCTTAAAATACCGTAACGGAAATAACTGAAATATCGCTAACCTTAAAATACCGTTACCGATATAATAAAAAACCGTTATCCTTAAAATACCGTTACCGAAATAACAAAAAAACCGTTATCCTTAAAATACCGATACCGAAATAAATGAAATAGCGTTACCCTTAAAATACCGTTACCGAAATAATTTAAAATAGCGTTACCCTTACCGATAACCGCATCGTTTCGGTTACCATCCATGGAAAATATATGTTTTATATTTCTTGAGTAGTTTTATCTCGGTTTTATAAATTAATATTTGTCACAGACTTCTTAATTTATAGGTATTAAAAAAGGCACTCTTTTTCAGTTTTAGTCAATTTTGACTTAAAATTAAAACAGAAAATACGAAATTTTTTTATTAAAAAATAAGTAACATGGGTGTTTATTAAAGGTACAAATTCGCAGATTATTTATTAACGAAATCGTGAAAAAGGAGAAATTTATTAAAAAATTTAATATTCCTACAAAAAAGTTTACGTTTAAATGCGTTGTTTAGCTAAAGTTGTTAGTTATCCAATTTCACCACAAAAACATATTTCTGCTGTACTTGAACTAATTTTTCCTCCTGATATTTAGCTATTTTTTTTATAAATGATTTTGACAATTTATCAGCTAATACAGATAAATTTGTTGGCAACTTTTTTAATATTTGTGTTTTCAAAAGAAAACGATAGAGGCGCTAGTGTATAGTGATTGATGGTGCTTGATGGTGAAGTGCGTATTGGTGTGCCCAATACAAATTAGAAAATTTCTAGTAAGTGTATTTTAATGTGTGTGATGAGTCATCACCAGGGCAAGTTTTTTTTTGGCATTTGCCATTAAATGCCATTTTTGCCATTTTTTCACTTATTTTGTAAAAATGCCATTTTTACAAATCCTTGCCAAAAAAAGCCATTTTGTATATTTTTTTAGACTTTTCATTATAAAAATGCTATAAAATTCAGTAAAAACTGAATATTTGTAAACAATTTTTGGAAAAAATTAAAAAAAAACGATATTTTTTAGAGTTGATTTATATGAAGAAGAAGAAAACATTTTAATTGAAAAATTTAACAGACACAAGGGAATCATATTTAATATTTAATAAAATTCCAGATTTTTTAAAATTATACTAATATATGGCGAATGCACTTAAACAGTTCAACGGTAAATTCCTTAATTATTGTATTTTTGTTGAAAACATTCAGAAAGACATTTAAATTAACTATTATACTTTAAAATTTTAGGAATAACCGTGCCATTTTTGCGTTTTTTGTGCCAATTTTACTATTTTTTCGTGCCATTTTGCCTGCCAATTTCAACTTTTTTTGTGCCATTTTAAACTTGCCCTGGTCATCACTGATGACGCTTACCAATACAAATCAAAATAATATGGCGCTTGCTAAGAAAGTTCTAGTAAATAAAATAATATGATAAGAGCATGTTTTCTCTTGTTTCTGTTAGTCAGCAAAGGAACGCAAATGAAAACGGAGGTATACTGGACATTAACATTTCACAGTTAAATTGTATTAAAAAAAATAAAATAATAGAGGTTTGTTTTATAACATAAACTATATTTATTCTTTTATTTCAGCTCTTTAACATTTTCACCTAAATTCTACCTCCAGGTAGAGGAGAAAAAGGAACCAAATAATACAACTTTCGCTGGCACACATATTGGCAAGAAAATAAAAGTGATATTTAGTGCAATGTTTAATGTAATTGATTTATTGATGTTTATTACTAAATTCGTCAAATTTCGTAATATTTAAAAATCGAAAATCCCCATAACTTCTGAAATAACAACACCAGCGCAACAGTTTCCGGTATGTAATTTTATTTTACTACCCAGGTGAAAATGTTCATATATGTTCATATATTGTCATATATGGTTTCATGTATGAGCATATATGGTTTAATGTATGATCATATATGTTATGTATGGAAGCATATATGGGTAAATACATTCAAATGTATGAATCCATATATGATAATATACTGCATTTATTGGTCCATATATTGGTTCATATATTCCATATATCTTCATATATGAACTCATATATTATTCCACATATGGGTAATGTTTTGAGTTTTTTTTATCATGGGGGTAATTACGTGAGCGGATTCAAAAAATATTGAAATACAATACATTTGATAATTTCTTAAAAACAATTGGCAATTTCTAAAATACAGTTGCCAGTTTTAGAAATACAATTGATTATTTCTGAAATACAATTTTCAGTTTCTGAAATACAATTTATAATTTCTGAAATACAATTGGTAGTTTCTGATATACAATTGATAAATATGAAAATCAATTGATAATTTCTGAAAAGCAATTATAAAACTAGAAATAAATTGATTATTTCTGAAATACAATTGATAAATCAGAAAAAAATTGATAACTTCTGAAATAAAATGATAAATTTTGAAATACAATTGAAAATGTTGCAGTAAGATAAAAACAGCAAAAATAAAACTTCTAAATTTAGAAAATCTGCAGAAAATTTTGCAAAATATTAGTAAACTAAAAATAGCTAAAACAAAATGTTGTATCTAAAAAAAGTTTTGTTAAATTTTGTTCAATGCAAATAGCAGTTTATAAAATCAACCGAAATATTTGCTAAAAATATTAAACTGTTGATTTCAGAACGCTAGATTTGTATTTCCATTAAAACCAAAAAACGAAAAAGGAACTTTCAAAATTTTATGTGATGTTTTTTTGTCTACTACTACAATTTAATTTTATTTTCTTATCATTGAAATTTAGTTCAATTATGACTCAAATTTTGTAAATATATTAAACAGTTTTATATTTGCTGTTCCTATCTTATTTATATTTAGCAAAAATACTGTGCTAATTCAGCAGTTTTTCATTTTGAACTAATTTTTAGTAGCTTTAACTAAAATTTTTACACACTTTTTTCTATTAGTGTATAAACAATCATTAAATAATCAAAAAACAGTCATAAAATAATTTATAAACTTGAAGTAAAATGTTTATGTATGTCCATTAAAAATTCATAATTTTTGCTTTTCAGAAATTATTATTTGATTTTCATATTTATCAATTGTATATCAGAAACTACCAATTGTATTTCAGAAATTATAAATTGTACTTCAGAAACTGAAAATTGTATTTCAGAAATGTATTAATTGTATTTCAGAAATTCGCAATTGCATTTCAGAAATTATCAAATGTATTTTACAAATAATCAATTGTATTTCAGAAACTGACAATTGTATTTTAGAAATTGCCAATTGTATTTAAGAAATTATCAAATGTATTGTATTTCAATATTTTTTGAATACGCTCACGTAATTACCCCCATGATAAAAAAACTTAAAACATTACCCATATATGGAATAATATATGAATTAATATATGAAGATATATGGAATATATGAACCAATATATGGACCAATAAATGCAGGATATTATCATATATGGATTCATACATTTGAATGTATTTACCCATATATGCTTCCATACATAACATATATGTTCATATATGATCATACATTAAACCATATATGCTCATACATGAAACCATATATGACAATATATGAACATATATGAACATTTTCACCTGGGTAGCTTTAACTAAAATTTTTACACACTTTTTTCTATAAGTGTATAAACAATCATTAAATAATCAAAAAACAGTCATAAAATATTTTCTAAGCTTGAAGTAAAATGTTTATGTCCATTAAAAATTTCATAATTTCATTCAAATGTACAAATTCATCAATAACGTATGAATAGAATTATAATATTTACTTTAAATGTGAATAAAAAAAGCAATATGCTTATTAAAAAATAAAAAAAAATTTTATATGAACATTCATATATCTCCATATATGGCCATATACCCTCAAATTTCGGATCCGAACCCATATATGTTGCCATATATGGCCATATATGAACATTTTCACCTGGGTAATAGTATTATTTATAGCAAAACCCGACATTTTTTGATCATTGAGTTTTTTAATTCGTCTTCAACCTTTATTGTGCTATATCCTAAATAATGCGATAAATTATAATTTCAATAATTATTCCATAGTAGGTTTTCAATGGCAAATATATAGTTTAAATATTATCGCAAACAGAAGAAAGATTGTTAGAGGGTTAATACATTACCACGATCTCATACAATAAAATTTTCAGGCCAAAGGGTAACATACTGATTCCGGAAAAATATTCTAAACCGCTAAAAAAAAGTATTGTACACTAATAGAAGAAAGTCACTAAAAGATTTAGTTAAAACTACTAAAAATTAATTAAAAATTACGTTAGAGAAAAAATTGCTCAAATTATAAGATCATATTTGCTATATATTAGTAAGATAGAAACAACAAAAATTAAACTTTTAAATATACAGAATTTTAGTTATTTTTTAAATTAAATTTTTGTTAATAGAAAATAATAACGTAACCTGCTAGAATGTGCAAAAAATTTTCATAAATAATTACACTATGCGACAGTCAAAATCGGGATGGGATGAAACCAACGGGAAATGTTATATCGGTCAAAAACAAGTTATACGTGTCCCGGCGTTTCGCTGGGTCACCCCTAGGAATCGAGATATATCTTTTTTTTTGACATAACTCGAGAACCACTAGTCCGATTTTGCTCAAACAATTTTAAAAAATTAAAAATTACAATTCCTTTAATCTGTTCATATAACGTTTTTCTATATACTCAACAGTTTTGCCGGTAAAAATAAATGTTTGTTACCGCTACCATAAAAATCAATAACCTTTTGTTTATTACTTTTTTTTAATATTTTAGGCAAAAAATATTTTTTTCTTCATACATTTATTTTTACCGGCAAAACTGTTGAGTATATAGAAAAACGTTATATGAACAGATTAAAGGAATTGTAATTTTTAATTTTTTTAAAATTGTTGGAGCAAAATCGGACTAGTGGTTCTCGAGTTATGTCAAAAAAAAGGCCGGGACACGTATAACTTCTTTTTTACCGATATAACTTTCCCCGGTAGTTTGAAAATCGAAATATATATGAACACACATGATCATACATTGACTTGTATATGATCATGCATGGACATACATTGTCATATACGTACATGCATAGTTCAATGTATGACCATACATGATCTCATATATTTCCATATATCTTTGAGAGAATATGACCGTACATGTACATATATGACCATATATGCTCACATATGATTCATGTATGCTCATATATGATCATATATGGTCATATACCTCCATATACCTTAAAATTTCGGATCCAAAGGTATATGGAAATATATGAGATCATGTATGGTCATACATTGAACTATGCATGTACGTTTATGACTATGTATGCCCATGCATGATCACATACGAGCCAATGTATGATCATGTATGTTCATATATATTTCGATTTTCACATGCGTAGAGTTGTTTTTTTAATTATCATTTCCTTTGTCTGTATTACATCCAGACAAGTTGCGACATCTACATCTTGTCTATCTGGTGGCCGTCCACGCTATAATTGCGGTTATCAGCACAATTTTTGTAGCGAAATAAATTAGTAAAACATTAGTTCAAAATTAGTTTAGTGCTAAAAAAATATAAATAAAACTTTTGCTGAAAACGGAATTTCAGCAAATAAATTGTGAAAACTAGTAAACTTGATATACAAGACGTTTTACTAATTTTTCTGCTAACTTGTTTTTTTGAGTATACTAATATTTAGCAAATATAAAAATATATACTAATATATAGCAAATATAAATCAAATTCTGTAAATTCAAATTAGCCAAAAAATCTGCTAATTTCAATAGTGCTTTCTACAAGGTTATTTTTAGCTAATTTTTAGAAGATTTTTTTTTTGCCATTTTTACAGGTTTATTTCTATTAGAGTAGTGTTGCATATGGCACCACAAGTAATATTAACAGAAGCCCATCATTCAATTTTAATACAATTACTTTGTAAGAACTCAGCATTTTAAAATATCCTTATAAACAAAAATAGCTATTTGTATATAAAGCAAAATTAATCTACACTCAAAAAAATAAGTTAGTAGAAAAATTAGTAAAACATATTGCATATCAAGTGTACTAGTTTTTAGCAATTTTTTTGCTGAAATTCCGTTTTCAGCAAAAATTTTAGTTATATTTTTTTAGCACTAAACAAATTTTGAACTAATGTTTTACTAATTTATTTTGCTACTAAAATTGTGTTGATAACCGCATTCATAGCGTGGACGGCAACCAGATAGACAAGATGTAGATGTCGCAGCTTCTCTGGAAACGGAAATGACAAAAAAAGAAAAAACAACTCTACACATATTCTACATTTAAATTTTCAGCAAATAAATTAACTAAAGTAAAATTTCGCTACAAGTTTTTTGAGTTTTTTTCAGTCTACTAATATTCAGCAAAAAGTTTATTGATTTTAGCAAGGATTTTTTTCATTTGCAGTCGACTAAGTGTTAGCAAAACTTTTGCTAAAGATTACTATTTTTTTGGTAAAAATCAGCTCGCTGATTTTCAGCAAACCTTTTGCTGAAATTACCAACTTTTTTGCAAGCACGCTCCTGACTAAAAATTGCTGACACAGCAACATTTTTTGCTGACTTTACTGACTTTTTTTTTGAGTGTACATCAAATGGCAATTTAATAATAGTCATGTGTACTTTTTGGGAAAACTCCTCAATAGCGCCTATACGCCTTAAAAGACTGTTTTTTTTTGTGGTATGGTTTTGGGAAAGTGGTAAAGGAATAAATAAAAAATATAACATTAAAAAAAATATCGCGAAATTACAAAATTAAACAGTTTTATTGCTCTCCTGTAAAGTTGGGGAAAAACAAACAACTATTTTCTTAGGCGCAGCGACGATATATACGACAAGTTTCTGTGCAATTTTAAGACGATTTATATAAAAATATATCTTGTAAAAAAATCGATTGGTACTAATTTCGTACCACGAATTTAATTGTCATGGTTTTTTCTACTGATTTTATTTGCTCAAAATTTTTTATAAATTTTTATACCCTACACCACTACGTGGAGAGGGTAATAATAAGTGTGTGCTGATGTTTGTATCACCAAAAAATATTGGACCTAGACCCACCTTTTAGTACACCGATCGACTAAGAATCAATTTTTGTTACGATTTAATGATGTCCGTCCGTCTGTCTGAGAATAAATGAAGCCCTGTGGATTATAGATAGGATCGGTCCATATTTGGACCCATCGCCCATATGGGCTATATTTCCGATTTTCTCTTATTTTATCATTTTATAGAAAATTTTGACACAAGTCCATTTTAACCCATTTGAATTTCGGATCCAAACATTAGTTGGCTTTTAACCAGACTGGTGTATGGTATTATATAGTCGGCATGCCCGGCTATAACTTTTTTACTCGTTTTAAATAAACTATATTTAATAAAAAAAAAAAACAAACAAAAATTATTTTGTTAAATTGTTCGCACGATAGAAAAAAACTTTTTGACAATTTATTCAAAATAAAAAAAAATTATCTTCAAAAAAAGAGATTGGGGGACTCTCTATCACTGAGAAAGCATTTGTTCTATTATGTGCCTTGGAACAGGAACATACTCAAACCAATATCACCCAGCAAACATGGCAATACGAAGAAGATTCTCCGAAGATATCACCAGGAAGAAAACATTTATTGCCGACAATATCAATTTCGTATTCCGGAAGTTTCCTCCGTCGGAAACAACTGTTACACTAAAACAATACTTCCAGGCAATATGAAAGCAATAACTCATATGGAAGATAAAAGGGATATCGCTAAATAAACTCCCGGTACAATAAAAAAACGATTTAATTTATTCATTATTAAATTTAAGCATGAAAACAATATCTGCATTAGGGTTTGGGGTTCGGGAATTCCCGGGAAATCCCGGGAAAAGTTTGCCGGGAATTCCCGGGAAAATAACATATTTTTCCCGGGAAAACGGGAAATTTTAATAATATTAAATTTTTTAAATTGTTTTTGTTTCGAATAGGGTCATAAAAATCATTTTAAATACCAAAACAAAAATGTCATTGTTAAAATCTTTTAAAAGGGAATACATTTATTTGACACACAAATAAAATCTTTGCCAAGTAATTAGGAGCATTTCAACTAATAAAGATTTTTCGCATAACTTATTTAAAATTTAAGTAGTAAAACCTAAAAACTTGGTAAAACGTTTAAAAGAAATATGAAAAAAAAGATTTGTTTCTTACAAATAATCGCCCATAGTAAGGGCATTTTTCAAATGTAAAATTTAGGTAAAGTCGACTTTAGTTAAAATATTGTGTGGCAGTAAACCTTGACTTGGTTTATTTTTGGAGCATTCTGATTGGTTAATTTATTTTCAACCAATCAAAATATTTGAAAATATAAATATTTTTGTAAGGTTTTCATACACAAAATGAACAAAACCGTTTGATTAAAAATAAAGTCGACTTTAAATTTAAAATACTCCTTTATATTGAGGGTCAATAATTTTATAAGTAACGTTTTCATTAATAAATGTGAAAAGAAAAGACTAATGGTTAATGGTGGTATCTAAATTTGGTTATCCGACATCTAAATTTGGTTCACAAAAAAAAAAAAAAAAATTGATGGTCATGCAACTTCTCTTGAAGAAAACAACAAGAAGAATAACGTTTCAGCTAAAATTTGCAAAGTACCCGAAGAAAAAAGTGTAAGCTGAATAGGCATTAAAGGTTTTATGGTAGGGCAAACATTTCCTGAAATGGTATCCAAATTAGCCGCAGTCAATCCGCACCATAACTAGATCTTCGTTTATTTCTTTATAATAAAAACCTGGCATTGCAAAAAAATGAAACCGATGTAAAGAACATTATATTAAATTACTACAATCATGTAAAAGATATCATGATAAAAGAAATATCGAGCAATATTTCCAACAATAGGAGATTTACTATAATTTTAGATGAATGGACAAGAATATCACAAAAGAAATATTTGAACATATGTATAAACGGAAATAATTCATTTTATAACCTGGGGTTGGTTTATATATCAGGAAGATGTAATGCTGATGAAATAAGAAGAATTGTAGAAATAAGACTAGAGACTTTTATTTGTCTTTTGAAAATAACATTGTGGCCACCATATCTAATGGGCCAAGTGTGATGAAACGGTTTGTTTCCGACAATCCAGTAGTAGGTGCTTTCTGCTGGAATCATGCAATTCAATTGGCAGTGCTGCGAGTACTTTATGTGAAATCAAATGTTCAACATTCTGATATTTTTTACTTTGAATTCTCACTACACAGACTGCATTTGTACTGAAATAGTGTTTTTTTTTTAACAAAAATTACTTATATAGGTGGTTTTCATTAACAATTTTGTTCAAAAATATTTCCCGGGATTCCCGGGAATTAAATGTTTTCATTCCCGTTTCCCGGGAAATAAAAAAGTCCGGGAAATCCCAAACCCAATACATAAGTAATCCATTGACCAACTTATAAATTATCTTGATTTCATCTTAGCCGATTTTTCCCGCGCAATTAATCTTAACTTTTCACGAGTTTATTTCCTATATATCTTTTGATTGTTTTTGTACAAATTTAGTTTTAATTTTTTCCAAATAAATAAAAGATTTCAAACAAATTTGCTTTATCTTCCAAATGATACAAAGGTGATATTGCCGCATTATTGTCATAAAGAGTTATGACATAAGATAAAATTTTTGAATTATTTTTTTCCAAATATCGCCGAATTATCTTCCAAGTGATAAAACGAAGAAAATTTCAAAGTAAATACTACTTGATTATTTTCATTCAAATCACAAATAGAAGATATCGCTTTAATATCTTCTTGGAAGGTATCTTTTAAATGTTTGCAGGGTCATTATGTGCGCTCTTTGTATGACTCAAAACATCGATTGTAACCAGGGATGGAAAAATAATAATTTAGTTATAAAAATCAAGAATGGAACTATACTATGGAATTATACTATTCCAACAGTATTATAGCCCTAGATTATGAATTTTAAAAAATTATACGTAAAAAATTGCAAAATAATATCTGAATGCGAAAAAAGGCTTTGGGGTTCAAAAAATTAATTAAAAGATTTACATTCTGCAAACGATGCCAAAATTTTCTTTTTTTGCAACTAACCACCAAACTTTGTTTCATGAAACGGGCATTATACTCCGTAGATTATAAATTTAAAAAACCACACTTAAGAAATTGCAAAATAATAGAGGAACGCGAAAAAAGACTTTGTGGTAGAAAAAAATAATTAAAAAACTCAATCAGCGATTAACAATCTGCAAATGAATACAATAACGCAAAAATTTTCTTTTTTGCAAATATTTTTTTCGCGATTGATTTTTTTTTTTTTGCAAACTAAGCACCAAACTTTTGTGTATAAAATTGGTACTATGGACCCTAGATTATAAATTTAAAAAAACACACTTAAAAAATTGCAAAATAATCGCGGAAAGCGAAAAAAGGCTTTATGGTACAAAAATTAATTAAAAAACTTAATCAGCGATTTACATTCTGCAGTTGATTCTCAACTACAGTTTATCGAGTCTAACATCTTAAGATTATATGATATTTTTATACCATTAAAATTTAAACGTATCTCAAAGAAGTCTAGACCTTGGTTTGATCCTCCATACTCACGATGGAAAAGATTCAAAACTACAGAGCTTCATAATGAGTATCGTCAATTGAGAAGAGATGTTAATAATATGATCAGAAAAGCAAAATCTGAATATTTTTACAATAGCTTTACTAATGCTATTTATTAATACTGAACAAACATGGAAAACTATAAAGGAAATAGGCGTAGGAAAGCTTGTAGACGTTGTTCATTTCCTGGTAGATGTTAATCAAGTAAATAATAGCTTTATAAATATCCCTATGACTATTTCAGATCCTAGTTTCTACAATTTTACTGAAAACACGAATTCAACCACAATTTCCGACAACAGTGAAATGATGAACATGTTTGAATTTGAGTGCGTTGATCAAATTGATGTCCTGAAGTGCTGTTCTAGTATTAAATCAAATGCTGTTGGTTTTGACAATATACACCCAAAATTTATTAAAATACTTTTTCCACTTCTTCTACCATATATTACACATCTTTTTAACACAATAATTACAACAAGTTCATATTCTCTTAACTGGAAACACGCTAAAATTATACCTGTGCCAAAATCTAGATCCGAATTTAGGCCCATTGCAATCCTACCATATCTTTCCAAGGCTTTAGAGAAATTATTACACAACCAAATGAGCTCCTACATCAAAAAACACAACCTCCTTACTGAAAGACTGTCAGGGTTTCGTCCGAAACATACTGCACTTTTAGAAGTTACGGAGAGTATAAGACAGAAAGTTGATGATGATGAACTGGTTTTCTTAGTACTGCTTGATCACTCAAAAGCATTTGATACGGTAGACCATACCATCTTGAGTAAAAAGCTAAAACACTTTTTTAATTTCTCTACTACGTCGACAAAACTGATTATGTCATATCTATCGGGGCGATCGCAATGGCCTCTTCTCTTTTTTTATATGCTAATGATCTGCCAGCACAGCTTGAATACTCCAATGTGCACATGTATGCTGATGATGTACAGGTTTATCTTAGTAGTTCGATAAAGTCGCTTGATGATTCGGTCAGTAAAATGAATCATGATTTAGATAAAATACACCGTTGGGCATCGGCAAATGGACTTTGTCTCAATCCCAACAAATCTAAATGTTTTGTGATTCACAAACGAATGTCAAATATTAATCGTGATCTTGATATCAGACTAAATGATAATAAAATTGAGATAGTCGTATCCGTGAGAAATCTTGGCATAATTTTTAACAACACACTTACCTGGTCTAATCACGTAAACAGTATCGTTGGTAAAACATATATCATGCTACGCTCTCTTTGGGCAACACAGTACTATACACCACTGAATATAATAAAGCTTCTTGCTAAATCTTATTTAATGCCATCTTTGCTTTATGGCTATGAAATTTTTTCTAATTGTGACTGCGAGAGCAAGCGTAAATTAAATGTCGTCTATAATAACATTATCAGATATGTTTTTGGTTTGGGAAGATATAGTCGTATATCTCAATTCTCTAGCCAGCTATACGGAATATCTCTCGAAAGTCTGCTTAAGCTTAGGACTCTTCTATTTCTACACAAGATTATTTATGACAAATCACCTAAATACCTTTATGATAAGCTAACTTTCAACATCTCTAATAGGTTACTACTATATTATTTCAGACTCTGGTTTCAGAGTGGCAGTTTAATAAATTTACTTACATAGTTCATTAAAAATAAATTTTCACTTTCTAAAATAAATAATTATGTTCATTCAAATATTTTTTTTATGTGAATTTTAATTATTAATGTTTTTATATTTTCAATTTTTTTTCTATTTTTCTTTTATTTAAATTCTTTGTTTAATTTTTACTATTATTTGTTATTTTAATTTCTATTGGTTTTTATTATTATTATAATTTTTTTATTTTTCAACTAATTATTATTGTATTATTTTTAAAAATTTTTCATTGCTTTTTTTATATAATCATTTTTTTTTGTAATAAAACAATCAACCTATGTAAATCAATTTAAGTTCTATGCTGTAATTATAAGATTATATCTTGTAGCATAGAAATTCAAGTAAATAAATTCAAATTCAAAATATATTGATGAAAAAATTTTTCCTTTTTGTAAATTTTATTTTTCGCGATTTTTTTTTTGCAACTAGCCACCAAACTTTGTTGTACGAAATGTGTATTATAGTCCCTAGATTATAAATTAAAAAGAAACGTACTTAAAAAATTGCAAAATAAAAGCGAAACGCGAAAAAAGACTTTGTGGTACAAAAAATTAATTAGGAAACGTAATCAGCGATTTTTATTCTGCAAACAAATATATTGGTGCAAAATTTTTCCTTTTTGCAAATTTTATTTTTCGCGATTTTTTTTGCAACTAGCCACCAAACTTTGTTGTATGAAATGTGTATTATAGCCCCGAGATTATAAATTAAAAAAAAAAAACGTAAAGAATTGCAAAATAATAGCGGAATTTGAAAAAAGACTATGGTACAAAAATTTAATCCCTAGGTTATATATTTAAAAAAACCGCACTTAAAAAGTTGAAAAATAACGGCGGAATTCGAAAAAGGCTTTATGGTACAGAAAATGAATTAAAAGAGGTAATCAGCGATCGACATTCTGCAAACGAATATATTGTTGCAAAAATTTCGCTTTTTGCAAATGTCTTTTTTCGCAATATTTGCTAATATCTAAATATTTAATTTAAATTTTTTTTAACGAGCCAAAGAGGAAGCTATTTTTTAGTTACTTACATTTTTAAATATGTAAGAGCGATCTAACATTTTTTGGTGTAAGAGCCCTATTAAGTGAGCCTTTTCTATCCCTGATTAACCAGTCGGTTAATCCTCAGTTTTATTGGAGATGGTCCCAAATGGAAGAAATCGATTTTTTGTTTTTTGGAAAACGTTAACGCGTGCCGAAAGTTGGACGAAAATGGCCCATTTTGGAAAAAAAGTGTATTAGTATTAAAAATTCCCAAAATTCGAAATTTCGAAAAAAATAATTTTTTATTCCATTTATTCATTTAATATAGTCAAAATGATTCAAACATGGAATTTTGACTTCATCGGATATCCACCGATACCCACTTTAGCCTGGAATCCAAAATTAACCGCGAATTTGATAAAAATGCAAAAACGTGTTTTGTTTTAAATTAATTTTAAATAGAGTTGGGCTTAATCGTTCTTTTTGGTGACTCGGTCATATCGTTCAATAAAATTCATTGAACTAGTTCGTTCAAATCGATCAATCGTTCTTTTTTGTTATCGTTCTTTTTTGTCATGAGCTGTGTCTGAACAGTGATTCGTGAACGGTGTCGTTCATTCGACAATTTATTGGCGCACTACATGTTACATGTTTATATTAATTTTATTGTGCATACACCCAGAAAAAAAATTTGTTGTCCCAACCGAATTAGGTTCCAACCGAATTAACGAGGTTGCCTCAACCCCATTTAAGGGGTTGTTACAACCGAATTTTGAAGTTGTACCAACCGAATTCGGTTGTCACAGCCGAATTTTGAGGTTGTGGCAACCGAATTCGGTTGATTAAACTGAATTTCGGGGTTGATGCAACCAAATTCGGGGTTGTTGCAACCGAATTCGGTTATGGCAACCGAACTGTGGAGTTGTGACAACCGAATTCGGTTGCAATAACCCTATTTAGAGGTTGCGACAACCGAATTTATTGAAATGCGGGGTTGCCTCAACCGATATTTTATATTAATCTAGCTATATTGAAAAAAATTAGTTTTTGCAATAAAGGACCCATTTCTTATATTTTTATACATATATTTTAATGAAATTAAATATAATGATAATTTAACACTAATATTAATAGTTATTTTAGAAATTTACCTAATATTAGGAATTACATTAGCCAATATTTTAGCCACAATCTTAAAGGAAAACTACCAATTATTTCTTTCAAATCGTTACTGAAATTTTTTCGATAAAAAATTAATTTATTTTAGTACTCTTAATTAATTCAAGGCCCTATGCTCCTTATAAGAACGATGGGAATATATATATGGGTGAAATCGAAAAATGTGATAAGTTTTTTGGCCAAATTTGTGAGAAGCAAAACGTGTGATCTCTTTATAAGAAAAAGAAGAAGAGGACTAAAATAACTACCCTTTTTCAAATCTGGAGTACTTCAAGAAACAAACACAGCAAACAAAGATGATCATTAATGACTAAGAAATGAGCTCCAAAACATAAACATTTTTTCACTTTTTCCTATGAAAGTGGTCCGTCTAAAAGAGCCCCCTGTGTACTCAGAAATTACTCAGAAAAAAGAACGTATAAATTCGAAATTTTCCTCATAAATTTAAATAATTTTGGAATCTTTTTTGAGTCCGAAAATGAAACCTCATTTTTTTCATTTTTTTTCTTCTTTATTCAGTCTATGGAACATAATTTCCTTACAGACTATTATTAAATATAAAACTAATATTTATAATTATTTTAAAACTAAAGGCTTTTGATAAAGCTGGAATGGTCGCACCCTTACATTTACAGGCCACAAGGAAGGCTTTAAAAGCTCATTATAGAATTCCGCAGAGATTCCATTTTTAAACGATATTTTTTTAGTTAAGTTTAAATCGGTATCCTTTTTGACCAATTTATAGCATTGTAAATGCATTTTTTTAATATTAGCGTATTTCGCAATATATTCCAATATTTGATCAGCTGCTACACTTGGCTTAAATGAGGACAAATGAACCCATTTTTTATTATCAATAACTTCTAATTCATTGTTATTATTGTATCCAAAAACAACATCTTTACGCTTTCTTTTTGATTTTACTTTCATCCATTCAGTATTATTTATTGGGATGTCACTATCTACTTGAGAGTATGCAGTAGCAGCAGTATCAGTATTGTCAGAACCACAAATACTGTCTCTCCTTTTACGTGGACTATTAGCCTTTGAAACGTTAAAATTAATATCACTTGGTTTAGAAGCAACAACAGCATTACAACAATCGTGGTCAGACTTTTGCGAGAAGAAAATACTGTCTCTTCGTATACGTGCACGTGTATGATTAATTGGTCCAGCAGCAACAACAACAGTATTCTTACAATCATGTGCATTACCAACAACAACAGCCTTACCATCATCTCGATCATTAGAAACATTAAAAGCATAACAATTGGCAGAATTTGTTAAAAAGGAATCTGACAAAGTTGAACGACATTTTTGTTCTGTTTTATTTTTTGAAAAACTTGTTTTAGCATGTTTGTTTTTATTTGTTAAAAAAAACATTCTCAATATCATTGTTTTTGTTCATATAGGCATGGAATTGTATTTTTAATTCCTTTATCTCATTTGACAAAATTAAATCATTAGAAATTAAATCATTAGAATTTCCAGCACATTTATTGCATTTATAAACAATATTGTTGGAAGATTTTAATAGATTAAATTTATCATTATCAACACCAGAACATATTTGATGAAAATGTCCACTGCAAATTGTACATTTAATAAAAACACTACCGACTGCATTACAGCAGCTAGCACAAAAAGTGTTAGACTGCATTAGAAAAACCGAACTTGTCTGAACGACGGCAACTACTGAACTGCTTTTTAGATTATAGAGACAACTTTTTGGATTGTTTTCTGAGGGTTCATATTATCTACCAAAAAAAGAGTGTTTTCAAAAAAAAAAACAATAATCATTTCTATGAACCATTTAAGAATCTCATTTATGAGCGCTCCGAAATTGCTGGCTGGGATAGCAAAATAACTTCTGTTTTTTAAATGAAAACGTCTTAAAATAAGAAGAAACAGGTAGGTATTAATGAAAGAATAAATTACTCTTTCTTTGAAAGAAAGGCTATGTAGTTAATACTTCTATCCTTTTGTTATAATGAACACTTAGATAAACTTTTTCCAGAGATTTTAAGATTTTAAACTGTTTTGAGCATCAATAACTATTGATATGGTTATCCAAACACCTCCCAGATTAAAAATTATTTAAAAAGTTGACTTAAATATTTAAGTATACTATTATTGAAAAAGAAAGTAATTACTCACTATAAAACTGGATATTACTAATCTACTCTGGCAATTTTAATAAAAAGTTTCCCGCCTAAGTGATGTAATTTTTTTTAAAGAGCATTAATAAAGTAGAGTTTTTCGAAATAGTGGTAAAATAAGTACCGTTTCTCCGTGTACCGTGTATTTTGTGTGTATTTGGTATTGAAAGGTTTGATGATGGACATATGTTCCCAGAAAAAACCGGGTTTTAACTACTTACCAGTCTATTTACTTGCTAATTACATTTGTTCGCGATATCCCAAAAGTCATGGATAGTCATTATCTTATCAGTTGCAAAAAAGGCACAAAATAATGAGGACAAAAATAATTATATATGGTCAATCAGGGTCTATTCAGAACATAAAATTTAATTTTAAAGTCGAAGTTAGTTTATATTAACTATACCACCAATTAACAAAAACTGTTCAAATAACGCTTTTGAGGCGAACTTTTCACGCGGTCCCTACAAATCGATACCATTTTATCGAAAGTTTACTGAAAAACTAACCCCTTTTCCGAAGGATTTCAAATAAGTAACCCCTTCAATAAATTATTAATAAATGAGTATCCTTTACTGGAAATTACTCTAGAAGGATATTTACATGAAAGGATCTACCTTTTCCTTAAACAGGGCTACAAAATTTCTAATTTGAGTATTATATGGATACTAGTTTTTACTTTTGCCAGAATTTTAAGAAACACCATTCATTGATTATCATCTCACCAAACAACTCTAATATAAAGGCGGCATCCTTACCCTTGCAACAAGGACAACCTGTGAATTAAGCCTGTGTTATCACAATAAATACATATATTTGTTATAGAATTTTAAATAGTTTTTCTAACCTTAGTACATCACTACCACTTCGAATCTTATGGTAATACCGTCATTGTATGTGAGCAGTAGAACTTTCAGCTAATCATTAAATTTAATCACAGTACGGGAATATGATTCAAGGGCAGTCTTAAAAGCCTTCACAGAAATAATTGGTATTTTCGTCAACTCTCGAAATTAGATCTGTTCAACCTTGAACAATAGATTCTTAGAAGGTGGTTCTATGGTTATAAATATCTTTCCATAGCCAGCTGCTAAGATAATAGAAGTAATAAAATATACATTGTTCAACCTTGAACAATGGATTCTTAGAAAGGTGGTTCTATGGTTATAAATATCTTTCCATAGACAGCTGCTAAGATCATATAATATAAGTAATTAAATATCCATTAGTATGACACATTTTAGTGCATTTCACCTGGAGACGAACACAATGCGTTAGTTATGCTACTAATGCATTTAGTGTTCGAGCAGGTAGATGGGGAAGTGTTGAGACAAGAATGTTATGCTTACCTTTCCTTATCTATAAATGGAATTAGATATTAAATAGTTTTTAGGTAAAATATGTTAGTATATAAGTAGGAATAAATTTGTAAATAAAGTTAGTTCAATTTAAAACCACCACACGACTCGCACGTATTTCACTTCAGCCCTAACATTTTGGTGACCCCGTGAGTTTTTATAAATTTTGAGTTTCCCCCCACCAGTGGTAAGGAACTCAAAATACTATAAAAACGAAAAGGACACGCGTCCTTTAGAAAAAAAAGAGATCCTGTGAAAAAGGATTATAAAAAAGAGTCAAAATAAAATAAAAATAAAATTAAATTAATTAAAGAAAAAAAAAATCCTGTGAAAAAGGATTTAAAAAAGAAAAAAAGAGTTAAAATAAAAAATCCTGTGAAAAAGGATTGGAAAAAAATAAATAAAAGAATTAGAATTTCGGTTCGCGGCGCGAATAAAAATAATAAAAAAAAAAAAAAAACACAAGATAAAATAACTGGTAAGTTTTTTAAGCATAATATCTATTTTTATTTGGTTTAAGTGCGTTGCGCGGGAAAATAACTCAAAAGTTATTTTTTTATTTTTTTTTACGAAATCAGATTTTTCTCTTATTTTTTTTCACACGAAATGGCTGCGGTAGGAATTATTAAAGAGCAGGAAACTTTAGGGAATGACATAGTGACCTGCTACAATTCCCTGAGCAAAGTAGCTCAGAGTAATGTGGGTGGAAATGAACTCAGAGTGCAGATTCGTGAGCTGAGGACAACGTACGATATGTTGGTAGACAGGTTTGAGGAGAATGATAAGGGACTCCGACCGGCCTCAGCCACATTACGGCACAATGCATATTTTAAAACGGATTTTGTGGAAAAGGTTAGGAAGACAATAGGGCATTTTGATAGTTTGTATTACACTCTAAAGGAGAGACTGCAAAGGGAACAGGAATCAATATTACCAAAAGCTGCGAATAACCCAATTGATTTGGAAGGCAGTACGGGAAATACCCAGGGGCAGGGAACAACTCCAAGTGCTCCGACAGACACTTCATTGTCATTCCCGAAACATTTCCAAGATACTCCTCTTAAAATAGAAGAGGAGGGAATTGCTAAACATAGGGGTTTAGTGCGTCAATTCCAGTATATACTGGATGATCTTGAGTCAAAGATTACTAGATTTGGAAATAAGGAAGTCTCGATAGACATCTTAAAGGATAAGTTTAAAATGGCTGAGGATCTATTCATCCAATATATGGGACATTTCCCTGATGACGAATTAACCGAGGTTTTTTATAATTTAAGGGATAATTATCAGGAGATTCCTGGCGTAGAAAGCTACGCCAAAACACTACCATTCAAACTGCCTACAATAGATATCCCAGTATTCAGTGGAAAAGTAACGGAATGGGATACATTCAGGGAGTTATTTGAGCAATTGATTATTGATCAACCTGTGTCAAATACTCAGAGAATGTGCATGCTTAAGGCTAAATTAGCAGGGGAGGCGGCAAGGAAAATTTCAAAGCTACCGTCAAAGGACGAAAATTTTGAAACGGCCTGGAGTATTTTAAAAGAATACTATTCCAATAAACGGGAGATAACATCCGTGTATTTCAAAGGTATATTGGATGCCCCTCCCGTCTTTTACAATTCAAAAAGTGTTAGAACATTTTTGGAGCAAATAAACGAAAGTTTGCAAGCATTGGATGCCATGAAATTGGATCCCGAGGAAATGCATAAGGCATTTCTCTGTTTCATACTACAACGGAAAATGGATGAAAATTTACGAATTCAGTTCGAACAGCATTTAGGTAAATCTAGGGAGCTTCCAAAAGTGGATAGCCTTATAGAGTTTCTAAATCAAATGCGGTATTCTTTAGAGGCAAGCCAATATGTCACAAAGGGTGATAATAGGATGGTAAATCCTCTAAGAATGGGGCGGACATTTTGGGAGGCAGGCCAGAATATGGTAAATCCTTCGGGATACGGAGTACAGTATACTCAGGGGGCGGGCCAAATGGTAAATCCCTCAAAAAGTGCAAATGGAATAAAATGCCCACTGAAATGTGCAGTTGGGCATTTATTATATAGGTGTTCGAAATTTAGAAACCTCCCCATCAAAGAGAAATGGGATAAAGTGCGGGAACACAAAGTGTGTTCTAGATGTTTAAATATTGGGCATTTTCAGAAGGCATGCACCAGTAATTTTATATGCAAAACTTGCAATGGTGATCATCATTCTCTTCTTCACAGGGAGAAAGCTCCTCCAAAGACTGTTATTGTGAACAGTGAAGAAAATGATGAGACACTTCTGTCCACAGCAATAGTGGAGGTAAAAGATGGTGATAACCATTGGATAAGTTGCCGGGTCCTATTAGATGGTGGGTCGCAGGTTAACATAGTTTCCAAGGAATTTAAAAATAAACTGAGACTAAAGAGTCTCAGAATAAATAAACAATTTGAGGGTTTGAAGATGAAAAAATCATCTGCTCACGAAAAGGTGGGACTAAATATAAGGTCAAAAGTGACTAATTATAACACCTTCCTCAATGCGGTCGTAATGGACAGGTTTGTGTCCAATATTCCTGGGATGAAAATGATGGCTGGAGAGTTTCCACATAACATCAAATTGGCAGATCCAGAATACAATATTCCAAGTGGAATTGATTTATTATTGTCAAATCAATTCATTTTTGACCTCATCTGTGAGGGCAAAATTCAGGACCAGAAAACTAACACTAAATTACAGAACACAAAGTTAGGCTGGGTTGCATATAGCATGACGAAAATAAATGGTTCCAAACCAGAACCAGATATTGTCACAACAGTTCTGACATCTAAAGAAGAACTTTTGCAAAAATTTTGGGAAATTGAGGAGGTCCCACAGATTAATAAGTTAACAGTCTTAGAAAAAGATTGTGAAAAACTTTTTAATCAAAGTGTAAAATTGAAATTAGATGGGAAATTTAAAGTTGCGTTACCTTTCAAGAGTGAGCCGGGCTTATTAGGGAATTCTAGCCTAGTGGCTAAAGGAAGATTCTTCGCTTTTGAAAGAAAACTAGAGAAAAATCAAGATCTGAAAATTCAGTATCACGATTTTTTGAAACAATATTTGGAAATGGGCCATATGGAAATTATGACCAACAGGTCATTTTTGAATGGTGGGTATTATTTACCTCATCATTGTGTTTTACGCCCGGAGAGCACTTCCACCAAATTGAGGGTAGAATTTGATGCGCCATGCAAAACCACAGCAAATGTATCATTGAATGGAATTTTTTATGTCAGGTCAATTGATAGCGGTGGAAATATTAGTACAAAATTAGCAGCATCAAAATCAAGGGTGGCTCCAATTAGAATAATTACATTGCCAAGGTTAGAGCTTTGTGCCAGTGTGTTATTAATAGATCTAATTAAAGTAGTTGTAGAGGGCTTAAAGATTGATTTTAATAACATATACTACTACACAGATTCTTCTATTGTTTTGAGTTGGATTAAATTGGATCCTGCTACGTTACAAGTATTTGTCTCAAATAGAGTAAGTGCTATTCAGACAAACAGCGATGTCTCTCAATGGAGACATGTAAGATCAGAAGAAAATCCTGCGGATCTTATATCAAGGGGATTGTTAGGAAAGGAAATGATTAAGAATCAATTTTGGTTTGAAGGTCCTAAATTTTTAAAGGAGAAAATAGTTAAATTATCATCATTTAATTTGATAAATGAGATTCCCGAATTAAAAAAATGCAGAAAGATTTTATTAGTGCAACAGGAACAAACACTATGTGATAAAATTAACCATAGGAATAGTTTTAAATTTTTACAGAATGTAATTGCTTACATTCTTAAATTTATTAATATAGCTAGAAAAAGAAATAGGAAATCATTCATATGGTATAAAAAAGACGCACTAACACTTATTGTTAAAGAAATCCAAAATTATCATTTCGGCAGCGAAATCAAGATATTAAAATCAAAAAAAACGTTAAGTAAATCGTCAAATTTGACAAATCTGTGTCCAATATTAGATGGAAATAATATTATTAGAGTAGGAGGCAGATTAGAAAATAGTAGTTTGTCATACGAAGCTAAACATCCGATTCTCCTTCCCTTCAAGGATGAAATCGTAGAACTAATTATAGACCAGTGGCATAGAGAACATTTGCACGTAGGTCCTCAGGGATTGCTGGCAATAGTAAGGCAGCAGTTTTGGCCATTGCGAGGCCGGCAGGTGGTAAAAAAGGTGATTAATAAATGCTATAGATGTTTTAGAATACAGCCAAGAAATCTGCATCAACTAATGGGAAATTTACCTGAAGATAGAGTTATTAGAACTCGACCATTTCTAAATATTGGTATTGATTTTCTAGGACCAATTACAATTCATTACAAAATACGCGGGAAGAAGACGGACAAGTCTTATGTGTGTGGGTTTGTATGCTTTACCACCAAAGCGGTCCATTTAGAGGTAGTCTCAGATTTGACTTCAGCTGCATTCATAGGAGCACTGAAAAGGTTTGTAGCTAGGCGAGGTTGTCCATTGAAAATTTACTCGGATAATGCCACGAACTTTGTTGGGGCGGCAAATAGCCTTAACGAAATTTTTCGTTTGTTTGCAAATGAGCAGCATAAGGCCAATATAGATGAATTTTGTATTCAGCGTGGTATTAAATGGTTGAATATACCAGCGAGATCACCGCATGTGGGAGGATTATGGGAAGCATGCGTGAAGTCCGTAAAGAAGCATTTTTATCGGGTGACAGAAGGGATAATGACTTACGAAGAACTATGCACACTAATGACTCAAATAGAATCAATACTGAACTCTCGTCCACTAACTCCGTTATCAGATGATCCAAACGATTTCAAAGTTTTAACACCAGGACATTTTTTAGTTGGCGAAACTTTTACAACATTTGTGGACGCTTCTAGTAATAAGTGTTACCATGGGTTAAGGGAGCACTGGAAAGCTGTGCAATCTAATTCCGAAGAATTTTGGAAACGTTGGTCGGCTGAATATCTGTCCGAATTACAAAAGAGGTACAAATGGAATAAACCATTTGAAAACATTAAGCCAGGAACATTAGTTCTGCTAAAAGACGACAACACTCCTCCTTTAAGCTGGAGGCGGGGGAGGGTCATCCGAACTATAATGGGTTCGGATGGGTTATGTAGAATGGTGGACGTAAGGACCAGCAATGGAGAAACTAAAAGGTCGATCCATAATGTTTGTCCTTTTCCCACCCAGGAAAGTGAAAATGAAGTATTGGACAAACCATCCAATTGCTTAAATTCTACACAAAGTACAGATGAAACAGAAAGTATGGTCAATCCGACTTTACAAAATAAAAAATATAAAAGAATAGACAAACCATCTTTAATTAACAATATAAGTAGAATTGATAAAAACAAAAAAATGAATAAAAATTCAAATAAATTAAAAAACGAAAATATTAATTCAAATAAATTAAAAAACAAGAATATAAATTCAAATAAATTAAAAAATAAAAATATGTTAACATTTTTAGTGACATTATTAGCTATTTTAAATCCAGTTAGGTCTCAATTTAGTATAAGTAACTTTTATAACAAGGCAGGGATCTTTTTCGAAGAGGTCGCGACTGTTGGGCTTACAAAAACTGCGTGGAACGTGGTGGTACATGTCAACATAACGGAGTACGCAGCAGCTATGGCAAGCCTAGACGAAGCCATGACCTCATTAGCAAAGGTGAAGTTGAAGCAACAGGAGATCTACAATGCGTTTGCCGTAAAAAGTATAGAAACTGTTTATGAAAGGGTGCGAAGCAAGCATGAGATAATATTGTCAGTAACCTCTACAAAAAGAGCAAGGAGATCTGCGTTACCATTTATGGGCGGTGTTTTGCACTCATTGTTTGGCCTAATGGATGAAGAGCATGCGGAAATCTTATCAAATAGAATAAAAACCAATGAACTTAAGAACGACTACTTGCTAAACATTATAAAAAATCAATCATCACTCCAAGATATGACGAGGGAAATAATAAAAGAGCGAAGCAAATCGGTGTTCAAAAACATGAAAACACTGAGCGGTTCGATTCTTGTACTGGAGAAGGCTGTCAACGAGTTAAAAGATAAAGATACGCTGATTGGATCGGTAACAAATATGCTGACGTCACTTGAATCATTTGAAGAAATTCAAGATGGTATAATAGGAGCATTATTAAGTTCCAAAAACAATTTGCTCATAGAAATACTGCCAATTAAGAAATTTAAAGCACAGATCAAGACGATCACATCGAGCCTAAAATCAAATCTTAGGCTTCCAAGTGAAAATCCTGTAGAACTTGTAAAAATCTCACAAATTTCTGCAGGAACCACCGACGAGTTCATCATCTTCAACATTCGTATTCCTTTAATTAATACCGAATTATTTCAAGCATATGAGATATATTCATATCCAACGGTCCATGACGAATTCTCTGTAAAACTTCAGGCAAGCAGCAAATACTTTTTGATTGACAAAAGAAAGACGTTATACTACAGCTTAGATGAGAACAACTTAATCATTATAGTCATCATCATCATCGCCTTGTTTTGGATTTTAAAGAAATTATGCCAGATGTCAGCCAGATATTTGCCTGCGACAGTTGCGCTACCTCGCTTGGTTTAGGGTAGTTTTTTTATATAGGTAATTTCGATTTTGTCTTTTTGTTTTGAAAGACTAGGATCTTTCAAGGCCGGCAGAATGTTCAACCTTGAACAATAGATTCTTAGAAGGTGGTTCTATGGTTATAAATATCTTTCCATAGCCAGCTGCTAAGATAATAGAAGTAATAAAATATACATTGTTCAACCTTGAACAATGGATTCTTAGAAGGTGGTTCTATGGTTATAAATATCTTTCCATAGACGGCTGCTAAGATCATATAATATAAGTAATAAAATATACATTGTTCAACCTTGAACAATGGATTCTTAGAAAGGTGGTTCTATGGTTATAAATATCTTTCCATAGACAGCTGCTAAGATCATATAATATAAGTAATTAAATATCCATTAGTATGACACATTTTAGTGCATTTCACCTGGAGACGAACACAATGCGTTAGTTATGCTACTAATGCATTTAGTGTTCGAGCAGGTAGATGGGGAAGTGTTGAGACAAGAATGTTATGCTTACCTTTCCTTATCTATAAATGGAATTAGATATTAAATAGTTTTTAGGTAAAATATGTTAGTATATAAGTAGGAATAAATTTGTAAATAAAGTTAGTTCAATTTAAAACCACCACACGACTCGCACGTATTTCACTTCAGCCCTAACAAGATCTTCGTTTAATGTCCCCATTTAAAATCAACATTGCTTCTCTGGTATTTATGGCCAATAGCTGATGTAGAACCAAAATATTTAGTTTGCCTTATTCACCGTTTGACTTCGATCTTCGCTAATTTTGGGCTATTTTGATAGAAAGAAATAGTTATTAATACTCGCCCTATAGTTTTTGCACTCATACAAACCTTTATTGAAATAATTTTATTGCGAAAACAATTTGTTTTGCCTTTTTATGGTATTTTTTTATTTATTTATTGTCCGTTATTATTTTATATTTTAATTTTTTATATTTGAAGTTTAAAATAAATTCAACAAAATTCATATTGAGGTTGCGACAACCCCATTCCAAAAATAATTCGGTTACCACAGCCGAATTAGGTTGATGCAACCCTATTGAATACACTTCGGTTTCTACAACCGAACTTATACCAACTCGGTTGTCACAACCTCGTTAAATCGGTTGTCGCAATAGAATGGAAGTTGTGACAACCGAATTTGATTATGACAACCGAATTGAGGTTGTGACAACCGAACTGAGTTTGCGACAACCGAATCAAGGTTGTGGCAACCTAATTCCAACCGAATTTTTCGGAGGGTGTAGACTAATAATGTCAGAAAATTACAATTTTATTAAAAATTTGAAATTATTAAGAAAAACATTTAATTCTGTAATAAAATTAAAAAGAAAGGTATACAAACTTTTTATGACTACAAAAAAGAACGATGAACGAAAAGAACGAATAATGGTGAACGATGTCATATCGTTCAATGAACTGAACCGTTCAAATGAACTAGTTCGTTCATGAACGTCACAACTCTAATTTTAAAGATTTTTTAAAATGCCTAATTTGGTGAAGTTGATTGCTATTTGTACCACATAATAGTTGATATTAAGAAAAAAAAGAATTGGAAAAATAATAATTCGAGTTTGTGTTTGGAGCGACTGCTTTCCAGGACATTTTACAAAAACTGCTCATTTTGTCAAAAATTTGTTTTCATCACAATTTGAATGTTTTTTTTTTGGAAAACCATCACTTAAATTTGGTTAGACTATAATTATCCTTACATTTGTTTAAAAAATCTTTAACCTGGGGTCAGAAAAGTTCCATTAAACTTAATATTTATTATGACTACGAGATTGTAAAGCCATTAAATTGATAAAAAAATCTCAACTGGATAAAAATAATTATTTTATGTAACGTGATCCATATGGGGTTATTTTTTTTTACTTTTGGCCAAAAACGCCCCACTAAGGAATTTACAGAATAACACCTTTCATAATTCTCGGCAAAATATCACTTTGAGTGACTAAAAAAAATTTTTTGTCCACTTCATAAAAATTATTATTTTGAGTAACATGATCCATATAGGGTTAATGTTCTCACTTTTCACAAAAGAAGACCCACTAAGAAATTTTAGAATAACATTTTCCAGATTTTTATTAAATTTGATATGCGATAAAAAAATTTCCACTTGATTATTTTATGTAACATATACCATATGGGGTTAATTTTTACATTTTTGCCAAAAACGAGCCACTAGGAAATTTACAGAATAACACCATTCATAATTTCCGGAAAAATGTCACTTCAAATGGATCAAAAAAATTTTTTTTCCACTTGATAAAAATTATTATTTTGAGTAACTTGATCCATATAGGGTTAATGTTCTCACTTTTCGGCAAAAGAAATTCCACTCGGAAATTTTCAGAATAACGGCTTTCCAAATAGAAAGCAATAAATGCATAATAAACAAAAGCTTTTAATTAGAATCTAATACGATTACAAAACTAAAATTGCTATTAACATACGGACACTTGATCCCACCTTTTTAACCCTTAAAAATAAGATTGGGGCTATAGAGAGCTTGTTAGTTAGTTTTGTACCCTCTATCCAGATTTTAATAAAAATCTGATGTTTTTCTGTAAATTTTCTAGTGGGTCTTTTTTTTGTGAAAAGTGAGAACATTAACCCTATATGGATCGAGTTACACAAAATAATAATTTTTACCAAGTGGAAATTTTTTTTTTATTCTTTTAAATATTTAAATATTTTTACGAAAATTATGAAAGGTGTTATTCTGTAAATTTCCTAGTGGGGCGTTTTTGGCCAAAAGTACAAAAATTAACCCCATATGGATCACGTTACATAAAATAATAATTTTTATCTTTTTTTGTGAAAAGTGAGAACATCAACCCTATATGGATGGAGTTACTCAAAATAATAATTTTTATCAAGTGGAAAAAATTTTTTTTTTATTCATTTAAAGTAATATTTTTCCGAAAATTATGAAAGGTGTTATTCTGTAAATTTCCTAGTGGAGCGTTTTTGCCAAAAGTATAAAAATTAACCCCATATGGATCACGTTACATAAAATTATTATTTTTATCCAGTTGAGATTTTTTTTATTATCAATTTAATCACACATGAAAAAGATTGGTTGGGTTTCGATCAAAACCATTAAAATGACTTTGCCAGGCTCAGTGAAAATCGTATTCTAGGGATCAAAATAAGAAACTTTGCCGAAGGAATCATACCTCTAAAACGAATTCTACTACCCCCCAACTGTTGACTTTTGTCCCGTAGGGTCAAGTTTTGAAAAATCCCACTTTGACCTATTTAGAGTGCCCCAATCGAGTCCAAATGTATGACCGACCCCCACTAACTTTGGAGGGCCGATCCACCCATGCCAGTGGCACATCCCCTGGAACTCCCCTGGGGGGTTCCCCATACAAACATTTTAAAAAATCACCATTTTTGGGACTTTATTTTATTATTTTTTATTTATTTTATTTATTTTTATTATTTTATTTATTTTTTCTCTTTAGAAATTTATTTAGTCAGAACATATGTAAATGAAAAAATTAATTTAACTTAGTAATAGAAAAGAAAATAAAAAAAATTACTGTTTGAAGTCTTTTTTGCTTTCAAGTCTGGGCAATTTCGCACGGCTCTCTAATGTCGTCGCCATAACAGCCTCTACATTTTCCGGTATAACTCGTTTGGAAACGCTAGCTAGCAATTGAACGTGTCGTTCTGTTGCAGGTCCTAAAATAGGTTGTGTGGGTTTTTTAAGCCACCACAAGACACAGCTGCATGTCGTAAACTTACTTAAGCTAAATCGGTTACAGGTAGAATTGAGCATAAAATTATCATAAAGGATTTTCCAGAAGTAATAAAAGGCGCACTTGCTTAACAGAATTTGTGGTCAGATTAACGTTTAATTTACATGTAAGTACTTTATGGGCAGTTTTGACAACAAAATCGGTTACAGGTAGAATTGAGCATAAAATTATCATAAAGGATTTTCCAGAAGTAATAAAAGGCGCACTTGCTTAAGTTCGACCGCCCTAACGGGTATCCTAATCAAATATGACCTTAAATTCGAGTTTCTGTAGAACCAACCGAATTGTGGATTGTATTGATAACACACACAACTATTAATTATTGATAACACACACAACCGTATTTGTTTTCCAAATAAAACACATAAATTCAAAATGAGATATTAAAATAAATAAGTGTTTGTGGTGTATTGGGTGAGGAGCTGACCTATTACGCCGGATTTCCGGGTTCAAATGCCGGAAAAGACAAAAATTTAGACGTTTTTTTTAATTAAAATAAAATATTCATATGTATAAACCAGAGCACCCCATTTCCCGGTTCTCGTTATTACCGGTATTCCCGGTAATATCGGTTCTGTTCCCGGTTTCCCGGTTCCTGTCTTATTACCGGTATTCCCGGGAATCCCGCTATTCCCGGTTTCAACTGTGAAAAAATAAAGGCGAAAATCGCTTAAATAAAACTTAAGTCTTCCATATGTCGAAAACTAGAAGGGCTAGGGGAGAAATATTTGCACCAGAGATCAAAACCCACCCCAGTACTAAATCTGAATTTTGACTTGCATTGCTAGATTTTAAGATCGCGTTTTTCTCGAAAACTAAGCCTCGTAGAGAGAAAAGGGCTTTTATTTCGTATATCGCCCATATCTCGAAAACTGAATGAGTTAAATGAAAACGGACAACGGTTTTGGAACAAGGAGGTCATTGTGAGTCACCTGTGGAAAAATCGCTTTAATAAAATTTTAATCGTCCATATCTCCCAAACTAGAAGAACCAGAGGAAAAATGACTGCATCAAAGGTCAAAACCCACTACCAATACCCCGATACCGAAACTAAATTTTGACTTTCATTGCTAGATTTTAAAATCGCGTTTTTCTCGAAAACTAAGCCTCGTAGAGAGAAAAGGGCTTGTATTTGGTATATCGCCCATATCTCGAAAACTGAATGAGTTAAATGAAAACGGACAACGGTTTTGGAACAGGGAAGTCATAGTGAGTCATCTGGGGAAAAATAAGTGCGAAAATCGCTAAAATAAATAAATTTCTCGAAAACTAAGCCTCGTAGAGAGAAAAGGGCTTGTATTTGTAATATCGCTAGTATCCCAGCAAAATCTTTTATTACCAAATAAGTGGTTATATAATAGAAATTCATAGCTCCGCACAACTTATTTTTTGGCGTCTAAACTCATTATTTTTGTTTGGCGTGGTCGTTTTTATAAGTAGTCACGCTTACCCGCTCGCTTACGAAAAAATGAGAAATAAGTAGTTATGAGATTTTGAATAATAAGTGGTCACACACATGCTTACAAAAAGTTTAATTATAAGTGGTTATCCGATTGCTTACTTGATTCTTAAAAATAAGGAGTAAGGCAAATACTATTAGCTAAGGAAATACATTCAGTAAAATTTAAGTAGGACTCGTCATAAAAATTTAAACATAAAACATATTTACATATAATAAAAAAATTTAACTGTGTAAAAAGTACTTATTTAAACTAATACGAGTAAGTCATTATTTTATATTATAAAATAATGCAAAAGGTAATGATATATCATTTTTGGTAATGCAGATAGTAATGAGGTGTCATTACCAATATTTTGCTGGGATCTTTAAACTAAATGAGGTAAATGAAAACGGACAACGGTTTTGGAGCAGAGAAAAAATCTTGGCGATTTTTTCTAATTTTTGTCGATTTAAACAAATTTTTACGAGTTTTTAAATTTTGGCAATTTTTCCGATTATTTCCAATTTTTGAAATTTTGACAATTTTGGTAATTTTTTCAAATATTGACAATTTTTTCAAGGCGATTTTTTTCTAAATTTTTACGATATTTTGCAATTTTGGCGAATTTTTCTAATTTTTTTTAAATTTTTTACTATTTGGGCAATTTTTTCAAATATTGCCGATTTTTTTAAGTTACCCAGCTAAAAATCGACATATATGAATACATACAGGTTAAATGTATGTTCATGCATGCTCATAAACATACATTCATGTCCATACATGAATACATAAATCTCAATGCATGCATCATATATGCCCACAAATGTGCATTAACGAAATTTGAGGTAATATCTACATGCATGATCATGCATGTTCATGCGTGTTCATACATCCACACACATGTAGATATTACCTCAAATTTCGTTAACGCACATGTGTGGACATATATGATGCATGTATGGAGATTTATGTATCCATGTATGGACATGAATGCATGTTTATGAGCATTGACCTGTATGTATTCATATATGACGATTTTTAGCTGGGTATGACGATTTTTTTAAAGCTTTCATAAAATTTTTAAATATTGGTAATTTTTCAAATTTTTGACGACTTTTTGACGATTTTGGTAATTTTTTCAAATATTGACAATTTTTCAAGACGATTTTTTCAAATTTTTTACGATATTTTGCAATTTTGGCGATTTTGTCTAATTTTTGACGATATTTTTTTTAACTTTGACCATTTGGGCAATTTTTTCAAATATTGACGATTTTTTCAAGTTAGGACGATTTTTTAAAATTTTTTACAAAATTTTTCAGTTTTTAAAAAATTTTTCAATTTTTAAAATTTTGGCGATTTTTTCTAATTTTGAACGATTTTTTTAAAATCTTGTCGATTTTTTAAATTTTTTTATAAAAATCTGCATGATTTTTTAAATTTGGCGATTAGTTTTCCAAATTTTGCGTTTTTATTTAAGTTTTTGCCATTTTTTTAAATTTTTCCAATTTTGGCAATTTTTTTTTTAATTTTTGACGATTTTCTAAACCTTTAGATTTTTTTTTTATTTTGGTGTTTTTTTCACTTTTGACAATTTTTTTTTTCAATTTTGGCGATTTTTGGTGTTTTTTTCTAATTTTGACGATTTTTTAAAATTTTTTTTGTTTTGGCGATTTTTTCTGATATTTGAAACTTTTTTTCAATTTCAGCGATTTTTTACATCCATGTAATACCGTAAACGTGCCTATTCCTACGAGAGGTCTGCGACTCTTAGTTGTGACTGTAATCCCCATGTATTTGTTATTGCAAAGTCACAATAAATTATATTTTTAAAATTTTCGCTTGAAAACTTCAAAAAAATTAAGAATTGGTATCGACACAATCATAAAATTGACAAATAAAATCTGAATATTTTGAATTTTATTGTTGCTTTGTATGAAAAGTTGTGACTCTCAGTCTTAAAAATAGTCTTATGACGGCCACAACGAGTCAAAAGTAGGAATAGGCACCTAAAATGCACAAATATACACATAATTATTGCGAAAACTACTATTGAAAACTACTATAGTACTTGCTAAGTACTATAGTACTTAGCAAGTACCAAAGGTACTTAACAAGTACCAACGGTACTTGACAAGTACCAACGGTACTTGACTTAACAAGTACCAACGGTACTTGACAAGTACCAACGGTACTTGACAAGTACCAAAGGTACTTAGCAAGTACCATAGAACTTAGCAAGTACCTATAGTACTTAGCAAGTACCAACGGTACTTAACAAGTACCATAGTACTTAACAAGTACCAAAGGTAAAGGGTTTTTCAATAAGAGCGCTACAAAAGTAAAAAAGTTTAAATAAAACAAAAACGGTTTTGGATATCAATGAAATGCTTTATTCCTGTGAAAGTACGTTCGATGCCATTATGTATGGAAATCGATCTCTTTTGTATGGCCACCACGGGCACGCTTGCAGAAGTCCAGACGCTGAACCCAATTTTCGACGGTTTTCAAGCATAAATCGGCTGATACTGCTGCAATTTCACGTTCGATATTCGTACGAAGTTCATCAATCGTCGCTGGCTTGTTGACATACACCATAGATTTGACGTAGCCCCACGCTCAATTGTTGATCTGGTAGGACGATTATGATGACCATAAATTGGACGTAGCGCTCTTAACGTTGAGGCTACTGACTCCGAATTTCGGTAGTAAATTTAAATAATTTCGACTCGTTGTTGGCTCGTTTATCTTTCCATCATGAAATGGCAAACCTTACTGAAGAGAAATGTCAAAAGAGCGGCAAGAAATATGGCGTCGTTTGCTGTCCCTGTCTTTCTACTTTTGTAGCGTTCCTGTTGAACAACCCTATACTTAGCAAGTACCATAGAACTTAGCAAGTACCTATAGTACTTAGCATGTACCATAGAACTTAGCAAGTTCCAAAAGTACTTAGCAAGTACCATAGAACTTAGCAAGTATCCGTAGTACTTAGCAAGTTTCACAGTACTTGTTAAGTACCTTGGTACTTAGAAAGTACTATTAATTGGTATTGGTAAATGAATTCTATACCGTATTTGTTTTCCAAATAAAACAAATAAATTCAAAATTAGTCATTAAAATTAATAAGTGTTTGTTTCTTACTCAAATTTATAAAATGAGTAAATACCAAGGTTGGTTACCGTTATCGTTATAATACCGTTATGTCTAAAATACCGTTTCAAATTGTTTGCTGTTACCAATACCTCTAAAAAAAATTTCAAATACCGATATCGTTACCGAAACCTTTATTTTTATACACACTCTAAAAAATGCATGTAATATTATTATAATAAAGGGTGCAAAGTTTCATGTAAAATTACAGAAAATGCGTAAGTTTAAGGACAATATGCTTGAAAATTTTATTTACATACTTTTATCTACACATTTACATACTTAATATAGTAATTTGTTTGTTGAGGAACATGTTTATACGTTTATAAGCATAAATTCTTTATAATTACACACATTGTGCCTAAAATTATATATTATGCATAAAATGCGTAACTATACGTACTTTAATAAGCAATATCTAGAATGTCAAAATATAAATTAAAAATAAAATACCAAACAAATTTTTAAAGCATTTTAACTAATTAGCAAATTTTCCGGCTTATAACTATAAAACAATAAATTTAAACATCAAAAGCAGCTAATAGAACATGAAAACCTTTAATTCTAAATGCAGAACTGGATAAAAACTATATTGGTATTGAAATTAAAAGTGGGTAGATGCAGTTATGCAACTAAATTTTTTATTAAAATGTTATAATAATTTTGGGTGTGTTTTTTGCAGTTATTGAATAAAAACGGGGATATAAGTATTGAATAGATATGTATTTATAAAACGTATTTCTTGCTCGTTTCTGGAAAAGCTTACAACGGTAGTCCCTATATTAAGCGTACGAAAGTTAAATAGGTTTGCATTCCACGAATTTTAAAAACAATACAAAGGAAAAATTTTGTTTTTGCTATTGACTACAAACTCAGCAATTAAAGTTAAACCCATTAGAGTTCCGTTAATATGAAGATTGCGACAAGTGCCGATTGTTTACAAATTAAGATATGGTTTAAATTTGCAGCTAAATATCATCCATATATATTTATGGATAAAGTGGATTTTTCAAATAGTGAAATTTCCAAAGAAAGCACAGCAGTACTGGAACGGCTCAGAAAATCAAACGTTTAGAGTAAACTTATTGTATCTTCCAAGAGCTAAAGTTTTATACTCTTTAGTAAATACTTAGCTCTTAAAAACATTTTTAAGGACATCTTTTATCCAAGGGGAAAATTCTTCTAAAAACTATCTAGATATCGTCGGCTTGCCTGCAAGTAGTGCTATGTGCTTTTTTACTGGTTTTCAGGAGATCGGAAAAACTGATTTATATTATCCTTTAAAGATATTTTGTTGACATCGTAAAAAAACACTTTAGAAATTAATTAAACACACACTATAAGGGATTGACATTCTGCAAACGAAAGTAATGCTTGAAAAATTTTTCATTTTGGAGAAAAAATTTCCGCGATTTTTTCTTTGCATCTAAGCACCAAACTTTGGCGTATGAAATTGGTATTATGGTCCCTAGATGATGATTTTAGAAAATCGCACTTAAAAAACTGCAAAATAATCGCCGAACGCGAAAAAAAAATTGCGGAAAAAATTTGCAAAAAGGAAAATTTTTGAATCAATATATTTGTTTGCAGAATGTAAACTTCTGATTAAGTTTTTTAATTCATTTTTTGTACCATAAAGGCTTTTTTCGCGTTCCGCGATTATCTTTCAGTTTTTTAAGTATGTTTTTTTATTTTAATTCATAATCTAGAGACTATAGTACCAATTTCATACACCAAGGATTGCTGCTTAGTTTGCAAAAACAATCGCGAAATTTTTTTTTTCCAAAATGAAAAATTTTTTACTTAATTATATTTGTTTGCAGAATTTTAATCGCTGATTGTGTGCTTTTTTTCTACCATAAAATTTTTTTTTCGCGTTCCGCCATTATTTTGCGGGAACTTGGGAAAATCGATAAAAATGAGAAAAACATTAAAATTTGAAACTTTAAATGCGTTCTTCTCAAAACTTCATTTTCACACACTAGGTCCCGTTTCTCGGAGAAGGTCACATATGGGGACTATAATACCCATTTCATACAACAAAGTTTGGTGGCTAGTTGCAAAAAAAAAAAATTAAAATCCCGAAAAATAAAATTTGCAAAAAGGAAAATGTTTGCATCATTATATTCGCTTGCAGAATGTTAATCGCTGATTGAGTTTTTTAATTAATTTTTTCTACCATAAAGCCTTTTTTCGCGTTTCGCCATTATTTTGCAATTTGTTAAGTGCGTTTTTCTTTTAATTTATATTCTATTATTATTTTTTTAACACGGCTAGCTAGCCAAATTGTTGCTAAACTCTGAGAAAGAGTCGAAAAGACTCTTGCTAAAATTGATAAATGAGCGAGCCCAAAAATGTTGGCAAGCTCATTCGAATGAGCGAGCCAAAAATTCTGGCGAAAATACAACTTATTATTTTATTTAATTAATATATTAGTTACTTTATTGTTATTTTATTGTTTTTAATTGTTTCAAATATACATTTGCAATTTCTAATAAAATATCCTTTAAAAATACATTTATTGCTTTTAAATCCTTTAAATGGCAGTGGGAATCATTTGGGTTGTTTAATATAAAGCACCAGGAATATATATATATATATTTTACGTGTGGTTGTAAGCATTTTGTCTGTATCTTTACATATTTTTGAATACTATTTTAAGCACAAACTCTGTAATTTTACATGAAATTCCCATGTTCCTAAACATTTTTAAGAACATAAATAGGTATGATTACATACTTTATGCCTAATTAATGTACACACAATGTATGTAAATATTTTAATTTAGGCACAAAAATGTATTTTTACTGAAATTATAGTAGGAGAAAAAATACCTACTATAAATGGGGCAAAGTTACATGAATTTTTATTAGAGTGCATAGATAGTTACCGGTATTTATTAATTTACATAAAAATGCAAATTTTAAAATTTTTTGCAATAATCTTAAGTTTTTTTTTCTAAAAAGAATTTATGGAGAATAATTTTAGGTACTAAACGATAACGAAACAGTCTTAAATACCGTTACCTTTACCGTTACCGAAAAACCGAAATTCGATACCGTTACCCTTACCGTTATTCGTTTCGGTAACCAACCTTGATAAATACCTATAAAACTATAAAGCAAACAAACAAAAATTGTAATTTTTTTGGTTAAATTTATAAAAATAATTGATACATTTTGTATCAATCCTAGCAACAAAAGCAGTTGGAACATTTTTAAATCAATTAATAAATATATCCAAAATATTTCCGATTCAAATAAAACACAGCAACAAATCTATTTCATAGTTTTCTAGTTCAAATAAAAATATGAAATAAATTTATTAGAAATAAAAATTTAAGAAAAAATATTTTATTTTTAGGAAACCCAAACAAATAATTGAATTTATTATTTTATTTGCCGAATATTTTTTATATTAAAATTATTTAATTTTTATGAAACTCCAATAAAAAATTTTGGAATTTTATTTGAAGATAAAAAAATAAAATAAATATAAAAAATATTTAATTTGTATTCGAACTATGTCAATTAAAATTATTATTTTTTTATTTAAAAAAGATAAATTTAAAATAACAATAAAAATTTTCCGTTTCACGATTATTTTTTTAAGGAACAGAATTTATTTGAATTTTTTTTTATAAATATAAAATAGTTTAAATCTAATTGATATTTAACGAAAAAAGATACAATTACAAAAAAGTTTTTAATTTATACTTTCATTTAAAATAAACAGCTATGATTCCAAATATATTATAGAACAAATTTTGATTTCAAAATATCTAAATCGATCTGACAAACTTATATTGTCATTTTGTATCTAATTAGATCTAAGTTAATCGTGTGGTATATTTTGGAATATATTAGGATTTTAATTTGATAGTATTGGATCACCCAGTAAAAAATATTGCTGTGTCAGCAAATTTTTAGTCAGGAGCGTGCTTGCAAAAAAGTTGGTAATTTCAGAAAAGGTTTGCTGAAAATAAGCGAGCTAATTTTTATCAAAAAAAAATAGTAATCTTCAGAAAAAGTTTTCCTAACACTAAGTCGACTGCAAATGAAAAAAATCCTTGCTAAAATCACTAAACTTTTTGCTGAATATTAGTAGACTGAAAAAAACTCAAAAAACTTGTAGCGAAATTTTACTTTAGTTAATTTATTTGCTAAAAATTTGAATATAGAATATGTGTAGAGTTGTTTTTCTTTTTTTGTCATTTCCGTTTCCAGACAAGCTACGACATCTACATCTTGTCTATCTGGTTGTCGTCCACGCTATGAATGCGGTTATCAGCACAATTTTTGTAGCAAAATAAATTAGTAAAACATTAGTTCAAAATTAGTTTAGTGCTAAAAAAATATAACTAAAATTTTTGCTGAAAACGGAATTTCAGCAAAAAAAACTGATGAAAACTAGTACACTTGATATACAAGACGTTTTACTAATTTTTCTACTAACTTATTTTTTTGAGTGTAGTTCGTTTCTTAAGTTATTTATATGTTATATAATTTTTTAAGAAAAATAGACAAATTGGGTACCAAATGAAACCTTGTTTAGGAAACAGCTTTTTGTTATTCAGTTATAATTTTTTCGACTTATAATTTTATATTGAAAATTGTTGTTAGTTTTAGTTGAAATTTACACATAATAATGTCTATTTAATTTAATCGAAGGGTGTCCAAAATTTTTTCCATATTTGTTCTTATTCGGCTTCAAGACGACTTTTCCCATAGCGCCTTTTCACCAACGAGAAGGGCAGTATGGATATCAAAGTTTTTATTTTCTCGAGTACTTTAAAGTTCCGAACAAATAAATCTAAATGTCGTAAATTTTAGATATCTTTTCATATAAAAATATGTTAGTTTGAAAAATTTATTTATTCTTTTTCGAGGACAATTATTTCCTTATTATAAAATAACATAATAAGTAATTTTTTCCAAAACTGCGATTTTTCTTCATCAGGATATTCACCTAACAAATACTTCACAGAGTTTTTGCTTTCAAAATATCCTACACCTTTAGGAATGAAAATGTTAGTTTTCATCACACGTGAATATGTTAGTTTTTCATCTCACGTTTTCAATTCCTAAGTGTGAGATTGGGACGCTAAAAAACAATTCGTGCCGCTTAGTTTTTTTTCTTCTATCACAAATCCAAATTTCAATAGCAACAATTGGAATATCTTCGTTGTAGATATTATTGGACCTCGAAATTTTTAAGTCTAGTTGGATCAGCTAAATGTCACCGCAGAAATTGAAAAATATTGAATTAAATATGATTAGATACAGTGCCAGATCAAGTTTTCTTATCCGCGTAGCCTTACATTCCGATTTTTCAATAACGAAGCTCGGAAAGGTTTTTGCAGAGACTTCTGAAACTAAAACCCCTAATCAGAACCCTATTAAATTTACTAAAATTATATTCATAGAAAACACACCAATAAATGAATCTATAAAACGAACTTACAAATCCATTTGGTATAATAAAAACGAGTGAAAAGGTTATGCCGACTATACAATACCCTACACCAGTCTGGGTAAGAGCCAACTAATGTTTGGATCCGAAATTCAAATGGGCTAAAATGGGACTTGTGTAAAAATTTTCTATAAAATTATAAAAGAAGAAAAAATCGTCAACATAGCCCATATGGGCGATAGTCCAAATATGGACCGATTCTATTTAGAATTTATCGACTTTGTTCTCGGGACCATGTGAGTCAGCAAACCAAATTTCATTAAAATATCTTAATATTTGCGACCTGCAGCGTGTAACCAAGCCAATTTTGGGGGGACCCTTATATAGGCACTAGGACTAAACACGGACCGGTGTTAACCAAAATCAATAGGCTTCTTCCTTGGGCCGACATAGATCGGTGTACCAAATTTCATCAAAATATCTTAATATTTGCGACCTGCAGCGTATAAACAATATAATTTTGTGGGGACCCTAATATGGGCACTAGGTCTAAACATGGACCGATTTCAACCAAAATCAATATGCGTCGTCCTTGGGCCGACATTTCATAAAAATATGTTAATATTTGCGACATGTAGAATGCGCACAAGAAGCATGGACAGACGGAGGGACGGACGGACAAACGGGCATCGTTAAATCGAAATAAAAAAAATTCTGAGCCGATCGGTATACTATAAGGTGGGTTTACGACTATTATTTTTTGGTGTCACAAACATCAGCACAAACTTATAATACCCTCTCCACGTAGTGGTGTAGGGTATATACGAAAAAATATTTAACCAATTTTTTTAATTAACAAAAGCTCCGCCTTTTAGAAGATTGATCCGATAGAACTTTCTTGCTTTAAGGAGTTCAAAATTTATAGTCTCACAAAAACTTTTTGTAAATGTATTTATAGAAAATACAAATTCCAAATAGTTAGGAAAATATGTAGATGTTTTTAATAAAACGGATTTATCTAAAAATAGATTTTCAAAATTATTTCACTATTGCTTTACGTTTATAAATTCTGCAATATTTAATCAATGATCGGCAAGTCATTATTTTTGCTTTAAAATAATGCAAAAAATAGCGAGGCATCATTAGACGGTAATTAATAAATGTATCGGACCTCTTGCTAAAAATTAGCTGGGTTGAGCTAAATAGAAAGAGGGTGCATGTTAAATAGTACTGCCCCTTATCGGATAATCGTAAATTTAAATAGTAATTAAATATATTATAGTGGTGTTTATTTTGTCAACTTGTATATATTCACCGTAATTCTACAAAACTCTTCTTTCGGGAAGGCGTTAGTAAATTGGATTACATCGGGAACAAATGATATTTTCTCTCTTTTTCCAAAGATACATTTCAAACTATAAAAGTTAGCATGGTTAAAACACAAGGCCACTCTAATGCATATCTGTGTTTGTATGTAATATCAAAGATTTCTCATTAGCTTTAAGCTTGTAATTAAAAACGAAAAAACAAAAAAAGCACCGGTAAATTATTACAACTCGTTATTTTTATATGCGGCTTTAAACTACGTTAGTATGAACTAATTAATGACAAAGTTTTTCCTGAAAGGATTTTCTTATTCTTATCTTAAGATTAACAAAAGTTCCACCCATCCCCCTCAATTTTGTATGTACAATGTTAAATAATGTAAGTGAAATGTAAACAAGATATTTTGTACAAAGTTACAACAGATATACATAACAATACTAATGAGGAACATTTCCTAAAAAATAAAAATAAACGAAAAGAAAAACAAAATACTTAAAGAAACGGGTAAAATGTGATGGTGAATGTGAAGCCTTTCTCTGTCAAAGGAAACTAAATATAACATCGAGCAGAGTGACTTTGTGATTTTCAGGGTAGAATTAAATATATAATATTAAGGTCGTATTTATTTTTTTAAATTGTTTATTTTGCTTTCATTCAATGAAAAACAAAACTTTTTCTTCTAACTTTATTCACAAATTCGAATTTCATTGTATTAATGACTCTGATGTATTATCCAGTATTTGGTCTATCAAATCGAACATTTATTACCGTATCTTACGCATTTTTTTAATACCATCCTTATTTCTTGTGTTTTTCCGGAACGATGGAAACACGCAAAGATAATTCCTGTACCTAAATCTAACTCAGAGTTTAGACCGATTGCAATTTTATGCTTTCTTTCAAAAGTCATAGAAAAAATAATGCACAAGCAGATCAGTGAGCACTTGAATATTTTTAACTTCCCAGTGTAGAAACGGTAATGACATATCATTATTTTTTGGACTACCAGTAATGACACCCACTTACCTTCTGCATTATTTTAAAACATATAATAATGAGTTACTGATAATGACTCATTTTTATCATTATTTCAAATAGAAAATAATTTTCTAGATTTTTTTGAAAATTTTTTGAAATCTATTTTTAGACTCAATATTTTTTTAAACACTGGTAAGGATATATATAACCACATATTTTTTGATTTTTTGTATGTTGGCGAGTAAGCTTACTTGTGTGCAGCAGGTCAATTATGTTTTTATCTATCAAACATTACATGTCGATATAGCTCAGATGGTAGAGCTATTGACTGGCAATATGTAGACCCAGGTTCGATTCCCGCACCAGCACCATTTTATTAAAAAAAAAAAAAAATACAATAAAAAATATTTTTTTTTATATAATTTTTTTTGAAAATCTATTTTTAGACTCATTATTTTTGTCAGTACTGGTAAGCACATAGGTAACGATATATTTTTTGATTTTTCGTATGCTGGTGTGTAACCATAACTCATTATTTTTCGCGACATCTCCATATAAAGGTAATAAGAAATGTAATAACAAAAGTAACTAGTTACCATTACCAAGTATGTAGTTACATAACCACATATCTGGTAATGATTTTCTACACTGGGTTATTAATTAATAGACAATCGGGCTTTCGGCCTAAGCACAGTTGTACTACTGCCCTAATCGATGTAACGGAAGATATACGTTGTGCTGTTGATAGTGGGAACTTTACCTTTGTGGTTCTATTAGACCATTCGAAAGCTTTCGATACAGTGGACCATACCATACTATGTCTAAAGTTACATCAGCAATTTAATTTTTAAAACACAGCAACATCATTGCTCAGGTCATATCTCACAAATCGTTCTCAGTCAGTATATTTAGTGGATCATTCCTCGACCTCTCTACCAGTATCAAGAGGCGTTCCTCAGGGCTCCACCTTTACTGTTCTCCATGTATATAAATGACTTACCAAAACAAATATCCCACTGTAAAATACATATATGTATGCTGACGACGTGCAACTTTATCTCAGTAGTTCGCGTAAGTCCAGAAATCAAAGTGCATATACTACGCAAAAAATCTACGCCGATAGCCTTAAATATTTTTGTTCTAATAAATAATCAAAAAATAGAAATTGTTTCCTCTGCCAAAAACCTTGGTATAATATTTAATAACACGCTTAGTTGGTCCAATCATGTTAATGGTGTTATAGGTAAAACTTATTCTATGCTTCGCACCCTGTGGGCAACTCACTCTTGTACACCTCAAAAAATACGAATGCTTATAGCAAAAACTTACCTTGTGCCTTGTCTACTCTATGGATGCGAAGTCTTCGGATGCTGTGACTCTCAAAGTAAGCATAAGCTGAATGTGCTTTATAATAATATCACTAGATACGTTTTTGGTCTACGCAGATTCGACCGTGTTTCAACGTTTTCAATAAGGATATTTGGCGTGTCTTTTGAAAATTTAGTCAACATCAGGCTGCTTACATTATTACATAAGATAGTGTACTCCAGAGATGGGCTAAAATCATTACCATTACATTTTCATTACCATTACTTGATGAAATGGTAATGAAGCTTTTTTTATCATTACCATTTTTTGAAGAAATGGTAATGTTTTTTTTTTTCATTACCATTGCGTTAAAAATGGTAATGAATATTTTTTTTAATTTTCATTTGTTTTGAATATTAAAATGAACCTTTTTTTAATTTTCATTACTTTTACCTAATGTTTACATAGTAATGAAACACCCATATGTTTTTCATTACATGCCGTTTTTGTCGAAGTTTTTTATTTTAAAAATATTAGGTTTACAAATTACTAAAAGCATTTTTTAGTTCATAATCCGAGGCCTATGGTATCCATATTTGATACCAAGTTTTGGTGGCTAGTTGCAAAAAAAAATCGCGAAAAGAAATTGCATAAAGGAAAATTCTTGCATCAATATATTTCTTTGCAGAACATAAATAGCTGATTAAGTTTTTAATTCAATTCTAGTACCATAGTCTTTTTTCGCGATACGCCATTATTTTGAAATTTTGTAAGTGCTGTTTTTTTTTAATTTATAATCTAAGGACTATAATACTCATTTCGTACAACAAAGTTTGGTGGCTAGTTGAAAAAAAAAAAAAAAAAAATTGCAAAAAAAAAATCGCAAACAAAAAAAATTCAAAAAGGAAAATTTTAAACTTCAATTCTATTACCATAAAGTCTTTTTTCGCGTCCCGCCATTATTTTGGAGTTTTTTAAGTGCGGTTTCTTAAAATTTATATTCAAGTGACTATAATACCCGTTTCATACAACAAAGTTTGGGGGCGAGTTAAAAAAAATCGCGAAAAAAAATGTCCAAAAAGGAAAATTCTTATATCAATAGATTTGTTTGCAGAATGTAAATCACTGAATAAGTGTTTTAATTAAATTTTTTTAACATAAAGTCATTTTTCGCGTCCCGCCATTATTTTGGAGTTTTTTAAGTGCGGTTTATTGAAATTTGTAATCTAGGGACTATAATGCCCGTTTCATACAACAAAGTTTGGGAGCTAGTTAAAAAAAAACCGCGAAAAAAATCGCGAAAAAAAAATTTACAAAAAGGTAAATTCTTACATCAATAGATTTGTTTGTAGAATGTAAGTCGCTGATTAAGTGTTTTAATTAAATTTTTTTACCATAAAGTCTTTTTTCGCGTCCCGCCGTTATTTTGGAGTTTTTTAAGTGCGATTTCTTAAAATTTATATTCTAGTGACTATAATACCCGTTTCATACAAGAAAGTTTGGGAGCTAGTTAAAAAAAAACCGCGAAAAAAATCGCGAAAAAAAAATTTTCAAAGAGGAAAATTCTTAAATCAATAGATTTGTTTGCAGAATGCAAATCGCTGAATAAGTGTTTTAATTAAATTTTTTTACCATAAAGTCTTTTTTCGCGTCCCACCATTATTTTTGAATTTTTTAAGTGCGGTTTCTTAAAATTTGTAATCTAGGGACTATAATGCCCATTTCATACAAAAAAGTTTGGGAGCTGGTTAAAAAAAACCGCGAAAAAAATCGCGAAAAAAAATTTTCAAAAAGGAAAATTCTTACAACAATAGATTTGTTTGCAGAATGTAAATCGCTGAATAAGTGTTTTGATTAAATTTTTTTACCATAAAGACTTTTTTCGCGTCCCACCATTGTTTTTGAATTTTTTAAGTGCGGTTTCTTAAAATTTGTAATCTAGGGACTATAATGCCTATTTCATATAACAAATTTTGGTGGTTAGTTGCAAAAAAAAAAAAATCGCGAAAAAAATTTGCCAAAACGAAACTTTTTGCATCAGTATATTTGTTTGAAGAATGTTAATCGCTGATTAAGTTTTTTAATGGAATTTTTCTGCCATAAAGTCTTTTTTCGCGTTCCGCCATACTTTTGCTATTTTTTAAGTGCGGTTTTTTTAAATTTATAATCTAGAGACATACATCAGAGTTTGGTGGCTAGTTGCCAAAAAAAAATTGCGAAAAAAAATTTCCATAAAGGAAAATTTTTTAGTGTAGAACAAAGAACAAAACGTTCTTTACATCATTATGTTAAGTAATGGTAATGAAATTTCATTTGTCTACCAGTGTAGAAAAAATGAAAATGATTTTTTGTTTTTACTACCATTGCGTATTGTAATGAACATTATAAAAAAGTTTCATTACATGTAAAGAAAACAAATGAAATTAACATTGTTTTCATTGCAATGTTAAATGTATGTTTATGCATGCTCATAAACATGCATTCATGTCCATACATGGATACATAAATCTCCATAAAATGCATCATATATGTCCACACATGTGCATTAACGAAATTTGAGGTAATATCTACATGCATGATCATGCATGTTCATGTGTGTTCATACATGTACACACATGTAGATATTACCTCAAATTTCGTTAATGCAAATGTGTGGACATACATGATGCATGTATGGAGATTTATGTATCCATGTATGGACATGAATGCATGTTTATGACCATGCATGAACATACATTTAACCTGTATGTATTCAAATATGTCGATTTTTATTTAATAAATGTCCCTTTTACAATGTTCCGAAGTTGGCAGTAAAAAGAGAAAGAGAAGTTAACAGTAGACAAAGGCAGAACATTTTATAAAAATATCTGTACAAACTAGGGTTTGGGATTCGGGAATTCCCGGGCCGGAATTCCCGGGATATCCCGGAAAGAGTTTGCCCGGGAAAACGGGTAATTTTAAAAATATTAAATTGTTTTTGTTTAGAACAGGATTTTTTAATTTTAGTCATAAAAAACATTTTAAATACCAAAACGAAAATATTATTGTTAAAATCTTTTAAAATGGAATCAATTTCTTTGACACACAAAAAAATCGTTGCCAAGTTATTAGGAGCATTTCAACTAATAAGGATTTTTCGCATAACTTATAAGTAGTAAAACCTAAAAACTTGGTAAAATGTTTAAAAGAAATGTGAACAAAAAGTTTTGTTTCCTACAAATAATCGCCCTTACTATCTAAATTTTTCAAATGTATATTTTAGTTAAAGTCGACTTTAGTTAAAATATTGGGTGGCAGTATACCTTGACTTGGTTTATTTTTGGAGCATTCTGATTGGTTAATTTATTTTCAACCAATCGAAATGTTTGAAAATATAAATATTTTTGTGAGGTTTTCATACACAAAATGAACAAAACCGTATGATTAAAAATAAAGTCGACTTTAAATTTAAAATACTCCTGCATATTAAGGGCCCATAATTTTACAAGTAACGTTTTCATTAATAAATGTGATATTTTGAAATAAGTTTACGTTATTTTAATACACCTGCTTTCAAACTAATATATTATTTTATATTAAAGAATAAAATGTCAGGAGTATGGAAATACTTTACAAAAAAGGACAATACGGCGCAGTGCAATAGTTGCCCTAAAAGACTAATGGTTAACGGAGGTAGCTTATCCGATATCTTAGCCTTATCCGACATCTAAATTTGGTACACAAAAAAAAAAAAAAAAAAAATTGATAGTCATGCAACTTCTCTTGACGAAAACAACAACAAGAATAACGTTCCAGCTAAAATTAGCAAAGTACCCGAAAAAAGTGTAAGTGAATAGGCATTGATCGTTTTATGGTACACTGATAGAATTTTGTACATAGTATTAATTAATTTGTTCATTAATACAATGAATTTTTTCATTGAAAAGTCCCCAAAGAACGGTTTCATTGGATTGATGAAATATGTTTCATTAAATCAATATTAATGAATGGATTCATTGATCTAATAATTTTTTCATTAATTTTAAGATAAACATTATGAAAGTTTCATATGTTAAATGAATAAAATTCATTACTTTTATGAAACAATTTCATTTATATTTTCATTTTAGCATAGACTTAATGAAATTATTTCAATAAGATATGAAGTTATTATTAGTATAATGATTTGTTCATATTTTTAATGAAGCCTTTTATAGATTTCGCAACAATTCCACGTAAGTGAAAAATATTTTTTTTTATATTGAGTTTGACAGCTTTTTTTGCAAAAGTATGAACAAAATACCGGGCTTAAGGGTTAAAAGCAAAAGTTGATATAAGATGCAATTATGTGTAAACAAATCATACCATTATGTAAGCACTTTTTTGATATTCAAAGGCTTTTCCCAAAAAACTCGCTTTAAAATAAAAAAAAACTGGAATCGGCTCGTAATGTTAGTAAATATGTTATATTAAAGCCATTTCAATTACCTTTCCAATGATGCTCATATTGTCATATTTATTATAATAAATACCGAAAAGACGGGCAAGTCCATGTTTTAACTTTGACTATTCAGCCCAAAAAGTAATATCTGGGGGAAAAAATCGTGGCTGTGACCCTAAACTCAACTTGTTTCCTTAAAGCCGATGTAACTCCCGAGCTGAGGGTCTCTTTGTTTAGCCCAAAAATAACACATACAGTGTACAAAGAAAAAAGTTGGACACTTTGAATTTTCAAAGGGAAATTCAAATAATAACCAAGTTAATTGAATTTCTTTTTAAAACAACATAAGCTCATTGTACGTAAAATCAGAAACTATTATTTATAGAGATAGAAAATCAAAACTTACACTACTCACCGGTAGATGGCGCTAAAATTAGTATCAGTTGAGCCTATATTTAAAACTCAAAAACTGCTGAAAACTGTTCAAAATAAGGAAAAAAAAAACGCGGAATACATTCAAATAATAAAATTTGAGATATCCGTTTGTTTCTTTGCTTTGTTGTTCGTTTTTATTTAAATTTAAATAAAAAAGAAAATTGTCAGTTTTTTTAATAAAGTGCCATCTAGTGAAAACGATGATTTTTTATAACTAATTTTTTTTTTGTGATGCCATACCCCTGGGTAAAATTAACAGTAATTTTATGCTTTTCAATACCTTTTTTCGTTTTTTGTCTTTTATATATTGATTACAGCTCGTTTCATTTTAATATATAATGTGTCCAACTTTTTTTTTGTGCACTGTACATTAGAGCATACCACCTTACAGGCAAAAAAAAAAAAAAAGTGGGCCGTACACCCTCCAATATGAAGTATTTTTGCAAGGAGGTTTCAAAAAAAATTTTTTTTTTTTTTATATTTTTTGCCGAACGTAGGGGTCGCCATTTTACATTTTTTGTTATATCTTTGGTATTTACAGTCGGATCTTTCTCTTTCTCTCGAGGAGACCAGTGTTTAGCTCTAAGGACATTTTGACCTCAAGTATCCTGTTCTAGTAGTTACCCACCAGATCTCAGTTGCTACCACCCTAATGTACCACCCTAATGTCAGAAAATTAAAGCTCGCAAAAAATCATTAAACTTTTGCTAAGGAAGTTTTTCGCTAAACCCAGTAGAAATTTTTTTTTATCTATTGGTTGCCGAACGTAGGGGTCGCCTTTTTAAATTTTTTTTAATTGGATTTTTCCTTTATAGCAAAACACTGGTCTCATCGAGGCAAAAAAAATTGATATATCACACTTTAAAATCCGATTTTAAATGCCGAAGCTATAAAGAAAAATTGAAAATGGCGACCCCTAAGGTCGACAAAAAAAAAATTTTTTTTTGAAATCGCCTTCCAAAAATACATTATATTGGAGGGTGTACGGCGAACTTTTTTTGAAGTACGGTCTACTGTACATATATAGGGAAAACCAAAAAGAGGTAAAATTATACCTGAAATCAATTTTATAAGTTAAATTTTTTTTTAATGAAATTTTCATTAATTTAATGAATTTTTTTAATGAAATTATGAAAAAATAAAAAAAAAAATCGATTGAAAAAATTAATAACAACAATAAATTTTCATTCAGTTAATCAATTTTTTCATTAAATCAATGAATCCATTTTAATGAAATTGATTCATTAATGCTATGAACGAAAATTCTATCAGTGTAGGGCAAACATCCTGAAATGGTATCCAAATTAGCCGAATTCGGCGGAATGTCAATCCGCACCATAACTAGATCTTCATTTATTCGAGAAAGTTTTTATAATAAAAACCTGGCATTGCAAAAAAATGAAACCGATGTAAAGAACATTTTATTAAATTACTACAATCATGTAAAAGGTATCATGATAAAAGAAATATCGAGCCATAGTTCTAACAATAGGAGATTTACTATAATCTTAGATGAATGGACAAGAATATCACAAAAGAGATATTTGAATATACACCCAGAAAACAGTCTCAGTTGTGGCCACCGAATTTGTTGCCAATCGAATTCGTGCGGTTACGACAACTATCATTATACTAAATTATATTTTTCGTCGTGAAAGCCAATGTTCGGTTGTCTAATACAATATTATGTTCCACATAAATAATTATTATGCTCCACAAAATTTTATTGAAATTAAAAACTATTTTTGAATTTTCTGGTATTGAACCCGGCCATCCAGGTTAATAATTCACACTCTTACCCACTGCACCACAACTACTTTTAATTTTCTTAGCCCTATTTACTGTTTGTACATATGAATATTTTATTTTATTTTATTAAAAAAACATCTAAATTTTTCTCTTCTCCGGGATTCGAACCCGGAAATCCGGCGTACTAGGCCAACTCCTTACCCACTATACCACAAACACTTATTAATTTTAATGTCTAATTTTGAATTTATGTGTTTTATTTGGAAAACAAATACGGTATAAAATTCATTTACCAATATCAATTAATAGTTGTGTGTTATCAATACAATCCACAATTCGGTTGGTTCTACAGAAACTTTAATTTAAGGTCATATTTGATTAGGATAACCGTATTTGTAGTTACCACTTTCGAATATTGAAATTTTTTTTAATAAGGGTTATAGATAACACCAATTTTCTTGTATATTCACTAAATAAATGGCTGCTTCTACTGCATAGAATTATTAAACTGGTACTAATTTTAAAATTGATTCTAGATACCAATAATTTGTTAAAAGGATTGTTTTTTAGTTAATTTTCTCTATTTTTAATACCTAGTAAAATATTTTTGGTGTAGTATTCAATTATAGGTCACTCTAAATAAAATAACGTCCTGGCAAAGTCATTTTAATGGTTTTGATCGAAACCCAACCAATCTTTTTCCTGTGTATAATGTAATGTAAATGTAAGATGTAATGCTGATGAAATAAGAAGAATTATATAAATAAGACTAGAAGAGTTTTATTTGTCTTTGGCCACCATATCTAATGGTCCAAATGTGATGAAACGGTTTGTTTCCGACAGTCCAGTAGTGCGTGTTTCTGCTGGAATCATGCAATTCATTTGGCAATGCTTGGAGTAATTTATGTGAAATCAAATATTCAACATTCTGATATTTTTTACTTTGAATTCTCCTACACAGACTGCATTTGTACTGTAATAGTAGTGGTATTCATCTAACTGGATTTATGCCCTAGTAAATCGTGTATTTTTGTAATCGCGTATATTTATAACTTTACCTGTTTTTTTGAATGAACGCACCTGTTAAAACTATTCACATTTCAATTTTGCATTTAGCCACTTTTTTGATCTTTTCATAAATTAAATACAGAATTTTTTAAATTAAAAAAAAAAATAAAACAGAAAATAAAAAAACAGCACACAAAAAAATTCGAAATAATTTTATTTATAATGTAAGCGTATATTTACCAGGGCTCGTAAACTACACTAATGAAAAAAATCTTGTACTAATATGTCAAAATTGTGCTGGCGCAAATACATGTACTATTTCCTGTTATTTTAGCAAAATTTTTACCTATTTGTACGGGATTTTTTAGAGAAAATAACAGAAAAATTATTTTAATTTAATCAGAACGCGTTTAACAGACTTTTGAACTAACTTTTTTTATGAGTGTAGTTTTGACATTAATCGAGTAAACTAACAACCCTACCCAATAAGCACATAGGTTTTAAAAATTCAAGTGCTTTAAATTTTGCTTGAAGTAAAGTATATTTCAAATTCTAGCATTTGTATATTTAAAAAAAAATATTTCAAACTTGAATTTTTGTTTCCCTTTTGCTGGAGTATGCTATTGAAATAAAATGTAATTAAAGTTGTATTCAAGCCTTGAAACTGGAAAACAGGGCTGGAATTGGACTTGTTTTCAACTTGAATTCCAGTGAAATTGTTTATAGGGTATAAATCTGAAGAATCTGCTGTAGATGTAATTTGTGTCTCGGAAACTTGGTTTGTCCGCGTTGTTCATGATAACTTTTATAATCTACGTGGCTATAGACTTTTCCGTGCTGATAGATCTACTAACGCTGGTGGAGTTGCCATCTATATAAAATCGTCAATAGACTGTAAAATAATATAGGCCAAATAAAAAAATTAAGATGGATGATTGGATGTCTAAATTAACAACAATAACAATGGGTTTTACTGATGTTATCCTTGTTGGTGATTTCAACAATAATATATTGGACAATAGAGGACTAATGACAAGTATGAGTGCAATAGGTTTACACCTGGTAAATTACTCAATACCAACCCATTTTACTAAAACAACCAATACACTCCTGGATCTGTGTTTCGTCAACAACCCAGCAAAACCTTCTATTACCAGGTAAAGGGAAATGTAATAAGAAACCAAAAATTGTAACTACTTACACTTTGGTCGCATAACACATTATTTTAACATGGGGGTGTCATTGGGGGTAAATGGTTGTCTAAATCGTACCGGTATAGGATAAAATAAGTGATTACGAAAGAAGTACTGAAATAAGTTGTTACTTGTAATATTAAATTCACTTGTTAACTTAAATAAGTACATACTTTTATAGAGTGAAGTAAGTCATTACACATTAGTACACATTTCATTGATTATAAATAGGGAATAAAATAAGACGTTAAAATAATGACTTTGTTTAAAAGTACGCCGATCCGAGCAATGTAATTAGATTCTAATTTTTTATTAAATCGTACTTTCGCATAATAAGTAGTTATATTATGCAATACCAATAACTTATTATTTTTACCCTTATTAATAAGTTATTATAAAACAAAATATCGGTAATATATTATTTTAAAGGCTCCAAATAAGTAGTGATATATCTCCATATCGGTAACTCATTATTTCATGCCTCCCACATAAGTATTGATGTATCACAATATTAGTAACGTATTACTTTAGGTTTCTAAGTAAAACCAAGGGTAAAGGGGTACCCATTGCCAGGCAATGCGTGAAAAAGGTCAAACCCATTACCAAGGTTTTGCTGGGAATATTTCGAGGTTATTGTTATTTGATCAAATTTCAGCCGCTTTATTTTCAAAACATGATCTTCTTTTCATAACATATGACTACCACTCTGAAGTTTGTAATAAACCCACAATATCTTTCAGAGATTTCAGGAACATTGATTATCAGTCATTGGAATCTGAGCTGTCAACAATACCTTGGAATCAAATCTATTATATGCCTATTGTGGATCATCAAGTAATGTTTTTACACAATAATATGGACTTTCTCTATAACAAATACGTCACAATTAAGACAAAACGTATACGTTATGAGCAACCGTGGTTTTCAAATGTAATAAAATTGCTTATAGATGACAGAAATGAAGCTTATACCAGATGGAAAAGGTTTAAAACAGCTGAACTACATCAGATTTTTAAGTCTCTAAGAAGGAAATTAAATACACAAATTAAAATAGCCAAGTCAAAATTCTACGAAGAAAAGTTTAAATCTGCTCTTTGCTGTAAAAAGAAATGGAAAGAAATTAGGAATATGGGAATTGTAAATAAAAATAATAATATTGATAAAACTGTTGATGTCAATCAATTAAACTTTAGCTTCACTAATACACCTATGCCTGAAGCGGACGTTAACTATTATCACAACCTTTTTTCCGATAACAACAACTCTACCACCAACACTTTTTTTGGCTTCATACATTTTACTCAGGAAGATATATTGGAATATTTCCTAAGTATTAAATCTGAGTCTGTTGGACATGATGGAATACATCCCAAATTTATTAAACTAATATTAATGTATGTTTTACCACATATAACATATCTTTTCAATACCATTTTAACAACTTCCAATTATCCGTCGATGTGGAAACATGCCAAAATTATACCGATACCTAAGTCAGATAAGAACTATCGTCCAATAGCAATTTTACCCTACTTATCTAAAGTTTTTGAGCGTTTAGTGCACACACAGATGAATAAATATCTCTACGAAAATTCCTTACTTACTGATAGGCAATCTGGTTTTAGGCCTAAACATAGCTGTGTTACTGTACTGATTGACGTATCTGAGGAATTAAGATGAAAAGTTGATGACGATAAAATCTCTTTCCTCGTCTAACTTGATCATTCTAAGGCGTTTGACACCGTGGAGCACTCCATTCCTTGCCTCAAACTCAAACACATGTTTAATTTTTCGTCGTCAGCAGTAAAACATATATGGTCATACTTGTATGGTAGATCACAATCGGTGTACTATGGTAGTAATATGTCCCAACTCAAGCACAGTGGAGTTCAAATGTATGCTGACGACGTTCAGCTTTACATCAGTTGTGAACCAACACAAGTCAATGATTGCATAAGCAAATAAATCAAGATCTTGATAATATTAACCATTGGGCTTCAATAAATGGTCTTTGTTTAAATGCCAGAAAATCCAAGGCAATGATGATCGGCAAACCAAAACGCTTTCCATCTTCACTGCTACCAGTCAAGATTAACAATTCAACAATTGAACTAGACGAAACCGCAAAAAACCTAGGGGCTCTCTTTAATAAAAAACTAGATTGGTCTGATCACAATCTGTGGTAGAACAATTGCAATGTTACGTACTTTGTGGATTACTCAATATTATACTCCCATAAATATTTGTATGTTATTAGCGAAAACTTATTTGATGCCGACATTAATGTTTGGTTGTGAACTTTATGCAAACTGTGATTCTTTAAGTAATAGGAAGCTAAATGTTACTTTTAATAATATTGCCAGATACGTTTGTGGGCTTAAACGTTTTGCCAGAATTTCACGATACTCAAAACAAATATATAACATATCATTTGATAACTTGCTGAAATGCCGTTCACTTATATTTCTACACAAAATAATATACACAAAACAACCTGATTACTTATATCAACGCCTTAATTTCTCCAAATCAAACAGGGGGAAAAAGATTAATTGCATTCGATATCGTAGTTAACTGTCTTAGAAACATTTCTTTATTAACGCTATTAGTCTTTGGAACTACTTACCTCATAGTATTCAAACAACCGGCAACGCAAATAAATTTAAACGCGAAATTTTTAAACATTTTTCATGAAAGGAAATCTTAGGATTTTAATATATTATTGTGACAAAATATATCTAAGAACCACTTCTTTTTTTAAACAATATTTTAAATTCACTATAAATTTAAATATTTTTATATAATTATTGTGATATGTATATTACATTAATTTTTTTATATTATTGTAACAAAATATGTATAACATTTTGTATGCTATTGCTCCCGTTTTGATTTTGTGATAAATTGTGTTAGATTAAGATAAATTTAAAATTATTACTTTCATTGTTATTTTAATTTTGTAATACTTTTATATTAATATTTTTATATTTATATTAATATGTAATCTAACATTATATCCCCAGTGCTGTTAAAAGACTAAATCTTGTGGCATTGGTATGCTAAATAAATAAAATAAATAAAAAAAAGAAATAAATTTTGAAACGTAACAAAATACGTCGAAAGCAACATAAAAGATATTTATTTTTTGTTGAAATCAAATACCAAATGGCCAAGTTTCTTAAGTTTTCATAAATAAAATAGACTCTAAATCCAATTGCGAACACTGCTTTCTAAAATTTTTTTAAGCTTTTTGGTGGCCATAGAAGCTGTTTTTTTAAAGGATTTTTTTTTGGAAAAATCTTGAACAGTTATGTGTGCTAGGCATAATCAAAGAGGTTAGAAAATAAATAGAATGCAATCCTCTCTTTTACTGATAAAAAATTTATGAAGTGTGACTGTAAATAGGAATCCGAAATTTTTTTCCCAACTTTTAATTGATAAGTGGCTATTTTTTGTTGTTACTACTAATAGTTTTCGTCATATTTATTATAAGATAAACATAAAATTGATAAATTAACCTTCGGTTTTCCTTAAAAATTACAGGTTTCCTGCGTGCAGACACAAGCTGTTACTATAGGGCAAGGGTGGGCACGGATTTGTCACCGAGGGCCATATTGTGGTTTTACATAAATATTACAGGGCCGCACCATACAATAAAATAAGAAAACTACAAATCTCGAAATAAAACGAAAACGGAAGGAACAAATGTTTTTTTTTTTTTGTAAAACAAATACGATTTTAAAATCCATCTATTCCAAAACTGATTCCACAAGAACTCATTGCAAATTCAACCCTTTCAAATTCTGTTTTGGAATTTTTGAATTACATAAGTAGAATTAATCATCATTGGAAGACTTTTTTTTATAGTTTTTGCATTGATCCGCGGTGTCGCGGAATCGGCTAACGAAAATTTGAAAACTCAACGAGTTATAAGAGATGATGTTATTACTGGAAATTTAACTATTTTGCGCCCTTCGGTATATTTTGCTAATTCTAGCAACTGAAGCCTACCGATTTGTAGTATAATGAAACCCTATAAACATTTTCACTGGAATTTAAGTTGAAATCAAATTCAATTCCAGCCCTGTTTTCCAGTTTCAAGGCTTGAATTCAACTTTTATTACATTTTATTTCAATAGCATACTCCAGCAAAAGGGAAACAAAAATTCAAGTTTGAAATATTTTTGTTAAATAAACAAGTGCTAGAATTTGAAATATACTTTACTTCAAGCAACATTTAAAGCACTTGAATTTTTAAGACCTATGTGCTTATTGGGAAGTAATAGAGACACTTAGTAACAGCTACTAAATTTTAATAAAATTGTTGTAAACTGTAATTTAAAAATTATTTGCTAAAATTAGCAACAAATTTTACTGAGTAATGTGATGAAAAACAAAACTTGACAAATGTGATAACTTTATTTTAAATGCAAAATGACATTTTTTTGTTGATATTTATGCAGGGGTATGGCATCACCAAAAACAAAAGTTTTTAGTGATGCCATATATATACCCCATGCCATGACACCGTTATCACTAGATGGCACTTTGTTCAAAAAATTGACAATTTTCTTCTTTTATTTAAATTGAAATAATAACAAACAAAAAAGCAAATAAAAAAAAGAAATTCTCAAATTTTATTATTTCAACATATTTTGCGCTTGATTTTTGCTTATTTTGCGCAGTTTTCAGCAATGTTTGAGTTTCTAAATATAGGCTCAGCTGATACTAAAGTGATACTAAATAGTTGCTCAGGTGATACTAAATTTCAGCGCCCCCTACCGGTGAGTAGTGTAAGTTTTGATTTCCTATCTCTATAATTAATAGTATATGTATTTATGAAATGATAGTTTCTTATGTTTTTGTGGATGTCGACTGTTTCGTAAAAGAAGTTGAATTTATTTTGTAAATAATTAAGGGCCAGTTCTATAGTCAGAACTAAGATCGATTTTTACTTAAATATCAAATTTATAACTAAAATGTCCCTAAGGGTAAGATCGTTTGTTCCTTTAAATATCTTTAAGTAAGCAATTTTCAAATCAATCTTAGTTGCGACTAAAAAATTAGCCCAATAAACATTTACCTTTAAAACTAAATGGAATTCGATTTTATAACAATAATTTTTTCAAATATTAACCTTAGAGAATACGGTTGAGAAATTGTAGTTCTCGAACTGAGAACTATAGGGTTCTCAATAAAAACGGCTTGTTGATATCAAGCTTTTTTGCAAATATTTTTCGACTCAATTATCAGACTCGATATTACTGCATAATTTAACTTATAATATTGTTGATAATGATTTGAGAATTTTATCTTCCTCAAACTTGAAAACAGAAAATTTAAATCGAGGAATATTGTTGGTAATGAACTTAAAAATAATAATATTTTTCAAATTTTTCTCTTATCTAAAAATCAAACATTTTTAATTTTTTTTTATAAAATTTATATTTTTTTACACTTAGAAAAAAGTTATACAGAATATTAAAAATATTAGATATTTGGTTTATCTTAGCAATATTTGAGAATTCTGCATAGAGAAACTGCATAGAGATTTCTGCATCTACAAAGAAAAGATAAAAGATTATGTTAGTAAAATATATCGCCATTTCCGCCAAAAGAAATCTTAAGGTCTTAAAAAAGACCGATTTCTATAAAATCTGGATATGTTATAAAGATAAAAAATAACAAATATTTTCTACTTTTTACACATATTCAATCTCACTTTTAGGGATTAAAAGGGTGGGCCAAAAACTAAGCGATTTTAATTTTTCATGTTGGGTCAAAAAATTTATTAATTGTCAAATAAAAGCAATTTGAATAAAGCATCCAACAGTGAATAATACATTTCTGAGAGTGTCCAAGTTTATAAGTTGTTTAATAAAGAAAAAATTATCTTAAGCGACACTTTGTGGTCACAAAACATGTAAATAAACTAAAGTTTGTGCATAGGAATTGGCGCTTAAGATATTTTTGCCTTTTACCTAAATTCGTAACGGCACTCCTAGAGTTACAAATACAAAATATCACCTTACTTCCATAATCCACGCGAGTTTACAGTTTGTGCTCATCCAAGAAGCAAATCTCTTATAAAACCACACAAAAAATGTTAGTTCAGTCCTATCGAGGATATATAAATTTTAGCATTTACCTACTTTTCAAATGGTTGTAAAAATAAAGTTCATAATATATATTACTTGTAAACAGTGTTGCCAAAACTTAATTAGGAAAAAATGCTAGATTTTTTGAATAAAAATGCTAAAAAATGCTAAAAACTAAAAAAATATGCTAGAAAAAATATGCTAAAAAAATTTATAAAAAAATGTTTCAATTTGTTTAAAAAAATACTATTTTAGTGACTTTTTACAACTATACTGAAAACAAGTCATCTTTAATTATGAATTCAGTTCATTTTATTAACTAAAATTATATAAAAGATAAATTAAAAAGAACTCATATAAGTTAATTCTTGTAAAAAAGCTCAAAAATTCTTTAAAATAAGTTTATTATTATTTGATTTATCAACTGTGGCACTAAAAATATGTTATCTCAAAAAGTTAAAGGCGGATAAACAACAGTACCCCAAAATGTTTTATTTCCAAAATAGGTGGTAATTCTTCCTTAATTTATCTACTCCAAATTAATTTAATGGTTTTTATTGCGCGCTCTGTTAACCGTTTTCAAATTTCTGCATCTTTGGGCTTCCCTGCATGAAAATCTTTAAAAAAAATAATTTTCGCGATCAGGGTTAATACTTTTTGTGGTGTTGGTTTATGTTGTAAGATTTTTTGTATGATAAAAAAAATCAAAATTCACTGAAATTCTTAAAAGATAAGAAAACGCTATTTATCACAAACGCTATCCAATTACCCTCTATAACCCAAACCTAAAAAAAATCAATAAAAATTGCAAAGATTAAAAACGAACCTTATCAACATTTTGTAATTCTATTAATTCTATTTTAAACTCTATTCTTTAAATTATTATTATTTTTTTTTACCAAAATTTGGAGTATTTTTGTGCAAAATCACTTCTTCACCATAACAACAAAAAAAGTAAAACGAGTGAAAAAGTTAAAGCCGGGCATGCCGATTTAAAACTTTAATATTGAAGTACCATAAACCAATATTTTTTATACTTTTGGGATCATTTTTGAATTTCAATCAATCCAACTCTGTTAAATACAATTTTTCGCTATTTTTTCCCCAGAAACATTTTTTTTTTCGCGGTTTTTGTTTTTTTTTCGAAAGAAATTCTTTTCCTTAACTCTATTAAATATTTTTCTAAACCCTCCCAGCAAAACCTTCTATTACCAGGTAAAGAGAAATGTAATAAGAGACTAAACATTGTAACTACTTACACTTTGGTCGCATAACACATTATTTTAACATGGGGGGTGTCATTGGGGGTAAATGGTTGCCTAAGTCGTACCGGTATAGGATAAAATAAGTGATTACAAAGGAAGTACCGAAAGAAGTTGTTACTTGTAATATTAAATTCACTAGTTAGCTAAAATAAGTACATACCTTTATAGAGGGAAGTAAGTCATTACACATTAGTACATATTTCATTGGTTACATATAGTGAACAAAATAAGACGTTACCAGTAATGACTTTGTTTAAAAGTACACCTATCCGAGCAATGTAATTAGATCCTAAATTTTTATTAAATCGTACTTTCGCATAATAAGTAGTTATATTATGCAATAACTTATCATTTTTATCCATATTAATAAGTTATTATAAAACACAATATCGGTAATATATTATTTTAAAGGCTCCAAATAAGTAGTGATATATCTCCATATCGGTAACTCATTATTTCATGCCTCCCACATAAGTATTGATGTATTACAATATTAGTAACATATTACTTTAGATTTCTAAGTAAAACCAAGGGTAAAGGGGTACCCATTGCCAGGCAATGCATGAAAATGGTCAAACCCATTACCAAGGTTTTGCTGGGCTATTGAATATACACAAAATAACATAACACATACTTTTTATTTGCAGAAAAAAATGTTTTGCTAAAAAAAATTTTTGCAACAAAAAATCTATAAAAAAAATTTCGTGAAAAAAATTTACAGCTTCTTTAATGTTGTACATATTTAATCAAATTTGATAAATTTATAAATAAAAATTATCCCAGAAGTATAAAAATAAAATTTTTTTGGTACCCGTCAAAATTTTTAATTGCGAATACGAGCGCTAACTTTGAAAACCTGCTATCACCATTGAATTCAGCGTACTCGAATTAGATTTACAAGTAGGGTTCCCAGCTTTTTAAAATTTGCGACAGCACAGTGTAATTAACTTGTATGTATAAAAATATTTCATAGTACTTACTCTAAAAGTACACAAAAAATTTCTTTTTCATATTGCTTTTAAACTTAAATTGTAAAATAAGAGATAATTATTCAAAAACGAGGTTTAGAATAAAGATTATTCATGACGGTTAGAATAAATTGTGATTTTGAAACTGATAATAGTGATTTTTTAATGCTTATATTTCAATATAAATCATAAAATTTTGTGTTAGTTTAACTATAATAAAATAACACAAAGAAAACGTAAAATTTAATTAAAATAGTTTAAAAAATAAAAATAATTAATTAAAAGTACCACTTTTAACATGTTATTACAAAACTATAACAATCCCAGTTCAGTTGTTAAACGAGAACCGTGGAAAAAGATTGTTTTAATACTGTTTGTTGCGTTTTTATATCGGAAAAAACATCAATAATATTTTTATAGCAAAAACTTAAAATAATGTAGAATATTCTAAAAAAACAGAAAATAAAACTGTAAAAACTGCTAAAAATATGCTAAATTTTGTTGGAAAAATGCCATATGCTAGATACATTTTTTTCATGCTAAATGAATTAAAAAATGCTAAATCTGGCATTAAATATGCTAAATTGGCAACACTGCTTGTAAAGGACATAATTGCGGTATTTACAGAAAGTTCGTAATTTTTCTTAATTTTCAATAATGATTTCTATTTTTATTTCATTTTTGCTATTAAAAAAATTATTGAAAAAAATTATTTTCTCGAACCGTTCTCAAATTCTATTATAAAACATTTTTCTACTTTGAAAAACATTTGATAAAAACTCGAAATATACGAAATATATCAAACGTTTTTTTTTAACAAAAATAATGCTTGAGATACACACTTAAGGTAAACACAACAATTTTAAATTATTAGAAACAAATTCAAATGTATTTTTTAAATTTTTTTCGAATGTTTGTCGAATTTAATTCAAGGACTACAATTATTTTATGGAGAATAATTTGAAATGTACGTTTGTTATCAAACAGAAATTTCAAAATTTCTATAAGGTTTGAATCGATGTTTATTGGGTATTATTTGAAAATTTTGTAAATAATTTATTTTATTATACAACTAATATATAATTCATTTTCACCGTTCTTGTTAATTTAAATGGATATTGTTTTTGTTAAAATAAACTATATTTTAAAAAATAGAACTATGTATATTAACTATCAATATTAGTTTAAAAAAACAAAATTGACAAATGTTTGTTGGCACGGGCATGTTGAGGCAACATTGAAATCTCTTAAATCATCTTAAAAATCTGAAAATTCTCTTAAAAATCTGAAAAAACTCACTCAACTTCATCTTTTGGTTGTAGGTACCCACGATAAAATCTATTTAATATATTCTGAAAGGAGGGCATGACTTCCACTTTTTCTATATAAATTAGTTTAACAGTTTAAATCGCGAATTACTATTTAGGTAATAAATTTATATGGAAGGCCGTCTTAATTTTAAAATGAAAAATATTAACTAAACATTAATTTGCTGTAGGAACGGTTAAAAGGATTGATATGAAAGACACGGGTATTTTAATTTCTTCCCTTCTTTCAGGATATATTGGAATTGTTAGTGAGTGAAAACTTTAGTCGGACCAGATTTATAGTCAGAACTAAGATAGATTTTTACTTAAGTATTTCCTAAATATGGAATCCAAAAATTTGTATTTCTAAAGATTTTGTTTCTATGCAGATTTTCAGAACTATTTGTATAGAATTATTTTATAAAAAAGTTTAAAAGTAAGTATTCTTAACACAAATTATTACGCAAATTCTCTTAAAGATTTTTATAAAAATCGACACTGGAATATTATTAAATAATATTTTATTCATCTTTAATACGTATGCCTAATGGTTTACTATCAATATGGATTTATGTTGTAGGTCAAAAAATAATTAGAATATGGATTTAAAATTAACGGTTCGTTGTCGTTCATAAATACGTGGTTCATAAGTTGTCGATCAGAGTTGAATTCGATATGAAGCAGCTGGATAAAAATAACATTGTTAGAATTTCGTTGATGTTAGTCTAATTGAGTTGTTTCAATTTGCTTATTTGTTTCAATCTCTATATATAAAAGAATAACGTGACTGACTGACTGAATGACTGACTGACTCAACATCGCCCAGCCCAAACCGCTGAAGCTAGGAAGTTGAAATTTGGTATGTAGGTTCCTCTTTCGGCGTAGACGTCCGCTAAGACGGGATTTTTGGAAATTCCTACCGGAACGGGCAAAAAGGGGAAAAGTCTCCCCCTTGGCGGCCTGCCAAAACCCCTTTGGCTAGAAAGCTGAAATTTAAGATATGTGTTCCTTGGAGTATGGGCTAACTTTTCTGGAAAGTACTTTCTGGAATTTTGGACAGGGACGTTATAAAAATGGGGGTTAAAAAGGGGAAAAAGGCCCCCCTTGACGGCCTGCCCAAACCGCTGGAGGTAAGAAGTTGAAATTTGGTATAAAGGTTCCTCCACTATCGTAGACATCCACCAAGACGGGAGTTTTGGAAATTTTTACAGGGACGGGCAAAAAGTCTCCCCCTTGACGGAATGCTCAAACTGCTGGAGCTATGAAGTTGAAATTTGGTATGTAGGTTCCTCGACCGGTGTAGACGTCCGCTGAGACGGCATTTTTGGAAATTCTTATCGGGAGGGGCAAAAAGGGGACAAAAAAAGTACCTTTTTCCAAAAAAGTACCTTTTCCCAAAAAAAGTACCTTTTCCCAAAAAAAGTACCTTTTCCCAAAAAAAGTACCTTTTCCCAAAAAAAGTACCTTTTTCCCAAAAAAGTACGTTTTTCCAAAAAAAGTACCTTTTTCCAAAAAAGTACCTTTTTCCCAAAAAAGTACCTTTTCCCAAAAAAAGTACATTTTTCCAAAAAAAGTACCTTTTTCCAAAAAAAGTACCTTTTTCCAAAAAAAAGTCCTTTTTTCCAAAAAAAAGTACCCTTTTCCAAAAAAAGTACCTTTTTCCAAAAAAGTACCTTTTTCCAAAAAAAAATTCCTTTTTCCAAAAAAAGTACCTTTTTCCAAAAAAAAAGTACCTTTTTCCAAAAAAAGTACCTTTTTCCAAAAAAGTACCTTTTTCCAAAAAAAAGTACGTTTTTCAAAAAAAGTACGTTTTTCCAAAAAAGTACCTTTTTCCAAAAAAATACCTTTTTCCAAAAAAAGTACCTTTTTCCAAAAAAAATTCCTTTTTCTAAAAAAAGTACCTTCCCGGGTAAAAATCTTAATATGGTGTCATATATAATTATATCTTATTTGATAAGTCCCCATATACAACCACATACAGCTTGATCCGAAAAATGGGTCATCTACATGTATCTAATTATATAAAATTAGGTATAATTTGATACAGTTTGATCCGAGATTTGTCCATATCCAGGACATCATATTATATATAATTCGATATAAAATATCTGATTTTATATAATTTTGTCTGGTAGTAGGTTTACTTTTTATGCATTAAATTGAGATTGAAATTTGTAAAGTTTGAACAATTTTAAAGGCCCAAATTTTATAACATAAAATAAAAATTTAGTTGAATGCTTTTGTCTTCTAAATCGTACCTACTAGGGATGCCAATCGGGATTGATATTTAAAAATCCCGGGATTCGGGATTTTGTATGAAATCGGGATCCCGGGATTTTCGGGACTACGGAATTTTTTGGGATCCCGGGATTTTACGGGATTTCGGGATTTTTCGGGATATAAATTTTCCTTTATTTGTAAAAATTTTTATGTTATGTAACTAATTTTTTTATAGAACAAAGCGTTTTATAGTTATTTAATAGTTGTTAATTAATAATGTGGTACATTTTATGACTATTGAAACATCTGTCAGAAATTGACAGTGGTACAAAAAATCAAGTACTTGCATACCACTGGGTAACCGCGATGTTAAAAATAAATGACTGGCAGAACGCTCATTTGGGACGCTTTGCCAGCGTTTGCCAAAATCGTTTTGCCAGTATTTGTTTTACAAAACATCACGGCAGGGCAAGAAAAAGATACATATGAACTTTTTTTAAATTATTTTTTGGAAAATATAATTCCAAACCATCTATTTATTGGTTTTGGCAGCGTTTTGCCAATGTTAAAAATTTTGTTTCTCCAGTACTTTTCCGGCGCTTTTTGAACTGCCGGTCCTTTTGTCTATTGACGTTATCATATTGGAAATGGGAAAGCAATTTTTGTCAGTACTTGTACCACCTGTTAAAATACCTTGCCATCGCTTTCCCGTTTGTATTTTTCTGGCTGGGATAATATATGAAGGCCTGTCATTAAGTACACTTGCGCCCAATATTTTGTAAGCAGATTTTAAAACAGATTCGTTGCGATAACCTTGCCCACTAAATCGTGTAATTACAGCAACAAAGTTATTTTATTTACAGTCCCAGCCAAAACTTACAGTCCCAGTTTCAGAAATCGAATTTCGCTTGGAAGAATAAATCGGTAAAATAACAAACAAACTTGATTTTTCGCATGTATTACTCAAAAACTTAATATTGTTTACCAAAATTTCAAATATTTCTTTGCATAGTTTACTCGAATAATCTACTTAATTTATAATTTTTCCAATATCTTGGCATCAATTTCTTGTCAATATGAGAAAATTCAAGAAAAAACGTAGGTAATCTAAAATTGCTCACTTTGTTTATTTGCGTTTATATTAATATTAAAAAATAAGAAAATCCCGGGATTTTTGAGAAATAATCCCGGGATTTGGGATTTCCCGCTTGGCATCCCTAGTACCTACGCATCATTTTTTAACATGATTTTATGTACATGCAAAAAAAATTACGTGAAAAGTATTTGACTATAGAGTAATTAACTCTTAATTTGCAGACTACTAAATTTGATGTTGAACTGTATATTAATTTCTACGGAATTATATAGAAAGTTATATAAAATTACATGAATATATTTTTAGTATGACGACGCATACAGTGTTATATAACTTAGTATTGAACCATATATAATCATATCCGTCACTACATATATTTTGATTAGTTTTATATGGCTTATGTAGTTATATATGAAGTCAGATTTGGGGATATGTAATAAAATCATTTACCATACAAAAAATTCGTTGAAAAAATAATATCAGATGTAGTTGTATATAATGATATGTATCTTAATGTGACTCCATTCATTGTCAGATATAACCCAATCACATTATATATGACAATATATAACTATTTTTACTCGGGTTTTTCCAAAAAAAAGTACCTTTTTCCAAAAAAGTACCTTTTTCCAAAAAAAGTACCTTTTTCCAAAAAAAGTACCCTTTTCCAAAAAAAGTACCTTTTTCCAAAAAAAGTACCTTTTTCCAAAAAAAGTACCTTTTTTTAAAGAAAGGACCTTTTTCCAAAAAAGTACCTTTTTCCAAAAAAAATTCCTTTTTCCAAAAAAAGTACCTTTTTCAAAAAAAAGTACCTTTTTCAAAAAAAGTACCTTTTTCCAAAAAATGTACTTTTTTCTAAAAACATGTACCTTTTCCAAAAAAAAATACCTTTTCTGAAAAAAGTAACTTTTCCCAAAAAACATATATTTTTCCAAAAAATTACCTTTTTCAAGAAAAGTACCTTTTCCCAAAAAAAATACCTTTTTCTAAAAAAATGTTCCTTTTCCCAAAAAACATAAATTTTTCCGGTAAAAAATTCCTTTTTCAAAAAAAGTACCTTTTCCAAAAAAAAGTACCTCTTCCCAAAAAAAGTACCTTTTTCTAAAAAAATGTTCTTTTTCCAAAAGAAGTACCTTTTCCAAAAAACATACATTTTTCCAAAAAAAAATACATTTTTCCCAAAACAATACCTTTTTTAAAAAAAAAACCTTTTCTAAAAAAAGTACAAAGAAAGTACTTTGTAAAAACAAAGTATCTTTTTCCAAAAAATTTCATTTTTCCAAAAAGTACCATTTAAAATAATATATAATTTCAAAAAAACTACTTTTTTTCCTCCCCCCACGGATATCTCCACTAAAACAAAGTTTCTTGATATTCGGCATAGACGTGCGCTAAGACGGGATTTTTGGAAATTCCTACCGGAACGGGCAAAAAGGGGAAAAGTCTCCCAATAAACAGTCTCACAAATTGGAAAAGTGCCTGCCCAAACCCCTGAAGGTAAGAAGTTGAAATTTGGTATAAAGGTTCCTCCACTGTAGTAGACATCGACTAATTCCCTATAGGATATCCCAAAAGCAAATTCGGAATGTGAGTTCTTCCTTCTGTGTAGGCGTCCGCTTAGACGGAATTTTTGAAATTCCTATCGGGAGGGGAAATAAGGGGAAAAGTCTCCTACTTGACGGCCTGCCCAATCCCTTTTGGCCAACCTAAAATTTTAAATATGTATTCCTTGGAGTAGGACTAACTCCCCGGTAACGTAATTTTTCTATTTTGGAACAGGAACATAGTAAAAATGGTGGTTGAAAGGGAAAAATATCCCCACTAACGGCCTGCCCAAACCGCTTAGGCAATGCAGTTGAAATTTGGTATGAATGTTCCTCATCCATCGCAGATAGCCGCGAAGATGGAATTTTTGTAAATTCCTTAAGGGAGGGGCAAAAAGAAGAAAAGCCTCACCTTGGGGGCCTGTAAAAACCCCTTCGGCTAGAAACCTGAAACTTAAAATGTGGCTCCTTGGAGTAAGGGCTAACTTATTAGAAAGATACTTTTTTGAATTTTGGACAGGGTCGTTATAAAATGGGGGATCAAAAAGGGAAAGTGGCCCCTTAACGACCTGTCCAAACTGCTGGAACTAGGAAGCTGAAATTCGGGACTTAGGTTCCTCTTCCAGCCTAATTCCAACCGGGAGGGACAAAAAAAAAAAGTGTCCCCCTTGACAGCCTGCTCAAACTGTTGGAACTAGGAAGCTGAAATTCCCTGTCGATGGATTTTCGGAAATTCCTACCGAGAGGGGCACAAATAGTAAAAGTTGGCTAGAAACCTGAAATGTAAAACATATGTTACTTGGAGTATGGGCTCACTTACCGGGAAGGTGCTTTTTGGACAGGGACATTGCAAAAATGGGGATTAATGAAGCGAAAAGTGCCGCTTAAAGGCCTGCCCAAACCGCTGGAGGTAGGAAGTTGAAATTTGGTATTAAAGTTCCTCCTCTATTGTAGACATCCGCTAAGATGAGATTTTTGAAAATTTCCACACGTAGGGTCAAAAACAGGAAAAGTCTGCCCCTTAACGGCCTGGCCAAACTGCTGGATCTAGGGAGCTTAAATTCGGTATTTGGGTTCCTTCTCCAACGTAGACGTCCCCTAAGACGGTATTTTTGGAAATTCAAAAAGGGAAAAACTTCCCGCTTGATAGCCTGGCCAAACTGCTGGATATAGAGACCTAAAATTATGTATGTAGTAGGTTCCTCCTCCAACGCAGACGTCCTCTAAGACGGAATTTTTGGAAATTCCTACCGGGAGGGTAAAAACGGAATAATTCTCCTTGATGACCTAACCGAACCCTTCGGCTAGAAACCTGTAATATATAATATGTTTTCCTTGGAGTATGGGCTAACTTATCGACAAGGCATTTCTAGGACTTTGGACAGGAACGTGGTAAAAATGGTGGTTCAAAAGGGGGAAATTGCCCCCCCCCCCTTAACGTCTGCGTCTTTAGCTAGAAACCTAAAACTTAAAGAACAAGTGTATATGGAACACTAAAATTAAGAAACTAAATAGGAAACGAGTGGAATTGAAACACTACACAAGTGGAACGAAACGGATATAAACGTTGAACGAGTGGAATTGAAATTATAGACAATGCAAATGGATTGGAAGAACGAATTACCTGTTCAAACACTATCCACGGAATATGAAACTTATGTAGCATTGAAACATACTTTCGAAAAAGTTAAACAAATTTTCTAAAAGAGAAAAAACCTTAGAAAAGGAATGGAACTTATATATTCCGATATTTAAACTTCATGTAACGAAGCACCGGTGGAAGAAACCGACGCAGTAAATTTTCCAACTGAATTTGTGAATTTACTTGAATTGCCAGGTCTACCTTTACATAAACTGGAATTAAAAAAAAAACTTTAAGGCACGCTAACAACCCTACTTTACGTTATTTATTTTCATTCAAAACACAAATGAACAAAACTACTTACGGGTCTATCTACCTAAGTTCGCACTTTACCAAATTATCTTATCATACACACGTATATTGCAATTTATTATGGATTCATTACTACCCAGTGTAGAAACGGTAATGATATATCATTATTTTTTGGAGTACCAGTAATGACACCCACTTACCTTCTGCATTATTTTAAAACATATAATAATGAGTTACGGATAATGACTTATTTTTATCATTATTTCAAATACAAAATAATTTTTTAGATTTTTTTGAAAATTTTTTGAAATCTATTTTTAGACTCAATATTTTTTAAACACTGGTAAGGATATATGTAACCACATATTTTTTGATTTTTTGTATGTTGGCGAGTAAGCTTACTTGTGTGCAGCAGGTCAATTATATTTTTATCTATTAAATATTACATGTCGATATAGCTCAGATGGTAGAGCTGTTGACTGGCAATCTGTAGACCCAGGTTCGATTCCCGCACCAGCAAATTTTATTAAAAAAAAAAATACAATAAAAAATATTTTTTTTTATATAATTTATTTTTTTGAAAATCTATTTTTAGACTCATTATTTTTGTCAGTACTGGTAAGCACATAGGTAACGATATATTTTTTGATTTTTCGTATGCTGGTGTGTAACGACAACTCATTATTTTTCGCGACATCCCCATATAAAGGTAATAAGAAATGTAATAACAAAAGTAAGTAGTTACCATTACCAAGTATGTAGTTACATAACCACATATCTGGTAATGATTTTCTACACTGGGTAACAATCCACTTTCATGAGAAAAAGTGATCAAATATTTATTTATTTATTTTAAACCCATTGTTGTGCAGAATTATTTATTTGTGGTGACTGGGTGAAGGCTTTTACTATATAAAAACTGTACTTTAAATAAAAAGCGAATTTAAAAAAAATTTGTGGGGGGGGGCGCACACGCACGGGGCACGCTAACAACGTAGCGGGCTGCGCCCGCTAGTTCAATATAAATAGATCATTATCAATTATTGACCCATAAAGGCATTTAATATTGAGGACGGGTTTGTAGCAGGACCCGAAAATACATATTCTATCCTGCTGGCCTTATTGAATTTTTTAAATTTTTATTGTGTGTAATTTACTTGTAAACATTTTATCATCTCTCTTTTAATTTGAAAATAATTTAAAGGAAAATTTGATAATATTTAATCTCATATTGAACGAAAAACATCCATTAAATAGTTTTTTAACTTTAATTAAAGTCTTTTAAATAGAAATTTTTTATGCCACAACTATTTAAAAAGAAATTATTTAATTTGCATTGCTGCATTTTAAATTAATATATCAAAAAATCCAAAATAATTTGAAAAAACATCTGCATAATATAAAAAAAAAATACAATTGAAATAAAGGAATAGCAGTTGAAATTTAAATAAAATTATTTGAAGTGAAAAAACCTCAAAATACTCAAATATTACTAATTTTTTAATGCTCTCTTCCTCTATTAACCTTTACTCTTTATTTTTGTTCGGGAAGTCGGGAAAGAAAACAAAACATGTTGGTAAACATTGTAAAAAAATGAGAGATTAAGTGTTTTTTTTACACATTTCCTATAAAAAGCATTGAGGTTGAGTGAGTTTTTTCAGATTTTTAAGAGAATTGTCAGATTTTTAATAGGATTTAAGAGATTCCAATGTTGCTTCAACATGGAAAAAATTACCGTGCCAACAGTGCTGCCAACCCATTTTATTGAAAAATCGTCAATTTTAGTAGAAAAAATCGTAAAAAACGTCAATCGAATGAGAAATCGTCAAAAAATCGTTAATTAAAAAATTCGTTATATTTCAATAAAAATTGTAAATGTTTACTTGAAAATCAGTATTTATTACTTTGCCTTTCAAAAAACTCAGACCTGCAAATAATAATAGTGTTATAACGCTGAATTCGAATTATACTTGGAGTAATTTTACGTTGAAATGCCAAAAAATTGAAATTTAGGACAAATTAATGATCTAATCGCGGAAGTTCGAATAATTCAAACCAAATCTTCGATATTAAAATGCATTTTAAGTTCTTGATGTACGATTTTTTCAGTCTGCTATGAAGGTATTTGTGTTTATAGTACTAATCGATAATAGTTAAAACCAACAGCTATGTTTTAATTTTATTTGTCAGCCTGAAAACCGCCTACAGTGGAACTTTAAGTAGCTATTTATTACCAAAGACTGGAGCTTTCTGTTCGTATTTTCAGAAAATAAAAAAATTATCCAGTCTCTCAAGATAAGTACATACAGTTGTCCCAAATTGGAATTTTTTTAGCATCTTAACTTAATGTTTTTTTTTTTTTTTTTCTTTAACTCGACCTTTTTAAGTAACTCAACAATGAAGCCTCCGAATTTCAAATAGATATCTTCAAAAACGCATATGGAGGAATTAAAATAGTAATTTCTTAGACTAATTTTAATATTTGTAAAAAATTTTAATCGGTTTCCAAAAACTTTAATTCTATTTAAAAAATTAAAGTTTTTTCACTTCCGGTATTTCTTTTCAAGAAGTTTAATAAAAAGTTTATTTGATTTATTTAAGAAAAATATTAATTTTGAAGAATTCAAATTTAAGTCGTCAAAAAACATATTTTTCTGGAATTGAGTAAAGTTTATTTTCAATATTTTAATTTCTGTTGTTCTTTTAATAAAATTACAACCTTTTTTTAACAAAAAACATTAAAGATCGTTCAATTTAAAAAATCGTCATTTTTCACACATGAAATTTTGCAAAATCGTCAATTGTCCTTTCATTAAATTTCGCTTTAAAAATCGTCAAAATGGAGACAAATCGTCAAAGTTGGCAGCACTACGTGCCAACAAACATTTGTCAATAGCGTCAATTTTGGGTTTTTTTTAAACTAATATTGATAGTTAATATAGTTTTATTTTTTAAAATATTGTTACGTTTTTACTTTTTAAAAAACGTTGGTTTATTTCCCTTAAATAAACCGGATTCTTTTCTATTGCGATCAAAATAACCAGTTCCAACGCTGACACCAATTATTACGTTTTACCTTACAAAACGTTCGTTTATCTCCCTTAGATAAACAGTCCTGGTGCTGTCACAGCGATAGTAACAACTAATTAGCCAATAACCAAAACACGAATACACTTAAGTTTGAAATAGCTTAGACGCTCTTATTTATTTACACACTATTACTTATTTACAAACTCTCTCTATTATGACCATTACTAGAGCGCTACTAACTTTAACACGATACTAACTCGCGGTCTTAACAGCACAACTGTTAATTATCAACTTCTCTCTACTAATGTTAACGCGCGCCTTATATAGTAACAGCCATACTTCTACAACACACTGGATAATTCTAGCATGCTATACTTAACTCTACATACGCTTACAGACTATATACACAACCATCTATACATTATTACTCTACATTAGGCTTAACACTATACACAAACACAAACTGTTATAATAAACACTTATCATTAACCAACTATACAATATAACTCTACATTAGACTTAACGCTATACAAACACACAAACACTTATAATAAGTCTACATCACGCTTAGAGACTATACAGCCACACAAACATTTATAATTAACCAACTATACAATATAACTCTACATTAGGCTTGACATTATACATACACACAAACACTTATTATTAACCAACTATACAATTCTAATGCGTAATTAATCATGGCATATTCTTAGGTGTATAATTAAATGTAATAATATGTTGCCAGATTGATGTATTTTGTCCATCCCGTCTCTTGGGCTTTTTTCTTCTAGAAAAGTCCAGAGTTTTCTATACTAGGCCAAGCCATTTTCGTAACACTGCCGCCCACTTAAACCTATTCGTCCCGAATAGGCACAGATGTTCCCCTTCCATAGTTGGCTAGTTTCTTCAGATGTTCACACCTCATTTTAGATCGTAGGCTGCTATACTTGTACATTCATCAACCATGCCAATTAGCCCATTGACTGCTTTATAAAGGCCGTCCCGACGAGTTTGTGGTTTTGACGACAATCGTAGATTTCGTTGAGTGTAGAGAAATAGAACCAACTAGCCCTCATTGTATGCTACACAGCTTGCATCTCCATCGTTTTCTTCTTTTTTTTTTCCTCTTTTTGAAAATTAGGAAGCCATAACGATGTAAACTATTACTTCTTGGCGGTCCCGGACCGATACGGTTAGATAGCACATTTTCTACTAGCCAATGATGACATGCACGGTACGTGGCTTCCTTACTGGTTGGTGCATCAGGATTAAGCATACTCGCAGTATAAAATGCGTTGATGTCTGCATTCCAGCTTAACTGTGGTTTATTTCGCACCTGAGTTGGAATCAATGCATTACCTTCTTCAACCAGAACATTATCGTAGTAAACATTCAGCAGGTCAGTAAGGTCAGTAGGAGCGGTGTCCTTCACATCGGGAACAACTTCGTGCTCTGCAAAACGTTTCAAAGCCGCTGTCATTTTAGCAAATATCATTTTATCTCCAGTCGCAGTAGAACTTCTAGGAAATTTCATTTCTGTAGATAACCAAACCAGCAAAGTTGAAGCAATTTCTTTACTGCTATCAAAACATGATGTCTCTATTCTGCTAGAGCTTTCTCGAACAACTCGAACCAGCCCACCTTGGCATTGAAGATCGCTCACATTTGTCTCTAGGTCATTCTCTAAATTTTCCATTTTACTCTCAAAATCGACCAGCATCTTATCAAAGTTGCTGCCTTGTGCCTCAACACAACCCACTCTATACTTTGTGACCTCTTCGATTGCCTTCGGTTTCTCATTTTTTGCTTTAGAAATTATACAAACTTCATCTAGCAGTTTCTCATTTGTGCCTCTAGATGTTTCCTGTGCTTCACCCAGAAGTTTCTCATTTGCAGCTTTAGAAGTTTCGTGAATCTCATCTAGACTTTTCGCATTTGCAGCTCCAATTTCAACTTGTAGATTCTCATTTGCTCTCGAAGTTTCCCGAACTTCATCTAGTTTCTCATTTCTAGCTCTAGAAGTTTCTTGATCTCCATCTAGAAGTTTCTTATTTGTGCCTCTAAGTGTTTCTAGAGCTTTATCAAAAGCTTTCTCTCTATCTGCTCTGATTTCTTCCATTTTTTCCATAATTTTTCTAGAATTTTCTTCCATTTTTCTAGAATTTCGTTCAATCATTTTTCTAGAATTTTCTTCCATTTTCTCTATCATTCTTGCAGAGATTTCGCCCATTCTTCTAGAGTGTTCTTCCATTTTCTCCATCATAACGGTGAACTTTGCCTTAATGTTCTCCAGTTCTTCTTCACTCAATTCTTGCTTTAGCTGGTCCACTTTAAGCTCTTCAAACTGCATTGCTTTTAGTTATTTTTATTTGGCAATCTCCTGGTTACTTATTTTTCGCAATCCCACTTCTGACACCAATTGTTACGTTTTTACTTTTTAAAAAACGTTGGTTTATTTCCCTTAAATAAACCGGATTCTTTTCTATTGCGATCAAAATAACCAGTTCCAACGCTGACACCAATTATTACGTTTTACCTTACAAAACGTTCGTTTATCTCCCTTAGATAAACAGTCCTGGTGCTGTCACAGCGATAGTAACAACTAATTAGCCAATAACCAAAACACGAATACACTTAAGTTTGAAATAGCTTAGACGCTCTTATTTATTTACACACTATTACTTATTTACAAACTCTCTCTATTATGACCATTACTAGAGCGCAACTAACTTTAACACGATACTAACTCGCGGTCTTAACAGCACAACTGTTAATTATCAACTTCTCTCTACTAATGTTAACGCGCGCCTTATATAGTAACAGCCATACTTCTACAACACACTGGATAATTCTAGCATGCTATACTTAACTCTACATACGCTTACAGACTATATACACAACCATCTATACATTATTACTCTACATTAGGCTTAACACTATACACAAACACAAACTGTTATAATAAACACTTATCATTAACCAACTATACAATATAACTCTACATTAGACTTAACGCTATACAAACACACAAACACTTATAATAAGTCTACATCACGCTTAGAGACTATACAGCCACACAAACATTTATAATTAACCAACTATACAATATAACTCTACATTAGGCTTGACATTATACATACACACAAACACTTATTATTAACCAACTATACAATTCTAATGCGTAATTAATCATGGCATATTCTTAGGTGTATAATTAAATGTAATACTATGTTGCCAGATTGATGTATTTTGTCCATCCCGTCTCTTGGGCTATTTTCTTCTAGAAAAGTCCAGAGTTTTCTATACTAGGCCAAGCCATTTTCGTAACAATATAGTTTATTTTAACAAAAATAATATACATTTAAATTAACAAGAACGGTGAAAATGAATTATATATTATTTGTATAATAAAATAAATTATTTACAAAATTTTCAAAAAATATTAACAAAAATTATTAAAAACAGTAGTTGAAAAAAATTTACTGCACACATTAAAAAACCCCTAAATGGAAAATCAAACTTGACAACACTGATCAAAGAAGTTTTTTTCAAAAGAAAAAAACCAAAAAATTTTTCTCAAAATGCTCTTCCAACTCATTTTAGCTCTTAACAACATTATCAACATGTTTTCTTAGCCTTTCCCAAGTTCGCCACACAACAACAAAATTTGGTGAGGACGGTAGTCTCTCTAGAGATTTATTCTTGTTGATCAAAGTGAAATTGAGGAACATTGTGTTAAGAACAGGGACGTAACAGTTATAACTTTTATTAAAAAAACTTATTGTTTTACAATTATTTCTTGTTTCAGTATTTTTAATTTTCTGTTTATTTGCTCTGTTTGATTTTTATTTTTAATTCAAACAAAAACAATCCAAACACGATTTTTATTTTTTCAAAAATAATAAAAGTTATTTTGTGATTTTTTTTCTTTATCAAAAAATAACAGTTAAGAATATAAATCAAAAGCCATAGAACCAATGACTTCAACAATTATAATATCCTGATGATGTCAACTAGTGTTAATAAAAGATTGAATAGTGATTTAAAGTGAGTAAATATGTATATTCCAGCAACTTCCGGCATACAATTTAGGTAAATTTTTAGTTTTTATTTTATTATCAAATAAAAAAGTTAGTGCTTAATTTTTTCAAAAAAATCATTCTGTAACTTTTATAAAAAGTTTTAAAATAAAAATCAAAAAAACAACAGAAATTTATAGAGTAAAATATAAAAATTGAAAAAATTAAAATCTTTGCCAAACTTTGTGATTTTTTTGTGCAATATGATTTATAAAATATAGTGCATTATTGAAATATTATAATTAAATAAATTTGGGTGGTGACTTTTTTAGAATTATAACAGTTATTTTGGGTCTCTGGTTAAGAAATGTAAGAAAAAGAAAATATTTAAGGACATGATTACTGACATTATTTTTATACTGCGAATGTTATAAATATTAACTGTTTAAATTTTTTCTACACTTTAATCGGTTAAAGGTCCCAACAAACAAATCGTTCCGTTTACGTACCGTTTTCGGTCCGTCATAAACGGAATCCAACTCCGTTTATGTACCGTTTTCCGGATCCGTATACGGACCAGAAAACGGATTTTAAGGAACATCGAAACTGATTCGAATCCGTTGAAAGTCCGTCAATGACGGACGGTTATGTCGTGTAAAAAACTGACAAGTCCGTTGAAAGTCCGTCATTGACGGACCGTTGCGTCGTGTAAAAAACGGATAAGTCCGTTGAAAATCCGTTAATGACGGACCATTTACGGACCGTTATGTCGTGTATAACCGGAGTGACTCCGGACCAAAAACGGACTTGTATATCTATCTAAATTGGTTAATTTTGCGTAAATTTTTTTTTTATTTTTAATAGATTTATTAGTAACGATATTATTTATATTTACACTATATTTAGTACATCAGTTTACCTTTGAGTTTACCTCTTTATCTAGCGCATCAATTCACGACAGTCACCCATAATAGAATCGATCATCTACATGCAAAAGAAAAAATAAAGTAGTATTGGTTTAATTGATTTTATTTAAGATGTTGTTTTACTCAAAACAACAACAATTTACACACAATTTGGGAAAAATTGCGTAGCCACGTTAACGTACGTGGAACAGAGCTTTTGTTATAAAAACAAACGATCTTACATAAACCACAAACCATTGTAAAACACGCACTAAATTTTATTAATCTTACCATCTAATATATGTATGCGACTTGATGATGTGTTGATTGTATGGTGTTGGATATATTCTAGCTACCGCCACCAATTTATCGCCACAAAAAGTTTTTAAAAGAATTTAATTGTTTTTATTTGGAACACAAATTAAAATCAATTAAGTCCGTATTTTACAGTACGGAAACGGAGTTAAAACGTATTATGTTCGAAAATCCGATTACATGGTCCGTTAATGTTCTGTATACGAACAAGCTTTGACGGATACGTGTATTACGGACCGTTAATGTGCCGTAAAAGCCGGATTCATGATTCCGTATGTGCCGGAGTGTCCGTAAAAATGTTTCTTGGGGTATATTTGCTTTAAATACGCAACGTTGATATATATATATACATATATGAGCAAAAATATAGCTTAGTATATACAGCTGTTGACAACTAATTAGAAACGCCTTTTATTTTTAAAATAATGCTTAAGTTTTTATATAAAACAAAATTAATATTCATTTATTTCATTATATTTTAATTAAATATATTCAATTGTTTACAAATATACAAAAAGGACTTAAAAAATTATCCAGTCTTAAAAATATTTTATAAATTTATTATATTGTTTGAAATATAACAGCGACAACTAATTAGAAACGATTTTATATTATTAGAACAAAAAACTAATATTAATTTATTTTTCTTACTTTTTATCAATATTTTGTTGCAAATCCCTTTTGCTTTATCACAGCCTCACATCGGTTGCGCATTGACGTTATTAGACGTCGACATCGCTCTACTGGTATCGCCTCCCATGCTTTCTTAACATCCTCAAAAAGAGTCGCCATATTTGTTATATTTTTCAGACTAACGGCTGTTTTTACGTCCCCCCATAGATGTTCTATGGGGTTCAAGTCCGGACTGGATGATTGCCATTCCAAAACGTTAATGAAATTATCGTCAAAGAATTTTTTTGTCAGCCTCGCTGTGTTCTTCGGATCATTATCCTGCTGAAATTGCCATATAATAGGTAAATTCTCCTCAGACCACGGGAGCATGACAGTATTTGGTATATCAACGTATTTCTCCTCATTTAAGATTCCATAAATTTTATAAATTGTGCCAACACCATTCCAGGAGAAACATCCCCATACCATAATTGACCCTCCACCAAGCTTCGCTACCCGTGAAACGAAGCGAGGATTAAATTCTTGGTTAATGGGTCATCTATTCTCCGACCATCTGGACCAAGGCGATTAATCTTTGTTTCATCGCTCCAAATCACATATTTCCATTGATTTGCTGTCCAATTTCAATGGGACTTCGCGAAATCCACACGACGTTTTCTTTGAATCCTACTCAGAAGTGGCTTCTTTCGTGCTACTCTTCCATGTAGCTCGGCTTCCACCAAAGATGACTTTTTTGGACCGGATTTGGAGATTCGCGTTATCATTCGGTCGGTTTGTGCTGATGTGTTTCTGGGTCTCTTCTTTCGCGCAACATTGGCTATGGTCTCATATTTGTTAAAATGCTGTAAAACATTAAAAACCATTTTTTTGGAACACTTTAGCTGCTCTGCTATTTCTCTATAAGACTTTCCAGACTTCTAAAGTTCAAAAATTGAGCTCCGTTCTTCAGGAGTGCAGCTTTTGCCTTTTCCCATGATAAATCTTAAAAATTATAATTTCTTATTTGCTATAAAACATTAATTTGGAAACAAATAACCGTAAAAAAATTTTTTTTATCAAAATAGTTCTTAGCCAAGAAGACTTTAATAAACAATTACGCGTTTTTAATTAGTTGTCGCACTTTCTTAGAATTTTATTAAACAATATGTAAACTAATTAGAAATTTATTAATTCAGTTCGAGGCCAATTTCCTTATTATGAATTAACATAATAAGTACTTTTTTTCAAAAACTGCTATTTTTCTTCATCAGGATATTCTCCTAACAAATACTTCACAAAGTTTTTGCTTTCAAAAACCTCTAACACTTTCAGGAATGAAAAGACGATCGTTTCGGGGATTTTCCAAGTCCCCTTCTTCAGTTTTCTTTAGAAAGTGGTGGCAATAGTGCAATGCAAATTGAAACATCAAAATTTCATATTAAACGTAGTCTACTACATCAACGAAATGAGAATGGAGTAAACATAACCAACAATAGAAATATTATGAAAGTTTTTGTTTTTGTATTTCGTACCATCGGTACAAATAAAATACAAATTTTATTTTTACCACTTCTTTGTCAATTACAAGGAATGGGCAAAAAACATTTCTCCGTACTGCGAGTGTTGTCAAAATGTTGGGTTTATAATTTTTATTCAAAAAATAAAAATTGTTTTTTCGTCCTTTTTATTAATTAATTAATTTCAATTTGCATTGCACTATTGCCACCACTTTCTAAAGGAAGAAGGGGACTTGGAAAATCCCCGAAACGATCGTCTTTTTATTCCTGAAAGTGTTAGAGGTTTTTGAAAGCAAAAACTCTGTGAAGTATTTGTTAGGAGAATATCCTGATGAAGAAAAATAGCAGTTTTTGAAAAAAAGTACTTATTATGTTGATTCATAATAAGGAAATTGGCCTCGAACTGAATTAATAAATTTCTAATTAATTAATAAAAAGGTCGAAAAAATAATTTTTATTTTTTTGAATAAAAATTATAAACCCAATATGTAAACTATTTTCAGAAATTATAACAGCTTTTAAAATAAACAGCAACAAAAATGAGTGTAAATAATAATAGAGTAATAAATATAATACAATTGTTTTAAACAAAAAACGTAACGGTAAATTTACGAAAATATCAATAATGATCATCAAGCTCTAGTGTAAAAATGCGTTTCTAATTAGTTGTCAACAGCTGTATATCACGAATCAAGAAAGAGAAAAACGGAAAACTGCGTCCTTAAGACGTGTCTAGTTTTTTTGTAATGGAAGAAAAACGTAAAGATCTCATTTTTCATATTTTCCCAGCAAAACCTAGGTAATGGGTTTGACCTTTTTCACGCATTGCCTGGCAATGGGTACCCCTTTACCCTTGGTTTTACTTAGAAACTTAAAGAAATACGTTACTAATATTGTGATACATCAATACTTATGTGGGAGGCATGAAATAATGAGTTACCGATATGGAGATATATCACTACTTATTTGGAGCCTTTAAAATAATATATTACCGATATTGTGTTTTATAATAACTTATTAATATGGATAAAAATGATAAGTTATTGCATAATATAACTACTTATTATGCGAAAGTACGATTTAATAAAAATTTAGGATCTAATTACATTGCTCGGATAGGTGTACTTTTAAACAAAGTCATTACTGGTAACGTCTTATTTTGTTCACTATATGTAACCAATGAAATATGTACTGATGTGTAATGACTTACTTCCCTCTATAAAGGTATGTACTTATTTTAGCTAACTAGTGAATTTAATATTACAAGTAACAACTTCTTTCGATACTTCCTTTGTAATCACTTATTTTATCCTATACCGGTACGACTTAGGCAACCATTTACCCCCAATGACACCCCCCATGTTAAAATAATGTTTTATGCGACCAAAGTGTAAGTAGTTACAATGTTTAGTCTCTTATTACATTTCCCTTTACCTGGTAATAGAAGGTTTTGCTGGGTTTTTCCAAAAGTTTCCTAACATTTCTACAGAGAACTAAATAGCGTTATTCATGTCAGTAATTACTATTAAAGATCATAATATTTCTCTGTTTGATACGACTTAAAATACATATGGGATTCAAAATGTTTACAAGTGGATGATTCTAAAACAATATTTGATTTAGAGCGAGTAACTTATTTCCAACATAACCAAGGTTAAACTTTAACCACAGATAACTCCATATAAATGTGACATTTATAACTATAGTTAAGCAATGTACTCAGTTATTTATAATATAAGTTAGCAGGTCTTTATTGAACTATTATTATTTTACTTCTTGTTAATTTTTTTTTTATTTTCTACTTATTATTTTTTAGTTTAAGGGTAAATTTTATTTTAAAACCATTTCCATTTGAACTGAATTAGTCTATGTGGCACTCAGGAAATTCTGTTTATTAATTAACGTGTTGCTTCCTTTAGAAATGTGATAGAGAAGAGATGAAATGTGGTGAAAGATGAGCGATATGTTGAATTTTAGAACAGTTGTTGCGCGCAATTTGATGGTATTGTTACGAAAATGGCTTGGCCTAGTATAGAAAACTCTGGACTTTTCTAGAAGAAAATAGCCCAAGAGACGGGATGCACAAAATACATCAATCTGGCAACATAGTACTACATTTAATTATACACCTAAGAATATGCTATGATTAATTACGCATTAGAATTGTATAGTTGGTTAATAATAAGTGTTTGTGTGTATGTATAATGTCAAGCCTAATGTAGAGTTATATTGTATAGTTGGTTAATTATAAATGTTTGTGTGTCTGTATAGTCTCTAAGCGTGATGTAGACTTATTATAAGTGTTTGTGTGTTTGTATAGCGTTAAGTCTAATGTAGAGTTATATTGTATAGTTGGTTAATGATAAGTGTTTATTATAACAGTTTGTGTTTGTGTATAGTGTTAAGCCTAATGTAGAGTAATAATGTATAGATGGTTGTGTATATAGTCTGTAAGCGTATGTAGAGTTAAGTATAGCATGCTAGAATTATCCAGTGTGTTGTAGAAATATGGCTGTTACTATATAAGGCGCGCGTTAACATTAGTAGGAAGAAGTTGATAATTAACAGTTGTGCTGTTAAGACCGCGAATTAGTATCGTGTTAAAGTTAGTAGCGCTCTAGTAATGGTCATAATAGAGAGAGTTTGTAAATAAGTAATAGTGTGTAAATAAATAAGAGCGTCTAAGCTATTTCAAACTTAAGTGTGTTCGTGTTTTGGTTATTGGCTAATTGGTTGTTATAATCGCTGCGACAGCACCAGGACGGTTTATCTAAGGGAGATAAACGAACGTTTTGTAAGGTAAAACGTAATAATTGGTGTCAGCGTTGGATCTGGTTATTTTGATTGCAATAGAAAAGAATCCGGTTTATTTAAGGGAAATAAACCAACGTTTTTAAAAAGTAAAAACGTAACAATTGGTGTCAGAAGTGGGATTGCGAAAAATAAGTAACCAGGATATTGCCAAATAAACATAACTAAAAGCAATGAAGTTTGAAGAGCTTAAAGTGGAACAGCTCAAGCAGGAATTGAGTAAGTTGGAGCTGCCGACAACAGGTAATAAGGCAGAACTTCAGAGAAGACTTATAGAAGAATTCAAGAGACGTGGCGTGGACATCAATACTTACGAGTTTGAAGACAAAGAAGAAGAAAGAGAAAAGAGAGAAACAGAAGTAAGTACACGTACGGCTACAGCTAATATGGACATCAACGCGATACTTTTCGCTCTGAAGGAAATTAAAGCCGATTCTAGAAAAATAATGGAAGAAAATTCTAGAAAAATGATGGAAGTGAATTCTAGAATAATAGAAGAACACTCTAGAAGAATGGGCGAAATCTCTGCAAGAATGATAGACAAAATGGAAGAAAATTCTAGAAAAATGATTGAACGAAATTCTAGAAAAATGGAAGAAAATTCTAGAAAAATAATGGAGAAAATGGAAGAAAACTCTAGTAAAATGATGGAGAAAATGGAAGAAAACTCTAGAGGAACTAGAGCCACAAATAAGAAACTAGATGAAGTTCTGGAAACACTTAGAGGCAAAAATAAGAAATTTCTAGATGGAAATCAAGAAACTTCTAGAGCTGCAAATGAGAAACTTTGGGTGAAGTTCAGGAAACTTCTAAAGCGACAAATGAGAAACAGCTGCGTGAAGATCCAGAAACTTCTAGCGCTACAAATGAGAAATTTCTAGATGAAGATTGGAAACCTTCTGGAGCCACAGATGAGAAATTGCTAGATGAAGTTTGTGAAATTTCTAGAGTCACAAAGGAGAAACCGAAGGCAATCGAAGAGGTCATGGAGCAAAGAGTGGGTTGTGTTGAGGCACAAGGCAGCAACTTTGATGAGATGCTGGTCGATTTTGAGAGTGAAATCGAAAATTTGGAGAATGACCTAGAGACAAATGTGAGCGATCTTCAATGCCAAGGTGGGCTGGTTCGAGTTGTTCGGGAAAGCTCTAGCGGAATAAAGACATCATGTTTTGATAGCAGTAAAGAAATTGCTTCAACTTTGCCGGTTTGGTTATCTACAGAAATGAAATTTCCTAGAAGTTCTACTGCGATTGGAGATAAAATGACATTTGCTAAAATGACAACGACTTTGGAAAGTTTTACGGAACATGAAGTTGTTCTCGACGTTGTTGATACCGCTCCTACTGTGCTGAGTGTTTACTGTGATGATGTTCAGGTTAAAGAAGGTAATGCATTGATTCCAACTCAGGTGCGAAATAAACCACAGTTAAGCTGGAATGCAGACATCAACGCATTTTATACTGCGTGTATGCCTAATCCTGATGCACCAACTAGTAAGGAAGCCACGTACCGTGAATGTCATCATTGGCTAGTGGAAAATGTGCTATCTAACCGTATCGGTCCGGGTCCGCCAAGAGGTAAGAGTTTACATCGTTATGGCTTTCTAAATTCCAAAAAGAGGAAAAAAAAAAAAAAAAAGAAGAAAACGATGGTGCTGCAAGCTGTGTAGCATACAACGAGGGCTAGTTGGTTCTATTTCTCTACACTCAACGAAATCTAGAATTATCATTAAAACCACAAACTCTTCGGGAAGGCCTTTATAAATCAGTCAAGGGGCTAATTGGCATGGTTGATGAATGTTCAAGTATAGCAGCCTACGATCCAAAATGAAGTGTGAACATCTGAAGAAACTAGCCAACTATGGAAGGGGAACATCTGTGCCTATTCGGGACGAATAGGTTTAAGTGGGCGGCAGTGTTACGAAAATGGCTTGGCCTAGTATAGAAAACTCTGGACTTTTCTAGAAGAAAATAGCCCAAGAGACGGGATGCACAAAATACATCAATCTGGCAACATAGTACTACATTTAATTATACACCTAAGAATATGCTATGATTAATTACGCATTAGAATTGTATAGTTGGTTAATAATAAGTGTTTGTGTGTATGTATAATGTCAAGCCTAATGTAGAGTTATATTGTATAGTTGGTTAATTATAAATGTTTGTGTGTCTGTATAGTCTCTAAGCGTGATGTAGACTTATTATAAGTGTTTGTGTGTCTGTATAGCGTTAAGTCTAATGTAGAGTTATATTGTATAGTTGGTTAATGATAAGTGTTTATTATAACAGTTTGTGTTTGTGTATAGTGTTAAGCCTAATGTAGAGTAATAATGTATAGATGGTTGTGTATATAGTCTGTAAGCGTATGTAGAGTTAAGTATAGCATGCTAGAATTATCCAGTGTGTTGTAGAAATATGGCTGTTACTATATAAGGCGCGCGTTAACATTAGTAGGAAGAAGTTGATAATTAACAGTTGTGCTGTTAAGACCGCGAATTAGTATCGTGTTAAAGTTAGTAGCGCTAACGTAATGAAATAAATAAATAATGAAATAATAAAAGTAATGGTCATAATAGAGAGAGTTTGTAAATAAGTAATAGTGTGTAAATAAATAAGAGCGTCTAAGCTATTTCAAACTTAAGTGTGTTCGTGTTTTGGTTATTGGCTAATTGGTTGTTATAATCGCTGCGACAGCACCAGGACGGTTTATCTAAGGGAGATAAACGAACGTTTTGTAAGGTAAAACGTAATAATTGGTGTCAGCGTTGGATCTGGTTATTTTGATTGCAATAGAAAAGAATCCGGTTTATTTAAGGGAAATAAACCAACGTTTTTAAAAAGTAAAAACGTAACAGTATGTTGGCGAACTTTGTTGAAGCTGTTTAGTTCACAGCCCTGTTATATTATTTTTCTTCGGTGGGGTTAAGTGCTATTTGATGAAAAAATCATACATATTATTCAGGAATCGAACCTGCAACCTTAAGTGTACCAGACCAACGCTTTAACTAATTATTCGTTTTTTAGGATTTAGAGTAGTTTTTTTTTTAATATTAGTCAGTATCATTTAAACGATTTTCATTTGAACCGAATTCATATGTGTTATTTTATATTTAGCTTTATAAATATAAAATTATAAAAAATTTTTATTTTTTAATATAGTCTTTATATCTAAATTCGTCCATGTAGGTAAAATGTCCCTAATCTTCACTTGTATTCCAAACCATAAAATGCTAGGTGCAATTGGGGCATAGCAGATCCATCAAAAGCATTCTAAGTCTACTTGGACGACTATATGATAATTTTTTGGCCATGCTAAAGTAGTCTAAGTCATTTTTACCTATGACCTACTTTATTTTCTTAAAATTCGTTAATTCTAAGAAAATTTCATTTAAATCGTGATAAAAACACTGAAAGACTCAAAGTTCTATCTAATACAGTTTTCGAAATATCGCATGTAAACTTTGAGAGCTTCTCCTGAAAAACTCAATTTTCAGACCCAGCATAGTTTGTTTGGAGGCGTCGATATACTAATATAAAAGTCTTTAACAATTCTTCCTGAAAAAAGAGCTGAATCCAGCAGAATCTGTTTGCTAAACATTAGAAAGATACAAACAACAAGAAAAAATCTGTTAAATTTACAAAATTTCAGCTATATTTTAGTAAAGTGTTGTTTTTTCAAACGCGTCGTATAGACCAAATACAATTAATAGCTCTGTTCCACGTACGTTACCGCGGGTGCCCGCGGGAACCCAATCTTACCAAAAAGCGTTTCTATTGTTAAAAATTGGGTAAATGAGAGCGTTGATGACAGAATAATTTGTTTCTCATTTTACCAGAAGTTACCCGCACTTTTTTTTCGGGTAAAATGGTAAAACTGTCAAATCACTTGTTGTTTATAAATCAGCTGTTTTAAATTTGTAAAAATAATTAAAATATTGACAAAAGTTGTAAACATTAATTAATATCGTTAACAAATACTACGTTCTAACACTTTCTCTTTATTCTCTTCGATATTTTATTGTTAAAAATAGCTTTTGTTTATATGAATAACTTTGACGTTTATTTTTGGGCTTGAAATTTGGTTTTGTGCGTTCCCGGTATTGTGAGCAATTTTACCATTTTTTGAGATAATTATTTGTTTACTCTCATTTTACCAGACTTTACCCAGAATTACGTGGAACAAACCTAATATTGTCATTGTATTTTTATTAATTCTAATTTAGTAAGTTTGAGGTTAAGACGAAGAATAAACCTTCCTCAAAAGTTATAAACACATTAAATTTGCAAATCAGACTAGATCTAGTTTTTAGTTAATCGAAAATGACAAATTCTGCTAAAATGAGGAAAAAATTTAATGGAAATTAGTTGACTAAACCATCACGAGAATTTAAATTTTTTTTTCTTAATGCGAATAAAATCTACACTGCAGAAAGCAGTCTACTATTTTCTAGCAAATATTTCTGTTTATTGTAGCAGGAGAGTTTATTATTTTTATTCAACTCAATTAAATTTAAACAAATTAACTTTTGAATACATAACAATTTCTTTACTGCTTTTTTCCCCAATTTGTTTTTTAGCCAATATTAAGCCCATATGACACTTGGTAATTTCTAGATTCTAGTTTTCTGCACCATCAATACAAATCATATGAAGGGTACTGCATTACCAACATTAATTTGACAGTTTTTCGATATAGTTGTACTATTCACAAACATTATTTTTCGCATAAGGAAATTCGTGCTCTCTTCTATTTTGGATTATTAATACTGAAACTAGCAAGTGTCATATAGGCTTTAGCAAGGTAAATTTTCAATTCAATTAAATGAAATTTAACTCAAATATTACTAAAACAGTTGCATTTTTGCTGTACTTATTTTACTAATATTTAGCAAAAAGGATGCTTTGAAATTAGTCAAAGATCATATTGGAATGGCGCACTCCATTGCAAATCAAAATAATAATGATGTAATTTACTTTTAATACCCAGTGTAGAAACGGTAATGGCATATCATTATTTTTTGGACTACCAGTAATGACACCCACTTACCTTCTGCATTATTTTAAAACATAATAATGCGTTACTGATAATGACTTATTTTTTATCATTATTTCAAATAGAAAAAAATTTTCTAGATTTTTTTTAAAAATTTTTTGAAATCTATTTTTAGACTCAATATTTTTTAAACACTGGTAAGGATATATGTAACCACATAATTTTTGATTTTTTGTATGTTGGCGAGTAAGCTTACTTGTGTGCAGCAGGTCAATTATGTTTTTATCTATTAAATATTACATGTCGATATAGCTGAGATGGTAGAGCTATTGACTGGCAATCTGTAGACCCAGGTTCGATTCCCGCACCAGCAAATTTTATTTAAAAAAAAACACAATAAAATTTTTTTTTTATATAATTTATTTTTTTGAAAATCTATTTTTAGACTCATTATTTTTGTCAGTACTGGTAAGCACATATGAAACGATATATTTTTTGATTTTTCGTATACTGGTGTGTAACCATAACTCATTATTTTTTGCGACATCGCCGTATAATGGTAATAAGAAATGTAATAACAAACGTTACTAGTTACCAAGTATGTAGTTACATAACCACATATCTGGTAATGATTTTCTACACTGGGTATTTAACCTTTCCGTTAATCTATAAAATTGTAATAAAACCTCAGCAAAAAAAGAGATGCCGAAGCAGTAGAAAAAGCACTACAATTGATGATCTAGATGTACTTCATTTTTAACGTAAACACACTCACAAAATAAATACAGTCACTTTTTGTTAGTTGTTTCTGAAGTTTTTCCGTTTTAAAAATAATAACAGTTGTTCGTAAAAGAAAAATAATTTTTAACTTTTTTCACAAGTTATTTAAAAACTAAACTAAATAAAAATACGGATGTTTTGTTACAGTCAAATTTTCTAGTCAATTTTTATTGTTTTAAAATAAAACTAAAAAAATGAATCAAAGAAAGGTATTTTGTAGTAAAAGTTATTTGAAATAAAAAAACAATAATACAGTTACCCAATTTGTTCTTTTTTTTTAATTTTTTAGTAAAATCAAATATAAATTTAGTTCTTTGCACCATTTTGCTTGTTATTTTTATAGTAAAAATAAATTAACTTTAAGTTGATTTTACAGTCACTGATAGTCAATTATTGAGGGTGAAAACAAATAAAAAAAATTGTTAAATTAAATGAAAATGTGAATAGACCGGTTTTTAACTGAATTTTATTCGTTTTAAATTGTATTTTTAGTAAATTTTACCTTCAAAATAATTTGTGTGCACTAATAATTTTAAAATTGAGTTATCATAGGAGAGGAGTACTGCAACTTCAACATTTTTTCAGTACTTTTTGAACGATTGCAAAGAAGCTCTTTTTCACCAATTAAGAGTAAAAAAAATCTTTACAAAAGTTTTTTATAGCCGCCATCGGGTATCGAACTTGCGACCTTAAGATTGCTAGACTAGCGATCTGCCCCTGAGCTATATTTTGATATGAAAGTTGAGTGACATATAAACACCACTTTGTTTCTTCGAGATATTCCTTATTCTCTTCAATAAAAGTACTTATTAAACGAGTGTGAAAGGTGCACTCCAATTCAATATTGTTTTCGTTACTATTTTTACAGGTGCATAAAAAGCAAATTCGCACCATTTTTTTTATATATACATATTTTTAAGAATTAAAAAAATATTGAATTTAAACAAATTAATTATAAATATTAAAAAAAAAAATAATAGAATAAGAAAAAAATGGAAAAAAAAGATTGGTCCGGCCGGGAATCGAACCCGCGACCCTCTGTTGGAAAATGCCAAATGATACGAAAATCACTTGATTACCTTTAGAGCAATTAACCTTTAGAAGCAATACTTAAGTGATTTTTTGGCTATTGTTCAGAAGAAATTCTAAAAAAGCTGTAGAAATATACTAACGGATACTTTAGAAGCAATGAAAGAAGTGATTTGTTGATGTTGTTCAGAATAACTTTTAAAAAGGCAGTAAAAATACACTAATAGATACTTGTGAAGTAGTGAACGAAGTAGTTTGTAAAGCATCACATCCAATTTTTTTTTTACGGGGACCTTTTAAAACTTTTATCGAACAAGGAAACCGCACAAATAAATTAAAGATTTGTCCAAAAAGTATTAAAATATAATTTCACGAATGGGGGAAATGTTTTAGTTGATCTGTTATTTAAGTAAATGAATGTTATTTTAGTTTGACTCTAGATCATAAATTAATATCACTTTCTGTTTAAATTATTTTCAAATCAAAGAAAGATGATACAATTTTTACAAGTAAATAAAAATTTTTGAAAGAATTCGATAAGACCAGCAAGGCAGAATGCGCATTTTCGGCTTTCGCTACAAAGCCATCATCAGTGCCTTTCGCCTTTGAGTGGGTTAAAATTTTGATAATCGTCTAAAATCGAAATTTTCTTCATAAATTTAAATAATTTTGGAATCTTCTTTGAGTCGGAAAAATGAACCCTCGTTTTGAGACAGCTTTTTAGATTGTAGAGACAACTTTTTGGATTATTTTCTGAGGGTTCATATTTTCTACCAAAAGAGTGTTTTCAAAAAAAAAAATAATCATTTCTATGAGCCATTTAAAAATCTTATTTATGAGCGCTCCGAATTTGCTGGCTGGGAATTTAAAAAATCTAAATTTAAGTAAACTTTATTTATTTATTACTATTCTTTTGTTTTTGTTAATTAATTCATATATTAATTAATTTAACACTTTATCGTAAATACATACATTTCTCCATTGATTCATTGGTACATATAATTTGCAGGTTTTTATTAATTAATCCACTCTGATATATGTATGTAGGTATGTCGTTTAGATAACACTACCTTACAACAATTAATTTTTTGGAGAAATTAGTACACCTAAAAAAATACATAGTTGTTGATCACTATTCAATTATGTCATATGTACTACATATCTTTTTTTGTTTGGCATAATACTAACCCGTAGAGTATATACATACATAATTTGAATTAATGCATTTTCCCGATAAAATTTTATGGAATTTAGTACCAGAAATGGGCCAAAATAAATTTTCATTTGCATTGCGACAAGAAGTGATCATATGTACGTGGGCTTTTTTAATTTGCATTGTATTTTAATTTGTATTTATTACAATTAAGTATTAGAAATGCAAAATTTTGAATTAATAAATAGATTGGCAACATAATTAATTTTTTTTAAATGGTTGTTGCAATAAATTCAATTTTGATTTTGAGTTTAAAATTTAATTTGTAACTTTTTATATTTTGTTTGATTTTGGCAATTTTTTATTTTACGTTGACATTTCATTTGATATCCAGTGTGTTCGTTTACTCGAAGTTATTACTAATTTTACTACAATTGGAATGTTTTGTTTATTTTTTGAATTGAACTTTTCCTGTTGTAGTAAAAATAGCAATTTGTAGTAAGTAAACGAACACGCCTATCGATATATTGGTTGAAGAACCTGTAGAATATACACACCGAACATTCTATAAATATCACCTACAGGCAATTTTTTCAAAAAAAAAAGAAAACACATAAAATATATATATACCTTAGATTTTTGTAAAGATTAACAAAAAAATAATTAAAATTTTGGATTCAATTTTCCGGCATTTTTGGAGGGTGACACTTATAGAATTATGACACATAAAGCACATGACAATTATAGAACTTTTAGTAAGGGTTGGCAGGCAATACCTCTAAAATACCGTTATCGATTCAAAACCCTTTCAACTGACTACCATTACCCCTAAAATACCGTTACCGAAATACCCGGAATACCGTTATCCTTAAAATACCGTTACCGAAATAACTGAATTAACGTTATCCTTACAGTACCGATTTCGAAATAAATGAAATATCAATACCCTTAAAATACCGTTACAGAAACAAATGAAATATTGTTATCCCTAAAATACCGTTACCGTTATTTTTAATTTTCTACTTTTGCTAATTTCACGTGGTTATTGAGTATTTTTTTGTACATTAAGTTGTTAAATTGGTTCTGTTTTTAATCTCGTTTGTTTTTTGTAAAAAAAAATTGCGGCCTGCATCGAAATATCTGACTACCGTTACCCTTAAAATACTTATTTCCGTCAATAATTCTCTACAAAACAATTGTTTTAATAATTTTTTGTCCATTTTTTAACAAAATTTAATTTGATAACTTAAAAAATTTTGTAAAAAGTAGTAACGTAAATTTGATATAATTTTTCTTCAATTTGAAAAAAAGAGTATTAAATCTGTAGAAAAAAGTTTAGTGAGGTTAGTTTTGTCGCGTCATTACTCGTGCTAGCATGTGTATTTGTAATTGTCGGAAATATCAATAAATTGTTTTTTTTTCAAAGTATAGATAATTAAAAAATTCAGTGACTTGAAGTGAATTGCTAATTGAAGATTTATAAATTTTAATTTAAATAAATTTATATAATTTTGAACGTTCTCAATTAAATCGTACATTTAAATTTCCGTCATTAATTTTGATATTCTCTATCTTTTTGTTATTTTGTTTAAGGCAAACTATTAATGAAAGTTGTATATTGTATTTGAATTAATTATTTAAATAAATTATGTTATATGTTTTTGTATATAAAATGGTTCATGTGTTTTAAATAAAGTGTTTTTAGTATGTGCTAAATTATAATTTCAATTTTATATTTCATTATTTTTTATATTTTATCAAATTCATTATAAAAAAGACAGTGTATGTATATTGCTTAAAAAAATTTTAAATTGGTGAAATATAAAAAATAATGAAATATAAGTCTAAAAATTAATAATAAATCGATAAAAAATTAATTAATTAAATTAAATGAATTATTGAATTGAATAAAATGTATTGGTAAAACAACAAAATCATTATACAATTTGATTTAATATAATTGTCAGGACAACTAATTTTTGTTTATATATTTGACAATATTTTGTCAAAATAATAGCACGTTCTTATATACTTCCAATAGTAAAAACTAAAAACTCCAGTATCCAATGATCGCTAAAAATTTATTGAAAAATCAGGCATAAAACAAAGTTTACACTAAAAAAAATCAAAAACTTCAATTCGCTTGCGCTAACTGGATAATTTTTTTTAGTCCGTTTATAAAAAATTACGGCAAGTGTTTATTCGTATAAATTTTATTCAAAATAATGTATTGTTGTTATTTTAAGGCTTTCGATTTTGAGAAGTAATCCTGTTTATCCCGAGTAAAAATTTTAATATGGTGTCTTATATCTTTATTTGATGAGCTCTCAAATATAAGCAATACAATATGATCCGAATATTGCATCAGCACTTGCATGTCTCTAATTATATAAAATTAGATATAATTTTATACAATTTCATCCTATTCCGAAATTTTAGAAGTGCCCATATAGTTTATATGATTTCTTTTTTTGAAAAAATTGCCTGTATGTGATATTTATAGAATGTTCGGTGTATATATTTTATAGGTTCTTCAACCAATATCAAATGAAATGTCAACGTAAAAAAAAAATTTGCCAAAATCAAACAAAATAGGGGTTTTCATATAAACTCGTATTCTACTCGTAAACATTTTAAAACTGGTATGTTTATGAGTTTAATGTCAAACTCCATACATAAAAAATATGGTTTTTATTTATGCAAGGTTTATAATGAATTTACGAGTTTATATAAAAATCTCTAATATAAAAAGTTACAAATTAAATTTTAAACTCAGAATCAAAATTGAATTTGTTGCAATTGCCACAAATTCAACAACCATTTAAAAAAATTAATCATGTTGCCAATTTATTTATTAATTCAAAATTTTGCATTTCTAATAATTGTAATAAATGGAGAATGCAAATTAAAAAAGCCCATGTATGATCATTTCTTGTCGCAATGCAAATGAAAATTTATTTTGTCCCATCTCTGGTACTAAATTCCATAAAATTTTATCCGGAAAATGCATTAATTCAAATTATTTATAACCGAAAACAATATATAGTATATGGGTGAAATCAAAAAATGTGATAAATTTTTGGGCCAAATTTGTGAGAAGCAAAAAATGTTAATATTTCGGTTTTTTCTTAATGGAATCAGTGAGTTTAGTCATTATAAACCTAATTGCAAAAAATTTCTTATACAAGTTGTCGCAATAACTTTTTTTGCACAATTTTAATTTTTTTTGTTGTAACGGTGTTTACATTTCTGCAAGCAAAAGATATAAAAAAAAAATTGCGTACGAATTTTCTTCAATTTATTAGTTTTTCGTATTTGGGTTTTCAACTTGCTTTCCAATGATATATAATTTGTGTTTATCAAATTGGCGGTTTCGCGAATAAAAATACAATTCATTCCGCGAAAAAAAATTATTTTAAATGCTTTTCAAAAATATAAAATTTTTTAAAATCCAAACAGCGGCTGCGCGGTTACAAAATACTATGTTAAAAACATAACATTTCAGGATCAAAAAATTTTTAAATTGTGTGAAACAAATTTAATTTGTCAAACTAATGTCAGTAATGACTCGAAATATCGATTCAAAACCAATGAAATGCAAAATCAATCGTTTTTCGCTCCAGCAGCTTAGGGTAAAAAACTGATAACTTTTTTTGATTTGACGCAAAATTATTAGTTGAATCGTCTTTTGACGCATAAATATTAGTTGAATCACCTTTGTTTATGGTTATTTTAAACATTTATCTACATTTATTTGAATAAAATCTGATGCAAACAATTGTGGTTACGGAGTTTACAGTTACGGAGTTTACATTTGGTTACTTTTTTCATTTTCTTTCAGAAACGCTTTGTCAGAATTTTTTTTCCGAAACAAAATCACATGATGCCTACAAGGTGAATCCAAATATGACATTGTTTTTCTTACTCGTTAAATAGTTTGGTGTAAAAATTAGGAACGGAGTTTACAACATTTTTTCAAATCTTATTAAAAACATCCTTTTTCATCTCGAGAATGTTACATGCTGCAGAAAAGCTTCAAGTCTGTTATACTGGATGATTACTTACAGTCCAACGATCATTTGAGTATAAATAACATTATACTTTTGGCAATATAAATAATAGATAACTCCAAAATTCTGGTATATGCATTTTTATCAAAAATTATGACGAAAAATCGTTACAGAGTTGAAGTCGTGATAGCTAAGATATACGAAAAAGTTTGTAAAATGTATGAATTTTTATTAAAATCGGCACTTTTCCTCTTCATAAAAATTCTTACAGTTAGTGTTTAGCTTTATTGGTTATTAAAATATAAGCTATTAAAAAACCTTATGAGTTACTTGTTACGGAGTTTACATTTGGCCTATAAAATTGGTCACAAATTTTATGTATCAACCAAAAATTGGTCAGATTGTTATAAATTTTGTAAAACAGGTGACAATGCGCTGATATATATCGAAATATGTAACTCAAATGTAATCCATGCATTAGAAATTCGGTGGTTACACGGTTTTTATCACATTTTTTGATATCACCCATATGTATATATTCCACGGGTTAGCATTATACCAAACAAAAAAGCAAGTTTGTTTACCGAAACGAATAACGTTAAGTGTAACGGTATCAATTTTTGTTTGTTTCGGCAACGGTAATGGCATTTAAGACTGTTTCGGTAACGTACCGGTATTAAAAAAATTTATTCTTTGTAATTTACTTGTGAAAATTATATCATCTTTCTTTAATTTGAAAAATAATTTAAACAGAAAGTGATATTAATTTTTGATCTAGAGTCAAACTAAAAAAAAAAATTTATTAAACACCGTAAGTTGTTTTTCACGTGGAAAAAGTTCACTCGAAATTTAAATGCCTCAAATTGCAATTTAATTTAAACAAATGAACAATTTTTAATTTTATAACAAAGACACAATCAAAATAAACATAAAATGTCACTTTTTGCCAAGAAAAATAATAGTCTTGTACATTAAATTTGCGTGAAAACAAACTCTACACAATTTTCACGTGAAACTGATTGTCGTGAAAAATAATTTTTTTTTATATGGAGTATAACAGTTATTTCACGTGAAACTCAAACAACTTACGGCGCTTTACCAAATAAAAGATCAACAATACATACCCCTCATTCAATATAGCATATTTTTATTTTTAGTTGTTAAAAATACAGATTATGAGGTATGAATTCAATGCTGGTACTTTTAATAAGTAAAATTATTATCTATAAATTTTTTTATAAAAAACTCAAGATTATAAAATAAAAAATTTCAAAAACTGGCATTTTTTACATAAATTAATAAATACCGGGAACTACCTATAGAAATAACGATATCGGTAACGATAACGGTATTTAAAATTTTTTTTAGAGGTATTGGTAACGGTATTCAATTTAAAACGGCATTTTAGCGATAAAGGTGTTATAACGATAACGGTAACCGACCTAGAAAAAAAATATGTAGTACATATGACATAACTGAATAGTGATCAACAACTATGTGTTTTTTAGGTGTAGTAATTTCTCCAAAAAATTAATTGTTGTAAGGTAGTGTTATCTAAACTACATATTTTTTAAAGAGTGGATTAATTAAAAAAAAACCTGCAAATTATATGTACCAATTGAATCAATGGAGAACTGTATATATTTACGATAAATTGTTAAATTAATTAATATATGAATTAATTAACAAAAACAAAAGAATAGTAATAAATAAATAAAGTTTACTTAAATTTAGATTTTTTAAATTTAAAAAAAAATGTTTTAAAATTAACAGATTTGTTAAAAGAACAAATTTTTTTGTTCAGCCAACATATGACACAATTGAAAAAATAATGATCAACTACCATGTATTTTTTGGGTGTAGTAATTTTTCCAAAAAATCAATTGTTGTAAGTTAGTGTCATATTAATGACAATTAAAAAAAATCAAATTATATGTACTATTTACCACAATTGATCAGAATAAAGTATTATACATACATATTTACGATAAAGTGTGAAATTAATTAATATATAAATTAATTAACAAAAACAAAATAATAAATAAATTAGGAAATATGATAAGTTTAATTGTATTTTCTTTTTAAAGCTGCTAGTATTTCTTTTGTTTGCATATACAAAACTCTTTAAGTTCCAACTACATAGTTTGCTGTCCCCAGTCTACTATCCAGTCTGCTATCCACAGTCTACTATGCAGTAGACTGTGGATAGCAGTCGTTACTCAGTCAAGTAAAAACATATTAACCAGTAACTCAAAACGCAGCAAGCAGAAGAAACACAATTTGTTTTGTTGCTGAACTAACATAGTTACGCTGCGCTTAGGGTGCGTACAGAGTGGCCGCTTGTTGCCGAGCCGAGCCGACTAACGCTTATTGCGAGAACCAATGCGAGAAAACTGGTACTATACAAATTAGTACAAATAAGCTCGAACAGGTCATAGTGGGCGCCAAGCTGGTCAGAGCGCAAAGCTCATTGAATGCGAGAAAACAGTTCCAAAGCGTATTTCAGCGCCGAAAACATTGTTTATGTTAATAAAATAAAAATTAAACAAAAAAAATAAAAATTGAATAAAATTATAACAATTATAAAAAAATTAAAAAAAAACTTATAAACAAAATTTAAAAAAAAATGTAATAAAAATTTCAAGGATAATTGAAGAAATTTTAAAACTAAATGTCAATTTTAAAACGAATAAACAACAAACCCAAATGCATACAAACATATATAAAACACAAATAATAGATAAAATATCAGCGCTGATTCTCGCTTCCACTATGCACACCCAAACTTGTTTCTCGCATGAACCAATGCGAGAAAACTGGTACTATACAAATTAGTACAAATAAGCGCGAACAGGTCATAGTGGGCGCCGAGCTGGTCAGAGCGCAAAGCTGAGTGAATGCGAGAAAACAGTTTCAAAGCGTATTTCAGCGCCGAAAACATTGTTTATGTTAATAAAATAAAAATTAAACAAAAAAATAAAAATTCGAATAAATAATAAAAATTAAATAAAATTATAACAATTATAAAAAAATTAAAAAAAAAACTTATACAAAATTTAAAAAAAAAAATGTAATAAAAATTTCAAGAATAATTGAAGGTGCGTACAGAGTGGCCGCTTGTTGCCGAGCCGAGCCGACTGACGCTTATTGCGAGAACCAATGCGAGTAAACTGGTACTATACAAATTAGTACACATAAGCGGGAACAGGTCATAGTGCGCGCCGAGCTGGTCAGAGCGCAAAGCTGATTGAATGCGAGAAAACAGTTCCAAAGCGTATTTCAGCGCCGAAAACATTGTTTATGTTAATAAAATAAAAATTAAACAAAAAAATAAAAATTCAAATAAATAATAAAAATTAAATAAAATTATAACAATTATAAAAAAATTAAAAAAAAACTTATACAAAATTTAAAAAAAAAATGTAATAAAAATTTCAATAATAATTGAAGAAATGCGTTAATAAGTAAAATTTTAAAACTCAATGTCAATTTTAAAACGAATAAACAACAAACCCAAATGCATACAAACATACATAAAACACAAATAATAGATAAAATATCAGCGCTGATTCTCGCATCCACTATGCACACCCAAACTTGTTTCTCGCATGAACAAGTTCTCGCAATAAGCGTCAGTCGGCTCGGCTCGGCAACAAGCGGCCACTCTGTACGCACCCTTAGTTTGAAAACTTAAAAAATGTAAATGATGACTGTGTGTGTATTTGAAATTTACTTACACAGTTATGCGGCATTCACACATACGTGTTTAACTCGATTTTACGTGTTTAAGCGTTAAACATGTTTAAGTGAGATGTTTTACAGTACATTTTTCTGCCCTTAAACACGCTAAATTGTCGTGTTTAATTTTTAAACACGTTGTTAAACACGATAAAATTGATATCAATTGGTGTTGAATGACAAGTTTGAAGCAGAAGAAGACACAACAATAAAAAATAAAAGAATTAAAATTTAATAAAATAAACTAAATTTAAATAAAAACCAGTTAAAATGTGTTTGTTTCTTATTAAAGTGATAGATGAACAAAACAATTAATTAAACGTTGCTTCCGGTGAAAGAAAAATCCAAAAACAGCCATGAAGTTGTCCCTTAACTAAAAATTGAAAAATCTTGTTTCCGACTGGGGCGGATAATGTTATTTCACTTTTTATAGCAATTATAACGTTGGATAATGCCAAAAATTATTCATTATTGCCTCCGGTCGAAGTAAAAACTACTTTTTGGGAAATTTTGTCAAATTTTTGTTTTTTTTTTGCAATTGTTAAGGAACATCTGTTTGAGATGTTTAACTTAAACACTTCATTTTTAAGTGTGAACTGATATGTTTAACTTTTACATAAACGTGTTTAACAATCGTACTGTGAACGTAGTATTAGAATGAAATAAGCACGTTAATGGTTGAATATGAAAGTGTGAACTATTTAAAGCACAGTCACCAGTTGAGGCAAATTTTTTTTTAACTTGTTATTAAACACTGTCGAGAGCTTATATTCAAATAATGCTATCTTAAAAATTACAATTGTTCAGGAGAGCAAAAACACAGTTTTTTCCGTCAGATATTAAAGTAATAACGAAAGTTTCTTCTACAATATGTTTCGCAAGCCTCATTTAAGTTATTCAAGTATTTTTTTTCTAAGCTTGCGCTATTCGCGCTGATATGGGAGATAGCACTTTTTACAATTCAAATTTTATCAAGTCATGTGTTCAAATAAACAGATAGCACTTTTTGTACAAAAATAAAAATTAGTTTTATTGTAAACTAAATATTGCTTTTTATTCAAATTAATATTTAATATAAAACATTACAAAGAAATATAATATTAAAACAAAAGCACAAACTAGTAATAAAAGTAATCGGTAATATAAATTTTATTGATTTTATCATTTGTTCTTTTTAGTCTGTTTTAAGTTATAATAAAAATAATGCTATTCTTGAAGAATGACAGGCTACAATGTTAGCAAGTGTTTCCATTTGTTTGGCTGGATAGGACATGGATCAGATTGTAAGGGCTTTGATTCTTTATAACTTTCATATTGTTTAATTCTGGTGGGAAGTTAATGTATCCTTCATTGAAATCTATTTTATACTTAATGTTGCCGTTTGAAAGATAAATTAGTGTCATTATTGTGATATGGTGTGATCGTTTTCTCTTGGCCAGGTCTGATAGATGTAAAACAAATAAGATTATAATCGCTATAGTTTTTAAAGAAATCATAATTTAGGTATAGGGCATCAAAAGGCATATTTATTGATTTATCATCAATTTTTACTGTCTTTCGGGCTTCCTTTCCCGAGTAAAAAAAAGTGATCTCGCGCAATATCTAATCATATCCAATTTGATATTGTTTAAGATCTGCTGTAATATCTAAGTGATCCAATTAGATCTCAAAATTGGGTATATCCAATCATATCGTATTAGATCCCATTGTATATATAGGGATAAACTGAGATCAAGTTATATCTCAAAATTGGGGATAAATGTAGATCTAATTTGATCCGAAAATTGGCGGATCCAGCTATATATTTGCGAATAAACTTAGATCTAATTTGATCCGAAAAATGGCGGATCGAATTAGATCCAGCTATATATTTGTGGATAAACTTAAATCTAATTTGATCTCAATTTTGGCAGATCGAATTAGATCCATCAATATATTTGTGGATAAACTTAGATATAATTTGATCTGAAAAAGTGGCAGATCGAATTAGATCCAGCAATATATTTGGGGATAAAATTGGATCTAATTTGATCCGAAAAATGGCACATCGAATTAGATCCAGCAATATATTTGTGGATAAACTTAGATCTAATTTGATCCGAAAAATGGCAGATCGAATTAGATCCAGCAATATATTTGGGGATAAACTTAGATCTAAATTGATCCGAAAAATGGCAGATCGAAAAAATGGGTTAATCTAATTATATAAAATTAGATTTAATACAAAAAGTTACATTTTATTTGATACCATTAGACAAAAATAATTCATTCAGATATCGCTCAGATTGCATTAAATTATCCATTCTATTGAAATTACTTCTTGATTATCATTATGTCACATCCAATTTTATATAATTAGATAAACTCGTTTTTCGGATCGTATTTCATCATATTAGATCCAAGGTGGATCTAAGTTACTGCAGTACGATCCACCATTTTTTTCGGATAAAATTTTATTTTTTTGCAATATGAATTTCTTTTTATAAAATTATAATTTTTTTTCTATACATTTTCTTATAAAATTATATTTTTTTTATTAAATTGAATTTTTTTAATAAAATAATTTTATTTACATCCTTTTGACGCTCTACTCCATTTCCAATTGTATCAAGATTTATCAATTGTATTTCAGAAATTATTAATTGTATTTCTGAAATTCACAACTGTATTTCAGAAATTCTCAAAATGTATTTCAGAAATTATCAATTGTATTTCAGAAATTATGAAATGTATTTCAGAAATTTTCCTCTTTTAACTATGAAATACATTCAACAAATTCTGAAATAGATTTGATTATCTCTGAAATGCAATTAATAATTTCTGAAATACATTCGATAATTTCTGAAATAAAATTATAATTTCTGAAATACAATTAATAGATTCTGAAATACAGTTAATATTGTAGTTGCTGATGAGTTATTATATATGACAATACATTGTTTAAATGGTACCGTATATGAAAATATATTGTTTAAATGGTACCATACATGGTATGTTGTTTAAATGATACGATATATCAAAGTATATGGTACTATACAATATATAGTAGCATATATTATCATATCTGGAACTGTACAAAAAATGTTGTTCATGAGGTACCATATATGACCATATATTGTTGAAATGGCTACATATATCATAATTTATGGTTTAAGCGTCACCATAACTGGTAATATATTGTTTAAATGATATCATATATCAATATATATTGCACTATATATAGTAGCATATATTATCATATCTGGAACTGTATTAAAAATGTAGTTCATGAGGTCCCATATATGAGGCATATATTGTTGAAATGGCACCATATATGATAATATATGGTTTAATTGGCATCGTATATGGTAATATATTGCTTAAATAAATAATTTACGGCCCTATGCTCCTTGCAGGAGTAAAATAAATGCTTAAATAACGCCACCCGGTGAAAAATGCTCATATACGCTCAAACATGTTCATATATGGTTTATGTATGGACACATATGAACAAATATGGATTTTTTATGAACATATATGGATTTTATATGAACATATATGGAAGTATATGTGATTCCATATATGGAAATGGCACTCATATATGGACAAATATGAAAGTATATGTTATTCAATTTATGCAAAAGGGACTTGTATATGAACATATTTCGAAGAATACATTTTTCCATATATGTAGAAGGAACTCATATTTGGATAAATATGGAATTATATTTAATGCCATGAATAAAAAAAAGAACATATGTAGCGCCTAATTTGAATGTCATACATAAATTTATATCGTATCGTACAACCTTATAATAAAGGACAGCAACGTTCGCATGTATTCGCATATATTTAATAAATGTATATGTTCATATATGTCCATATATGAACATATACTTAGGTGTTACCTCATTTTTCGGATCCATACATATATGGTTGAACCATAAATGTTCATATTTGGACATTTTTCACCGGGCATATATAAATATATATGGCACTATATATAGTATCATATATTATCATATCTTGAATTTTATTACAAATTTTGATCATGAGGTACCATATATGACCATATATTGTTTAAATGGCACCATATATGCTAATATATTGCTTAAATAACACCATATATAAATATATATTGCACCATATATAGTAGCATATATTATATCTGCAACTGTATTAAAGATTTTGTTCATGAGGTACCATATTGTTGAAATGGCAACATATGTCATAATATATGGTTTAACTGGCCCCAGTGTAATGACATATCATAATTTTTGGACTACCAGTAATGACACCCACTTACCTTCTGCATTATTTTAAAACATATAATAATGAATTACTGATAATGACTTACTTTTATCATTATTTAAAATAGAAAATAATTTTCTAAATTTTTTTGAAAATTCTTTGAAATCTATTTTTAGACTCAATATTTTTTAAACACTGGTAAGGATATATGTAACCACATATTTTTGATTTTTTGTATGTTGGAGAGTAAGCTTACTTGTGTGCAGCAGGTCAATTATGTTTTTATGTATTAAATATTACATGTCGATATAGCTCAGATGGTAGAGCTGTTGACTGGCAATCTGTAGACCCAGGTTCGATTCCCGCACCAGAAAGTTTTATTTAAAAAAAAAATACAATAAAAAAAATTTTTTTATATAATTTATTTTTTTGAAAATCTATTTTTAGACTCATTATTTTTGTCAATACTGGTAAGCACATAGGTAACGAAATAGTTTTTGATTTTTCGTAAGCTGGTGTGTAACCATAACTCATTATTTTTCGCGACATGGCCATATAAAGGTAATAAGAAATGTAATAACAAAAGTAACTAGTTACCATTACCAAGTATGTAGTTACATAACAACATATCTGGTAATGATTTTCTACACTGGGTACCCGACTAAAAAAAATTGATCTCGCGCATTATCTAATTATATCCAATTTGATATTGTTTAAGATCTGCTGTAATATCTAGCTGATCCAATTAGATCTCAAAATTGGGTGTATCCAATCATATCGTATTAGATCCCATTGTATATATGGGGATAAACTAAGATCAAGTTATATCTCAAAATTGGGAGGTCCAGTGATATCTTTGGGGATAAACGTAGATCTATTTTGATCCGAAAATTGGCGGATCCAGCTATATATTTTCGGATATTTTTAGATCTAATTTTATCCGAAAAATGGCGGATCCAATTAGATCAAGCTATATATTTGGGGTTAAACTTAGATCTCATTTGATCTCAATTTTGGCAGATGAAATTAGATCCCGCAATATATTTGTGGATAAACGTATATCTAATTTGATCCGAAAAAGTGACAGCTACATCTAGCTATATATTTGGGGATAAACTTAGATCTAATTTGATCCAAAAAATGGCACATCGAATTAGATCCAGCAATATATTTGTGGATAAACTTACATATAAATTGATCTGAAAAATGGCAGATCAAATTAGATCCAGAAATATATTTGTGGATTAACTTAGATCTAAATTTATCTGAAAAATGGCAGATCGAATTAGATCCAGCAATATATTTGGGGATTAAGTAAGATCTAAATTTATCCAAAAAATTACAGATAAAATCAGATCCAGTAATATACTTCGGGATTGCGTAAGATCTTAACTTTTCCGATAAATTGCAGATCGAATTAAATCCAGTTATATATTTGGGGATTTGGTAAGATCTTAATTTATCCCATAAAATGCAGATCGAATTAGATCTAGCAATTTATTTCAGTATTAAAATGGCAGATCGAATTAGAAACAGCAATATATTTGGGGATTGACATCTAAAACTATCCAGTAAAATGACAGATAAAATTAGATCCCGCATTATATTTGGGTACTACGTAAGATCTCCATTTATTTGGGATTAAATAAGATCCCAGACAGATATTGACAATAGTTCAAAAAATAATACACTGGAAGAGCACTGATTTTATAAAAATTACAATATTTTGTTAAAATAAGGTTTAAACTCAGAAGGTCTCGAGTTCGATACCTTTCACGGCTATGCATTTTTTTTTTATAAAAATGCGCATTCTCCTTGCTGGTCTTATCGAAATTTTTTCAATAATTTTTATTCTTTGTAATTTACTTGTAAAAATTGTATCATCTTTCTTTGATTTGAAAATAATTTAAACAGAAAGTGATATTAATTTATGATCTTGAGTCAAACTAAAATAACATTTATTTACTTAAAAATAACAGATCAACTAAAAACATTTCCCCCATTCAAAAGAATTTCTTTTTATAAAATTATAATTTTATTTTCTATAAACGTTTTTATAAAATTATATTTTTTTTATTAAATTGAATTTTTTTTAAAAAATAATTTTATTTACATATTTTTAACGCTCTACACCATTTCCAATTGTATCAATTGTTTTTAAGATTTATCAATTGTATTTCAGAAACAATCAATTGAATTACAGTTTTATCAATTGTATTTCAGAACTTATCAATTATTTTTCAGATTTATGAATTGTATTTCAGAACTAGTCAATTGAATTTCAGTTTTATCAATTGTATTTCAGAAATTATTAATTGTATTTCCGAAATTCACAACTGTATTTCAGAAATTATCAAACTGTATTTCAGAAATTATCAATTGTATTTCAGAAATTATGAAATGTAATTTAGAAATTTTTCTCTATTAACTATGATAAACCATCAACAAGTTCTGAAATAGATTTGATTATTTCTGAAATACAATCCCGGTGAAAAATGTCCATATATGAACATTTATTGTTCAACCATATATGAATGGATCCGAAAAATGAGGTAACACCTAAGTATATGTTCATATATGGACATATATGAACATATACATTTATTAAATATATGCGAATACATGCGAACGTTGCTGTCCTTTATTATAAGGTTGTACGATAGGTATAAATTTATGTAAGACATTCAAATTAGGCGCTACATATGTTCCTTTTTTTATTCATGGCATTAAATATAATTCCATATTTATCCAAATATGAGTTCCTTTTACATGTATGGAAAAATGTATTCTTCGAAATATGTTCATATACGACTCCCTTTTGCATAAATTGAATAACATATACTTTCATATTTGTCCATATATGAGTGCCATTTCCATATATGAAATAACAGATGTTTCCATATATGTCTGTATATGAAATTTTTTCCATATATGGAATCACATGTACTTCCATATATGTTCATATAAAATCCATATATGTTCATAAAAAATCCATGTTTGTTTATATGTGTCCATACATAAACCATATATGAACATGTTTGAGCGTATATGAACATTTGTCACCGGGATTAATAAATTTCTGAAATACATTCCATAATTTCTAAAATACATTTAAAATTTCTGAAATACAATTAATAGCTTCTGAAATACAGTTAATATTGTAGTTGCTGATGAGTTACCATATATGATGGCACCATATATGACAATATATTGTTTAAATGGCACCAATATGGAGCCTGATTAAATTATGTGTTAATCAGATGAAATTGTATCAAATTTTTAACCTGATACAATTTTATTGGTTTATATTACATGGTATCAGTTTAGGTCCAAATAGATATATTTGTACACAAAATTATATAGTTATATCCCAATTTTGACCTGATATCAGTTTAAAACTTTGATACAATTGTATAAGGTAAATGTCGGATACAATTATATTTTATTTATATAAAATTGAACCAATTACGATCAAACCGATAAAATTGTATCAGATCAAAAATCTGATACAATTTCATCTGATTAACACATAATTGAATCAGGTCAGATCTAAACTGATACATTTAGATAAAAATTGATAAACAATTGATAAAAGTATATCGGGCCGTTTTTCGGATGAAACTGTATATTTATACAGATATAACTTAATCACATATATGACTATATGTAATTATTTTTCCTCGGGTTGTTTAAATGATACGATATATTAAAGTATATGGTACTATATATGGTAGCATATATTATCATATCTGCATCTGTATTAAAAATGTCGTTCATCAGGAACCATATATGAGCATACATTGTTGAAATGGCACCATATATGACAATATATGGTTTAAATGGCACCAAATATGTTAATATCCCGAGTAAAAAAAATTATATATAATCATATGTGGCATATATTACAATATATAATTAGACATGTGGTTATGTATATCCATATATAATTATATATGACGTTTTTCCGAAAAATTTTCCTTATATTATGCCATATATAATTTCAACTAATTAGATATCGGCCTTCATAATATTAGATATGGCATATATATAATTATAATTATATATTACATAACATGGTTGATCTTATTGCATATATAGTTATATATAGAACTATATCTTAATATATATGGTGACAGTTAAACTAGATATTATCATATATGGTGCCATTTAAACAATATATGGTCATATATGGTACCTCATAAACAAAATCTTTAATTCAGTTCCAGATATGATAATATATGGTACTATATATAGTGCGATATATATTTATATATGGTGTTATTTAAGCTATATATTATCATATATGGTGCCCTTCAAACCATATATTATCATATATGGTGCCATATATGATAAAAAAGTACGTTTTTCCAAAAAAAGTACATTTTTCCAAAAAACGTACCTTTTTCCAAAAAAAAGTACCTTTTTCAAAAAAAGTACCTTTTTCAAAAAAAGTACCTTTTTCCAAAAAATGTACTTTTTTCTAAAAAAATGTACCTTTTCCAAAAAAAAAGTACCTTTTCCGAAAAAAGTAACTTTTCCCAAGAAACATACATTTTTCCAAAAAAATACCTTTTTCAAAAAAATTACCTTTTCCAAAAAAAAGTACCTTTTCCCAAAAAAAGTACCTTTTTCTAAAAAAATGTTCCTTTTCCCAAAAAACATACATTTTTCCAGTAAAAAATACCTTTTTCAAAAAAAGTACCTTTTCCAAAAAAAAGTACCTTTTCCCAAAAAAAGTACCTTTTCCAAAAAAAGTACCTTTTTCCAAAAAAACATACATTTTTCCAAAAAAAATACATTTTTCCAAAAAAAATACCTTTTTAAAAAAAAATACCTTTTCTAAAAAAAGTACAAATAAAGTACTTTGTAAAAACAAAGTATCTTTTTCCAAAAAATTTCGTTTTTCCAAAAAGTACCATTTAAAATAATATATGTATAATTTCAAAAAAACTACTTTTTTCCTCCCCCCACGGATATCTCCACTAAAACAAGGTTTCTTGATATTCGGCATAGACGTGCGCTAAGACGGGATTTTTGGAAATTCCTACCGGAACGGGCAAAAAGTGGAAAAGTCTCCCAATAAACAGTCTCACAAATTGGAAAAGTGCCTGCCCAAACCCCTGGAGGTAAGAAGTTGAAATTTGGTATAAAGGTTCCTCCACTGTAGTAGACATCGACTAATTCCCTATAGGATATCCCAAAAGCAAATTCGGAATGTGAGTTCTTCCTTCTGTGTAGGCGTCCGCTTAGGCGGAATTTTTGAAATTCCTATCGGGAGGGGAAATAAGGGGAAAAGTCTCCTCCTTGACGGCCTGCCCAATCCCTTTTGGCCAACCTAAAATTTTAAATATGTATTCCTTGGAGTAGGACTAACTCCCCGGTAACGTAATTTTTCTATTTTGGAACAGGAACATAGTAAAAATGGTGGTTTAAAGGGAAAAATGTCCCCACTAACGGCCTGCCCAAACCGCTTAGGCAATGCAGTTGAAATTTGGTATGAATGTTCCTCATCCATCGCAGATAGCCGCGAAGATGGAATTTTTGTAAATTCCTAAAGGGAGGGGCAAAAAGAAGAAAAGCCTCACCTTGGGGGCCTGTAAAAACCCCTTCGGCTAGAAACCTGAAACTTAAAATGTGGCTCCCTGGAGTAAGGGCTAACTTATTAGAAAGATACTTTTTTGAATTTTGGACAGGGTCGTTATAAAATGGGGGCTCAAAAAGGGAAAGTGGCCCCTTAACGACCTGTCCAAACTGCTGGAACTAGGAAGCTGAAATTCGGTACTTAGGTTCCTCTTCCAGCCTAATTCCAACCGGGAGGGACAAAAAAAAAAAGTGTCCCCCTTGACAGCCTGCTCAAACTGTTGGAACTAGGAAGCTGAAATTCCCTGTCGATGGATTTTCGGAAATTCCTACCAAGAGGGGCACAAATAGTAAAAGTTGGCTAGAAACCTGAAATGTAAAAAATATGTTACTTGGAGTATGGGCTCACTTACCGGGAAGGTGCTTTTTGGACAGGGACATTGCAAAAATGGGGATTAATGAAGCGAAAAGTGCCGCTTAAAGGCCTGCCCAAACCGGTGGAGGTAGGAAGTTGAAATTTGGTATTAAAGTTCCTCCTCTATTGTAGACATCCGCTAAGATGAGATTTTTTGAAACTTCCACAGATAGGTTCAAAAACAGGAAAAGACTCCCCCTTAACGGCCTGGCCAAACTGCTGGATCTAGGGAGCTTAAATTCGGTATTTGGGTTCCTTCTCCAACGTAGACGTCCCCTAAGACGGTATTTTTGGAAATTCATACCGGGAGGGGTAAAAAGGGAAAAAACTTCCCCCTTGATAGCCTGGCCAAACTGCTGGATATAGAGACCTAAAATTATGTATGTAGTAGGTTCCTCCTCCAACGCAGACGTCCTCTAAGACGGAATTTTTGGAAATTCCTACCGGGAGGGGTAAAAACGGAATAATTCTCCCCCTTGATGGCCTAACCGAACCCTTCGGCTAGAAACGTGTAATATATAATATGTTTTCCTTGGAGTATGGGCTAACTTATCGACAAGGCATTTCTACGACTTTGGACAGGAACTTGGTAAAAATGGTGGTTCAAAAGGGGAAAATTGCCCCCCCCCCCCTTAACGTCTGCGTCTTTAGCTAGAAACCTAAAACTTAAAGAGCAAGTGTATATGGAACACTAAAATTAAGAAACTAAATAGGAAACGAGTGGAATGAAACACTACACAAGTGGAATGAAATGGATATAAACGTTGAACGAGTGGAATTGAAATTATAGACAATGCAAATGAAACCTAATCTCAGCTCATCCTATCTCATCTCAATTTTTTTTTGTGGAAACACTTTTTTGGAAACACTTTTTTTTGTGGCAGCACTTGTTTTTGTTTTTTTAAACAATTTTTTTAACACACTTTCGGGAAAGAGCGGGGAAATTAAACGGGAAACAAGTGGAATTGGAACTCGAGAAAATGGCAATGGAACAGAGAACAGAGGAATGTAATCCGGAACGAAATGAAACAGAACGGGGAACGAATGGATTCGCAATGATAATAAACAAATCGCAAAGAGAGTCATAGTGTATACATATAAGAGTGACTGACTGACTGACTTATTTTACACTCTAACCGGCCTATCGTTTTTACCAAAGTATAAATAAAATCCAAAAATGAAATTTTTTATGCCTTTGATTAAGAAGATGTAACGATTTTCGTTTTTCGGAAACTACGAAATTGAGCGAAAACGGGTCTTAATTTTAATAAATATTGGTACTAATACTAAATTTATTATTTTTGTCAAATTTCGTAATAATTCGTTTTCAAGTTAAGACGATGTCTAAGAAAGGTATTCTGATAGAATCCTGCATGTGCTTGGACCAAAGTAATGACTTTTTTAAAATCTAAAGCCGGAATCTTACTTGTGGTTTAAAAGTAACTTAAATATATTTTTCAGATTTTTGAAAATTGTGTTAATTTCAGAATATTAGTTGGCGAACTTTTGTTGAAGCTGTTTATTTCATAGCCCTGCTATATTATTTTACTTCGGTGGGGTTAAGTGCTATGGCAATAGTGAAGGAGGACAAGGATAAAAAAAATCATACACATTATTCTTCCAAATTGATGTTGCGGACGATGGGGATCGAACCCGCAACCACATTTATAACAGTTCAACGCGCTAAACATTACACCACAGCTCTCACATCGTCATCGTTATTTATTGTTAATTATTAAGTGTGTCTATTTGATTTTATTTTTACTTAAAAAGTAGAAAATTTGTTTTAACTTAAGCTTCCTCTGAATATTAATTTTTGCAATTATTTATTTTTTATATAAGCTCCATCGAAGCATATAAGCATTCTCATCGAAGGGGGCTTTTATTTTCAAGATTTTTACATTAATAAAAAACATTGTATTTTATTTTCATAAAAATATTTAATTCCTATACAAAACAAATTACATTTTAAGCTTTAAGGTACGCTAACAACGTAGCGGCTCACCCGATACGACAAAATTCGTTTTCGGTTTAAGTGACATCCCAGAAACTAGGCCTAAGGCACGCCGCTAAATCTAGCGGGCTTGCCTGCTATTCACATATATATATTAAGTGTTAGAGAAATCCGATGCACTTTATCAACCTACATGATTAAAAAATAAAGCCTTTTACTATTAAAAATAAAAACTTTACAGATATAGATGAATTTGGAAAAAATATAACTATTAATTTCGAAAACTTATGCTTCTCAGTAAAATGCAGGGGTATGGCATCACCAAAAAAATAAGTAATAAAAAAATCGTTATCACTAGAGGGCACTTTGTAAAAATTTTGACAATTTTCTTTTTTTATTTAAATTTAAATAATTACAAACAACAAAGGAAAAAATACAAACAAATATTTCAAATTTTATTATTTGAATATATTCCGCGATTGTTTCTTCCTTATATTGAGCAGTTTTCAGCAGTTTTTGAGTTTTTAAATATAGGCTCAACTGATACTAAATAGTTGCTGAGGTAACACTAAATTTCAGCGCCATCTATCGGTGAGTAGTTTAAGTTTTGATTTCCTATCTCTATAATTAATTGTCTCTGGTAAAATGTAGTTGTTTGACTATGACGTATTTCATTTATACGTTTTTACAATACAATGTTTTCTTCTACTGAACGGCAGTAGAGTTGGGCTTAATCGTTCTTTTTGGTGACTCATTCATATCGTTCAATAAAATTCATTGAACTAGTTCGTTCAAATCGTTCAATCGTTCTTTTTTGTTATCGTTCTTTTTTACATGAGCTGTATCTGAACAGTCATTCGTAAACGGTGTCGTTCATTCGACAATTTATTGGCGCACTACATGTTACATGTTTATATTAATTTTATTGTGCATAGACTAATAGTGTCAGAAAATTACAATTTTATTAAAAATTTGAAATTATTAAGAAAAACATTTAATTCTGTAATAAAATTAATAAGGTATACAAACTTTTTATGACTACAAAAAAGAACGAAATGAACGATGAACGAAAAGAACGAATAATGGTGAACGATGTCATATCGTTCAATGAACTGAACCGTTCAAATGAACTAGTTCGTTCATGAACGACACAACTCTAAACGGCAGAAAACAGGCTTTGAATTCAGCGAACGTAATTTTTGTTTTTCGATTAAATGAACGTAATTTTTTTTTTCAATTCAGTGAACCTATTTTTTTTTTTTTTAATTCACTGAACGTAATTTTATTTTTTTAATTCACTGAACGAAAATGAAATTGAACGAATTCTGTGGTGAATTAATTCAGTAAGGAATTCACTTTTTTTCCGTTCGATTTATAAAATTGAACGCGTTCACCAGTGAATTAATTCATTTGATTTAATAAAAAGAACTATTGCAATGGAATTAATTCTTTGACGAACGCGTTCAGTTGAACGAATTCAGTGAATTACTTAAGAAAAGGAATTCATTGAATTCTAGAGAAAATTGAATTCGATTGGTAGTGAATTCATTAAAAAAGAATTAATTCTTTAAAGCTCTGTTTTGATGCTTCCCAGGAAAATTTTTTACAATCGGTAGCCAAAAACAGCTATTCTACAACTGGTTCCACTGCAACTGGTTCCATGGAACTGGTTCCGGAACTAGTTCCTGAGATCCTATATGGAAAGTATGGGTGACGTAGAATTAGTTCTAGAACTAGTTCCAGAACTGATTCTAGGGCAACCGGTTCCACTTTGGAGCTATAGAAGTGGTTGCTTTTGGGACAATTTCAAACAAAAATAATCGGTGTTAGAATCGACAATAGAAGGGTTTGTGAATGAAAAGTAGCTATTGTGCAACCAATTCTTTGGAACAGAAAATTTTCCTGGGTAGGATTTAATTATTACAAAGGTTTCAATTATTTTTATAAATTAAACCAGAAAAATTACAATTTTTGTTAATTTCTTGGCTTTATATTTTTATGATTTTGTGTAAGAGGAAAAAATAAGGTTGCGTTTTTAAATGTTCTTAAAGATTGGATTACGATTGATAATACATATTAGAGTGTCCCTTAAAAAAAGAATGTCCAAATGGAAGAAATCGATTTTTTTTTTGGAAAACGTTAACCCGTTGGACGAAAATTACCTATTTTGGAAAAAAGTGTATTACTATTAAAAATTCCCAAATTCAAAATTTCGAAAAAAAATTATTTTTTATTCCATTTATTCATTTAATATAGTCAAAATGGTTCAGACATGGAATTTTGACTTCATCGGCTATTATTAACCCACTTTAGCCTGGAATGCAAAATGACCCACGAATTTGATAAAAATGCAAAAACGTGTTTTTTTTTAAATTAATTTTAAAGATTTTTTAAAATGCCTAATTTGAAGATGTCGATTGCTATTTGTACCACATAATAGTTGATATTAAAGAAAAAAAAAAATAAATTGGAAAAATGATAATTCGAGTTTGTGTTTGGAGCGACTGCTTTCCAGGACATTTTACGAAAATTGCTCATTTTGTCAAAAATTAAAAAAAATTTGAATGTTTTCATCACAATTTGAATGTTTTCGGAAAAACATCACTTATATTTGGATAGAATATAATTATCTTTACATTTGTTTAAAAAATCGTTAGCCCTTAGTGGCCTGGGGTCAGAAAAGACCAATGAAACTTAATATTTATTATGACTACGAGATTGTAAAGCCATTAAATTGATAAAAAAAAAATCTCAACTGGATAAAAATAATTATTTTATGTAACGTGATCCATACGGGGTTAATTTTTATACTTTTGGCCAAAACACCCCTCTAGGAAATTTACAGAATAACACCTTTCATAATTTTCGGAAAAATATCACTTTGAATGAATAAAAATTATTATTTTAAGTAACTTGGTACATATAGAGTTAATGCTCTCACTTTTCACAAAAAAAATACCCACTAGGAAATTTACAGAATAACGTCTTATGAAATTTTACAAAAAGCGGGAATTTGTTGTCCAGCGCGGGACGCGGGAATCGGTGACAAAAAGCGGGACAATCCCGCCGAAAGCGGGACGTCTGGTAACGCTAACCATAATACAGTAGTATTCATTCGCATTCAACCAGCAATCCTTGCGCCTTGTCGTATATATTTATACGAAATCATACATTTAAAATTAAAATGAACAAAGGTATCTTTAACGTTAATACAAGTTTTTTTTTTGTTTAAATAAACAAAATAATGAAAACAAGGACACAAACAGAAACAAGTGTAGGTTTTTTTCGACAGCTATATCATCTATACTCATATACGTATGTATGAAATGGAATCAAGTACTAATTTTTCCTTTATATGTCATTTGAGGCATATTAAAATTTTCTTAATTACCGAACAGGAAGAGTAGTAGCAAAGAAGAGGTTCATCCATACAATTCCATACATACAAAAATACGTAGACCGTATTTGTTGCTATAATAAAAGCTGATGATTTCTTCCCCTGGTCTGCTTACGTATTCATGATGTATTGTACATACCATAGTCGGGAAGTATTCAGTACCTCAGTACTTAAGTACCAGTAAAGTACAAGTACTTGGTACTTGTACTTAAAAAAATAAGTACAAGTACTTTCAATGTACTTGTACTTAAATACAATTACTTGGGTAATTACTTGGTACTTTCCAAGTACCAAGGTACTTAACAACTACTATGGAACTTGCTAAGTACTATGGGTACTTGCTAAGTTCTATGGTACTTGCTAAGTACTACAGGTACTTGCTAAGTACTATGGTACTTGCTCAAAACTTGTGGGACTTGCCAAGTCCTATGTTACTTGCTAAGTACTATTGGTACTTGCTAAGTACTATGGTAATTGCTAAGTACCTTTGGTACTTGATAAGTACCTTTGGTACTTGTTAAGTACTATGGTACTTGTTAAGTACTTTTGAATGCCTTTTTCAATAAGTTTTCCCCTTTCATTCTTTTGAAATCAATTTATTTTAAAACCTTAACACTTAGCTACAAATTTAATTAAATGGACCGCGCATTTGCAACATTTTTAATTCTTTTTTTAAAAACAGTCACCTTATTTTTCAATACAAAATGCTTAATTTTTTAAAATGCTACATAATTTGCATAACTTAGAAGCGCCATACTTTTAGACTTCTTATTGTATCTCAGTAATTTGAATGGTATATGAATGGTACTTTTATCCTAATTTAAAAACAATTTTTTAGAAAAGCATTTTTAATTGGCAATTGCGCTTTAAATGCAACTGCAGTTTTAGAATGAAATTTTCAGTTCTATTATCGCTTTAAATCAAATTTTCAAAGCATTTTTATTGAAAAGCCTAACATTTTTATTATACATTTAAGGAAAATGGTTGTTATTATTTTCTATATTATTATTATATATTATTTTTTTATATTATTATTATATTATTTTTAATATTATTATATAATTTTTTTCTTTTTTATTTCTGATTTCAATTGTTCTATTCTTGTTATTCCCGTTTTGAAAAATTATATTGTTCACATTATTTTATTCTATACATTACATTATATACTTTATTACTATACTTTATAACTGTGAGTTTACTATAAATATGTTTTCCATTACAAAAATCCAATACTCTAATTATAAGATTATATATCTTGTTGTATCGGAAATCAATAATAAATAAATAAGAATATCCTCAAATTTTTGCGCAGCGAATATGAAATAATTGGAATACTTTTTTAAAGGCTCCTTATTATAGTCCCCAGATTATGATTTAAAAAAAAAAACACACCTAAAAAATTGCAAAATATTGGCGGAACGCGAAAAAAGACTTTGTGGTACAAAAATTATATTAAAAAACTTAACCAGCGATTTTCATTCTGCAAACAAATATACTGATGTAGAATTTTCCTTTTTGCAATTTTTATCCGCGACTTTTTTTCGCGATTTTTTTGCAACTAGTCACCGAACTTTGTTATATAATTTGGGTATTATAGTCCCTAAATTGTGATTTTAAAGGACCATACTAAGAAATTGCGAAATAATGGCCGAACCCGAAAAAAGGCTTTATGATGGTTATTTAAAATCATAATCTAGGAACTAGTACCCAAATCATAGTACAAAGTTCGGTGGCTAGTTGCAAAAAAATCGCGAAATAAAGTCGCGGAAAAAAAATTTGCAAAACGGAAAATTATTACATCAGTATAGTTGTTTGCAGAATGGAAATCGCTGATTAGATTTTCAGTTAAATTTTTGTACCATAAAATCTTTTTTCGCGTTCCGCGATTATATTGCAATTTCATAAGTGCGGTTTTTTTAAATTTATAATCATAGAACAAAGTTCGGTTGCAAGTTGCAAAAAATTTCGCGAAATAAAGTCGCGGAAACAAATTTGCAAAAAAGAAAATTCTTTCATCAATATATTTGTTTGCAGAATGAAAATCGCTGATAAGATTTTTTAATACAATTGTTGTTCCATAATGTCATAACGTCATTTTCTTTTTTGTTGACAATACCGTGAGTTCATTAATGCATGATAACCCTTTTTAACATTTGTCAAATTTGTGCAGTGTTTTTATTTGTGATGCTTTGTGATTTTCGGCGGTTGAAATGACGGCGATATTATCGTAAGTTAAAATTTAACATAATTTTTATACAAATAAAATTCATTTAGCTCCTTTTCAATGATTTTATATGACTTTATGTATATATTTATATATGAAAAACAGACGAAAAGCAGTATAAGCGTTTGTAAACGTTTCAAAATGTCATCGCATTATTTGACAAAGCAGTGTTGCCATGCAGTATTGCTTTGCATTGTAAACGCATATGTTTGCAGTGTTGCTTTGCATCACAGCGTTTATGAAGTCAAAAAAATCTGGAAAAATGTAGCGGAAAAAAAAATTTGAAAAAATTTGTTTGCAGAACGAAAATCGCTGATTAAGTATTTTAATTAATTTTTTGTGCAATTTCTTAAGTGTGTTCTTTTTTTAAATTATAATCTGGGGACTATAATACCCAATACATACAACAAAGTTTGGAAGCTAGTTGCAGAAAAAAAATCGCGAAAAAAATTTACAAAGAGATACATTTTTGCACCATTATATTGTTTGAAGAATTTAAATCGCTGATTAGGTTTTTTAAAAAATTTTTTGTATTATAAAGCCATTTTTCACGTTCCGCCATTATTTTGTACAATTTTAAATGTGGTTTTTTTAAATCATAATCTAGGGACTATAATACTAATTTCATACACCTAAGTGTTTAGTTTGCAGAATGTAAATCGCGGATTAAGTTTTTTAATTCATATTTTCTGATAATCAAAATCGGTCAGGTCCAGTAGAGAAGCCAATTGATTCCATATTTATAAAACAGCCAATATAAAGCTATCTATCCATCCCCTTTTTTTTTATAAACAAATGCTTTTTTGCCCAATTGTACACTCAAAAAAAAAAGATGAACTAAAAATGGCGAATTTGAACTAGAAATGAGGAAAACTGATACTGATTTAGTGTTAAAGCCATTTTTACTACAAACAAGTTAATGATTTTACTTACTAAAAGGGAACTTATTAAACTTGATATTGGTATTCATTTAGTAAAACTAACAAAAAATTTATTATACGGGAATAAAATTGAACTAAAAAATTTTAAAAATCCCTAAAATTTAGTTTAATGTAATTTTAAGTTTTAAGAAATATTGCATAAAATGAAATATATATAAACTAAAATAAAACCTAATTTTTCTAAAAGTTGGGTTATTTGTACTTATTTCTAGTTTGCCATGCGCTCCTTTTTTATCAAATTAAAATTAAAAGTACAAGCATTTAGTCCAGAAATTAATTATACGGGAATTGAATTAAAAAAATAAAAAATTCCAAAAATTTAGTTTAATGTATTGGCAAATTAGTTCTAAGTTTTAACAAATATTGCATAAAATTAAGTATATATAAACTAAAATGAAACCCAATTTTACTATAAGTTGAGTTATTTGTACTTATTTCTAGTTTGCCATACGTTAATTTTTTATGAAATTCAAATTAAAATTACGAGCATGAATTAAGTACATACACAGAAAAAAATAATTCATACATTGAAGGCATTTGTTCATAATATGTATGAATAGAACATGATAATTTTTTCCCAAAACTTTTTCATACCATGTATGAATTTGTTCATACATATTATGAAAAAATTCTTGATGGAATTTTTTAAGTCAACTAAAATTTTCGCGCACCTAATAAAAGAATATGGCAAATACTTGTCAAATTGATGATATTTTTAATTAAGAGTGCAATTTTTCGAAATTTATTTAATTAATAAAAATTAATGCAATGAACATTACAAAAGTTATGTATACGAATTGTCAAATCTATAAATTGAGCCACTCATTTCACACCATTGAGGAATATCCCTTACTGTTTGGAGGATTAGCACATCAATTAATACTGCACTTCAAAACTGCGGTTTTGACACTGGAATAATAAGTCCATTATTCTAGTATATGGTACTGACAAAATCGCTGCGAACAGAGTACATGCGTATAAAAGATCAAATGCAGTGAAAGACTTGTTCAATTTTAACACTTTTAACATCAAAATGAAAACATGCATTGGAAACAGGGTTTTTGAATTCTAAAAAGGAAATCGAGAAAATTTATTGCAGTATTCCAAATCCACAATGACATATTTACAAAAATTTGCATATACATACCATCTTTTTCGCAAAATGTTTAGTATTTCTAATGTATCCAAAGTTTTTTCTTCGTTAATTTATAAAAAACAAAAAAAAAATTGATTGACATTTTTTCTGTTTCAAACAAACTTGTTATTTTTAAATTCAAACTGAAATAAAAACGTTCATAAATAGTAGAAATTTGTTCATACATATTATGAATTGAAAGTAATAAAATCAATTCATACTATTTATGAACAAAATGTGTTCTGTGTATACACTAAAGTGAAACCAAATCTTATTGTAAATTGGGCTATTTGTACTCATTTTTAGTTTAGCATGTGTTTCTTTTTTTTAATGAAATTTAAGTTAAATTACAAGAACTAAGTTCAAAAATTACTGAAAAATATCCTACATAAGGAAAAATTACTAATATTTAGTGTAATTTTAAGAATTTAAAATTAAAGTAATGAAATTTTATTTATTTGAAGTACGTTACAATATTTCCTAATTTAGAAAAAATTTATAAAATTGTCATATGAATAAGTTAATTTTTATTCAAAGTGAACACAAAATAAGATATTATACTCAATTAAAGTACTTAATTTGAGTATATATTTCTTCGTAAATATCTATAGTAAAAGAAAATTATTATTTAAACAAGTTTATATTTTATTAATATAGATTTATTTTAGTTAATATATATACCTAAACTTAATACAAAATATTAAATATTATGAATAAAAAACTTAGATATAAATATGTATGTGTACCAGGCACGTAGCTAGGAATTTATTTGGGGGGGGGGGGGATTTCCAAAAATGTTTTGTTTAATTTTTCCGTTTTTTTTTTTATTGTTTACTAGGGAAGCTTATAAAACTTAAAAAAAAACTCGTTCTTTTAAGTTAAGTGTGCTCCTTTACTTTTTGTGTAAGGTTCAATAAAATGAGAATAATCACAACATCCTCTATCTAAAAGACAAAATTACCCAAAAGTACGGGAACGTACAAAATCACTTTTCTAATCCAAAACTATTTAAAAGAAATAAAAAATTAAAATGCGTATAGTTTTAGTCTCAAAAATCGCACAGAAACACATTTTTGTTGCATTTAAAAGTTTTTTTAATTTTTATATATAGAAGTTTTATTTTGTGTATTTTTTTGCTTAATTAAAATTTAGAATTCTCACAGTGGTATTATTTGTTTATCATTGTACCAGCTGTCCCTTTTACAATTTATTTTAATAGTAAAAAGAGAAGTTAATAGTAGACAGAGGCAGAAAATTTTATAAAAATATCTGTAGGAACCCAAAAATATCTGTAAAGACCTAAAGGTTTTTAAAACTTGTTTAATATTACAACTAAGAGTGGCTAATAACCATAAAGGAAAATTTATTTTCTAACGCATTTTCTAAGTTCTAAACTAAATTATACCCAGCAAAAAAAGTCATTACAAAAAAGTTATTTTAAAAGCACTCCGAATAGCATCAACTGATTGTGAAGTAGTTAGAATTTAGCTCTAACACTGATTTATTTTACACGTGATGTCCCATGTTCTCAGTAGTTTAATTTGAGCATTTTGTTAGTAATTTAAAAGTGATTACTTAATGTTATTAAAGTATGGTTTTTAGGTATACACTTTCATCACATCAATACGAGTACACTTTGTTTGCATTTTTAGAGTGATTCAGAAGTACTCTTTATAATATATAATATATTTTTAAAAGTGATTTAAATGTGATTTTTTTATGTCTGAAATAGCATATTTTAGAGGCAATTTTAATGTTTAGCCTTTACAGATCCCATTTCTGAACCTATTGTGTAACAAAAACTTCAATTTATTATTATTTGTAGGGCAATATTAAGGAAACACTTCTTTTGCATCTGAATCAATTCGATTAAGTCAAAATCAGAAAAAACCAAAATTTTTTTAAATTTTTGTTCAACAGTTTTTTTTTTAAATAAGTTTGTAACATGTTTATTTCAGTCTTTAAATTAAAAAAGATACGATATTGAATTACAAAAGATTAATACATTAAGACCAAGTTTTTGGGATGTCAGTTAAACTTGGTTTAGTTAAACCAAAAACGAATTATATCAGCTATTTCAAGTTTATTAACAAAAATTTGCCCCAACAACGTTTTCTCGTTTAGAATTTGTCTTCATTGAAAGAAAATAGAATAGATTTTAGAAGTAGTATTGCAGTTATAATCTGCGTTAAACTAATTTTAAAGATAATCTACATCCTAAAAGCTGGGCCTAAAAGTTATATGTAACCCTCTGATTAATTTTTTTAAAAACATTACTCAAGGAATTTTCATAAAATTAAAGCGTACTAGGAAACTATTTTTTCATATATTTTTTTTTTCATTTTAACAAATAAAGAAAAGAAAAGCATCGAAATTTTACAACTCTACAGTAATAAGGCAATCATTATAAATTTGCTGAAGTCGCAGATCTATGATTGAAATATTAGCTTTAAACTCATTATAGAATCCGAGAACCGTTGGTGGACAGTTTTTCCCCAGACATTTTTCGAAGGCGAATACCATGTCATTTGGATTTTGCAAGTCAACCATCTAACTTAAAATCAACATTTTCATTAAACGATGCATTAAGTTCCAATGCTATAATTTGCAGTCGTGATTAGTTAAATTCTTATGTTGAAAAAGTTCATTTAGCAAAATTTTAACTTTAATTAAAATTTGGTACTTTAGTGGAACTTTAGTTGACGGCAGTTATTTTTTTAAATCTATTTTTGAGTTGAAGAAATAATATATTTTTTGTCACTATAGAATTATTAATTTAGTTTGATTTTACGACTTTTAAGTTGTAATAGCAATTAAAGCATATCGACACTTAAAACAGGTGACATTTATAGAACTTTTTATGTATAAGCAAAGGTAAGGGACCAACCTCCTTAACATTGCAACAAATATTATTAACATATTTCTTTGGTGTACGCGAGCGACTTACATAGAGCCTTAACAATACATTTTAATTGTTAAGTTTTATATATTTGCATTTAGTGAAAAGAAGAATTCATATTTGGGTCATAGTCCAGGAGATTCAATGGGATCCAATTCTTTATTTCCTTCCCCTTTTCAATGGGAACTGTAATTGAAGAATCTTCTAAAAATGTACGAATAATTAAAAAATATGTAAATAATCGTAAATTAATAAAGTACGTGAATAAAATTAACTATTTTGTTTTTTTCGAGATAAAAAAATGAAATCTCTAATAAATTCGTAATTTAGAAACAAATGGATTTACAAAGAAAAAACAACATTATATTTATATACATTTTTGAAAGTTGTTTTAAAGCAAATACATTCGAAACAGAAATAGAGCACTTATCGCTCCATTGTAACCAATTTAAAAGTTGTTTGTTTCGAATGACTTGCACATATCTTTGCTAGGTATACTTCAAAAGTAATTTGATTTAAAATTTTATGTAATCCGTTTGTGATATGGAGTATATAGTTTTAACCATTTTCTGCCAAGCATGGATTCCGTGCGAATTTTCTGACAAAACTTCGTAGAAGGATAGGCAAACGTGTCTTTAGAGATATGTTGGTAAAAAATGGATTAAACAATTTAAATACTGTATCTCATAGTCTTGTCATTTTAATACTTTTTGGACAAATTTTTAATTTCTATGTGCGGTTTCCTTGCTCGATATTAGTTTTAAAAGGTCCCAGCAAAAAAAATTTGGAAGTAATGCTTTGCAAACTACTTCTTCCACTGCTTCACAAGTATCTGTTAGTATATTTTTACTGCTTTTTTAAAAGTTATTCTGAACAACATCAACAAATTACTTCTTTTATTGCTTCTAAAGTAGCCGTTAGTATATTTTTACAGATTTTATAGAATTACTTCTGAACAACATCCAAAAAATCACTTAAGTATTGCTTCTAAAGAGTAATTGCTCTAAAAGTGATCGTAAAAAGTGATTTTCGTATCACATTTCCAAACAAAGGGTCGCGGGTTCGATTCCCGGCGGGACAAATATTTTTTTATTTTTTCCATTTTTTTCTTATTCTGTTAATTTTTTTTAATATTTATAATTAATTTGTTTAAATTCAATATTTTTTAATTTTTAAAAATATGTATATATAAAAAAAGTGGTGAGAATTTGCTTTTTATGCACCTGTAAAAATAGTTCTGAAAACAATATTGAATTGGAATGCACTTTTACACTTGTTTCAATTTTATAGATTAGCGGAAAAGTTAAATATTAAAAGTAAAGTACATCATTGTTATTATGATTTCCAATGGATTGCGCCATTCCAATATGATCTTAGACCAATTTCAAAGCGCAACAATAATTTCAAGCCCGATGGTTCCAACGCGAAATGAAAGTAAAATTCCAGAGGATTTTGCAAAGTTAGCTCGGTTTTTTATTTTATGACCTCTTGAAATGTCTGTGTGGCGCGAAAGCCCAAAAATGTTGCATATTTTTAGAGTTAGGAACTCTCTCGCGTTCACGAGTAAGTTAAATTTCAACTGTTCTTTTCGGTTCTTTTATTTTATTTGGAATTACCAAACAAACCATTTACATAATATAATCTTATACTGATAGAAAAATCCTGCAAAAATAGAATAAAAAGGTACTGAAAATTAGTTAAGAGGGGCCCTGCACAGAAAGCTTTTTAAATTAGTAAACCCTTTTTGCTAAATATTAGTAAGATAAAGCCTATATGACACTTGCTAGTTTCAGTATTAATAATCCAAAATAGAAGAGAGCACGAATTTTCTTATGTGAGAAATAATGTGTGTGAAGAGAACAACTATATGGAAAAACTATTCAACTGTCAAATTGATGTTGGTAATGCAGTACCCTTCATATGATTTGCATTTATGGTGCAAAAAACTAGAATCTAGAAAGTAGCAAGTGTCATAAAGGCTTAAGTACAGCAAAAATGCAACTGTTTTAGTAATATTTGAGTTAAATTTCGTTTAATTGAATTGCAAATTTATCTTGCTAATCTTGCTAAAATATTGCTGAATATTAATAGAAAAAAAGCAGTAAAGAAATTGTTTTATATTCAAAAGTTAATTTATGTTTAAACTTAATTGAGTTGAATACAAATAATGAACGCTCCTGCTACAATAAACAGAAACATTTGCTAGAAAATTGTAGACTGCTTTCTGCAGTGTAGATTTTATTCGCATTAAAAAAGTCAAAAAAAAAAATTATTAAAAATTTAAAATTCTTTGTGATGGTTTATTCGACTAATTTCCAGTAAATTTTTTGCTGATTTTAGCAGGGTAAATTGTCATTTTCGATTAACTAAAATATATCTGAAATTTTGTAAATTTAACAGATTTTTTTCTTGTAGTTTGTATTTAGCAAACAGATTCTGCTGTATTCAGCGGTTTTTTTAGCAAAAATTTTTGAACGCTTTTATATTAGTGTATGAACAACTGAAAAAAATTCTCGGATGAACAGGTGAACTAGAAGAACACACTAGTTCAAAAATAAAATTGATTGAAATGAACTGTGAACTGTAATACCAAATTCTAGCCATTTTTATTCCCATTGTTTGTTTGTACAAAATGTTTTATTTTGTGTGAAAATTTCCGAGTGTTCTCACATTTTTACTCGCCATTTGAAATTTTTTTTACCATAGACTAACACTCAGGCGATGCCCCCTACTTATGCTAGTGCATTGTGTTAGAATTAGGAAAATAGAATATATTACGACAATTTTTAACACCAAACTGCTAATAAAAAACAATTTGAATAAAAAGCAATTGATAAGAAGTCTTTGTGACGAGAATGTGATTAAAATAGACACATGTTTCAAGAGCTAGATTTGTAAAAACCTTTGAGGGTTTTGTTTTGGCAAGAGTGTACTTTCATTTCGCGTTTGAAACATTGAATCTGACCGCGATGATCATTTTGCAGGATCTTCTAAAACCGCAGAATATAGTTTTGTTAAATATATTTCAAGAAGCTTCTTGGGACAAATACGAATTTATATACACCCAGGAAAAAGATTGGTTGGCTTTCGATCAAAACCATTAAAATGAATTTGCCAGGACTTTATTTTATTTGGAATTACCTATAATTGAATACTACATCAAAAATATTTTACTAGGTATTAAAAATAGGGAAAATGAACTAAAAAACAATCCTTTTAACAAATTATTGGTATCTCCAATCAATTTTAGTATCAGTTTAGTAATTCTATGCAGTAGAAGCAGCCATTTATTTAGTGAATGTACAAGAAAATTGGTGTTATCTATAACCTTTTTTAAAAAAATTTCAATATTCGAAAGCGGTAACTACAAATACGGGTATCCTAATCAAATATGACCTTAAATTCAAGTTTCTGTAGAACCAACCGAATTGTGGATTGTATTGATAACACACACAACTATTGTTTGGTATTGATAAACGAATTTTATACTGTATTAATAAAACACATAAATTCAAAATTAGTCATTAAAATTATTAAGTGTTTGTGGTGTAGTGGGTGAGGAGTTGGCCTAGTACGCCAGATTTCCGGGTTCGAATCCCGGAAAAGACAAAAATTTAGATGTTTTTTATTTAATTAAAATAAAATATTCATATGTATAAACAGTAAATATGGCTAAGGAATTTAAAAGTAGTTGTGGTGCAGTGGGTAAAAGTGTGAACTATTAATCTGAAGGGCCGGGTTCAACACCAGAAAATTCAAAAAAAGTTTTTTAATTTCAATAAAATTTTGTAGAACATAATAATATTTATGTGGAACATAATATTGAATTAGACAACCGAATATTGGCTTTCACGACGAAAAATATAATTTAATATAAAGATAGTGGTCGTAACCGCACGAATTCGATTGGCAACAAATTCGGTGGCCACAACTGAGACTGTTTTCTGTGTGTATGTATTTCATTTACAGTCACTTCCAAAATAAATTTATTGTTTCTCCTAAAGTACGCTTTTTCATGGACAGTTAATAATTTTAATTTAAAAACGAGTAAAAAGGTTAAAGTCGGGCATGCCGACTATACAATACCCTACACCAGTCTGGGTGAAAGCCAATTAATGTTTGGATTCGAAATTCGAATGGGTTAAAATGGGGCTTGTGTCAAAATTTTCTATAATGTGAGTCAGCGCACCAAATTTCATTAAAATATCTTAATATTTGCGATCTGCAGTTTGTAACCAAGCCAATTTTGGGGGACCCTTTTATGGGCACTAGGTCTAAACATGGACCGATGTTCACCAAAATCAATAGGCTTCGTCCTTGGGCCAAAATAGGTCTGTGTACCAAATTTCATAAAATATCTTAATATTTGCGACCTGCAGCGTATAAACAATATAATTTTGGGGGGACCCTTATATGGGCACTAGGTCTAAACATAGACCGATGTTCACCAAAATCAATAGGCTTCGTCCTTGGGCCGACATAGGTAGGTGTACCAAATTTCATCAAAATATCTTAATATTTGCGACCTGCAGCGTATAAACATTATAATTTTGGTAGGACCCTTATATGGGCACTAGGTCTAAACATGGACCGATGTTCATTAAAATCAGTAGGCTTTGTCCTTGGGCCAACATAGGTCTGTGTACCAAATTTTATCAAAATGTCTTAATATTTGCGACCTGCAGCGTATAAACCATATAATTTTAGTAGGACCCTTATATGGGCACTAGGTCTAAACATAGACCGATGTTCACCAAAATCAATAGGCGTCGTCCTTGGGCCGACATAAGTCGGTGTACCAAGTTTCATCAAAATATCTTAATATTTGGGACCTGTAGAGTGCGCACAAGAATGCATGGACAGACAGACGGACGGAGGGACGGACAGACGGACATCGTTAAATCTAAATAAAAAAAAATTCTGAGCCGATCGGTATACTTTGGGTCTAGGACCAATATTTTTTGGTGTTACAAACATCAGCACAAACTTATAATACCCTGACCACATAGTGGTGTAGGGTATAATGACCACATATTGGTGTAGGGTATAAAAAATTATGAAAATCCAACATTATAATGCTTAACTTAGGGTAGAAAAAAAATTTTAAAATGTCGAATTATGCCAGTGTTGCCAGTTTTTTTTCAGATTTTATCCCCAAATTTCAAATTATTATCCCCAAAAATCCCCAATTTTCAATTTGTTATCCCCAAAAATCCCCAATTTTTATTTTCTGGAAAAATTCGAATTCGTTAACTTTTTTTTTAAAATTAATGTAAAAATACCATATTTGTTTAATTCTTTTCAGTACCTTATACACTCAAACTCAATAAATTTTGTAATTCTAACAATTATAAAAAATAACAAATAAATTTAAATAACAGCATATAAAAATGTGAGCCAAATTTTATCGTTTTAAATATTTTAGAATCAAAATTTTCCGATTCATCAGCTTCAGACATTTTGTTGCGTATGGTACTGTATACAAAAGTTTTAATATTTCAGCAGATGGATTCAATTTTTGACAATTGAATAACATGTAAAGTATATATTTAATTTAAGAAGAGCTTCTTATAACTCATACTACATCCGAATAACCTTAAATATTTTAGAACCAAAAGGAATTCAAATTTTCACCAAAAGGAATTAAGGTTTGTACGCACGTTAACTTTCCAGACACAAATTTGTGTAGCCTAAAATCATGCACTATTATCATCATACTTAAAAGAAATATATAAATATTTAGAATTATCAGGGTTAAATTCATAAAAATATAAAAAGGCAATAATATGTTATCCCCAAAAAATCCCCTAAAATTTCGTGTCATCCCCAATAAATCCCCGGATCCCCAAACGGAAATGTTTATCCCCATTGACGAAAAAAAATCCCCAATTTGGAGATAAATCCCCTAAACTCACAACACTGAATTATGCCAAATTATCACCCTATAGCAGGGGTGGCAAGATTTTTTTCGCTGCGTGCCAGAAACGGACATATTTTTTTGTAAAAATTTCTCGAGTGCCACCTTGATTTTAGATGTCTTTTAAAAGTCCTTTTTTAAAATTTTGAAAATTATTCTTAAAAATATCATCGCAGATGTACATATTTATCAACGCTACGGATAACCCCCATGAAATAACCCCCAAAGGGAAAAATTAAATATCATCCAAGAAATGACATAAAAATGTTTCACGGTTATTTAATTTTTGGGGGTTTATTTAATCTTCAAATTTTGAGATTATTTCATTATGAAAAAATCCCCAATGAAATAAAATTAAAACAGTTTGGACATTATTGCCATTTCCTTTTTTTTTGTGGGTTATTAAATTTTTGGTGGTTATTTAATTTTGTTAAAGAAGTAAAATTTTTGGGCGCCTTCAATTATTTAACTACGTATGAAACTAGTTGAAAAATGTGCTTCGGGCCAAATTTGATTTTGTTAAAATAAATTGCGCGATTTTTATCATCATAACAATGAATAAAAAGTGAATATTATGGATTTGAACAGAGAAATTTCTATATCAGATGAAATGGCTCTGCGAAACAAGATGAAAACCCAATTTCAAATTCCATTAAAGGGGGTTATTTCATTATGAAATTTATTTTCAGCCTTTATTTCATTAAGGGTTATTTCGTAGCACCTATTTTCCTTTAAAAAAACTTAATTTTTTAGATCAAATTTTATTACAAGTTGTTTTCCAATTTTGTGCAATTTTTTGGTACTTTTTATTTCTGCGATTATGAGGCATTTTCTCTTTAAACAAAAAAATGGTGGCAAAACAGAGTTTTAATCATTTTCAAAGATGATTTACAAGCTGTATGAAAAATTTCATCATTATGGAGGTAAATCACACATTTATGTAGCGAAATTTAACATTTAACTGAGTTTTTTGCAGGTCTTCTAATAGTTTAAATTTTTTGAAAATATCCAACAAAACGTCGCGTGCCACCTAAAATCCACTAGCGTGCCACTACTGACACGCGTGTCATAGTTTTGCCAGCCCTGCCCTATAGAAACGGCTTGTGCCTGCAAGCAGGAAAAAACCGAAGGTTAATTTATCAATTTTATGTTTATCTTATAATAAATATGACGAAAACTATTAGTTGTAACATTAAAAAAATAGCCACTATCAATTAAAAGTTGCGAAAAAAAATGTATGTTTCCTATTTGCAGTTTAGTTTAGTTAATTTATTTCCATTCCAGTACAACAAGAATTAATCTTATAATTATAGTACAGGAATTTTAAGTGCTAAAATTTTGATTTTAAAAAGTTATAGTCACATTAATAATAGTAATAAAATAATTAATATAAATAATCAAATAAATAATTAAAAATAAAAAAATAATAATTAATTAAAACAAAAACATATTGCAAAAATTAAAGAAATATTAATTCTAAAAATGAAATTGAATTGAAATTAAAATCGAGCATAGTGTTCAAACAGAAATTTTTTAAAACTCAAAGCGTTGCTGTTTAGCTGTTGAGTTTGAGGGAGCATGTTCCAAAGACTTACGGAATTTATGAAGAATTGCCATTCAGATACGAGGTAGCGATGACTTGGTGGAATTAGCTTATTTCCTCTGTTTGTTCCGATGCCAAAACGGAGTTTCTCATAGAGATAATGGGGCTTTTTTGTGTAAACGATTTTGTGTAAGAATAAGAGCACTTTAATCTTCATAAGACTTTCCAAGGATACGCCAAAAATGCTTTTAGAGTAGAACGACGTTCCCCTGGCTCTTCTTAACCAACTTTTCTTACAACTTTTAACTTCCCCATACTTATGGTGTCACAACGAGAAAAAAGTTCACAACCGTACAAAATGCCAGGAATAAGGTAAGCTTTGGCTAAAAGCAATCTTATTTTCAAAGGGGTATAAGATTGAGTTAACCAAAGTGATCTTAGTTGCATATATGTCTGTCCAACTATGGCGTTGATATGATTTGACCATGTTAACGTGCTATTTAATATTACACCAAGGTTTCTTGCTGTGGAAACAACTTCAATTTTCTGACTATCTATAATAATGTCCTTATCAAAAACTGGGTTTCTCATTCTTTGACGTATTAGAAGGCACTTTGATTTTTTAGGATTTATACATAGCCCATTAGCAATAGCCCACAGGTGTATTTTTTGTAAATCATAGTTTATTTTATCAATATTATCATTAATCGATAGAACTGGACTGCTCAGGTAAAGTTGAATATCGTATGCGTACATGTGTATCCTGCAGTAGTCAAGGTGTTCAGGTAAGTCATTGACATAAACGGAGAAAAGAAGAGGCCCCAAAATTAACCCTTGGGGTACACCTCTTGTAAGATTAAGTGGTCCCGATAATGTGTCATTGACATAAACTGATTGGGTGCGATTTAGAAGATAAGATGACAACAGTTGTGCTGAAGAGGATGAAAAATTAAAAAAACTTTGTAGCTTCATACTAAGTGTTGGGTGGTCAACAGAATCGAAAGCCTTAGAGTGATCGAGAAGAACAAGGAAATTAACATTACCGTCATCAAGATCGCGTCTTATCTCCTCATAGACGTCAGCCAGTGCAGTCACGCAGCTGTGATTAGGTCGAAACCCTGATTGTTTTTCTGACATTAAACCATGTTCATAAACATATGTACTCATTTGAGTGTGCAATATCTTTTCAAAAACCTTAGAAAGATAACATAATATTGCTATTGGCCGGTATTCTGTGCTTGATTTAGGAATTGGAATTATCTTTGCATGCTTCCATCTTAAGGGAAAAGTGCTAGTAGTTATAATATGGTTAAAATATACGTTATGAAAGGTAAAAGAAGCGGTAACAAAATTTTAATGAATTTAGGATGAAGATTATCATATCCAACTGCATTCGATTTTACCTGTGTAAAACTGTAGACATCAAATTGATTTACGCAAGAAAATTCAAAGGTGTTTTCCCTAACAATTTGGTTATTGTATGAGTTCACACTGTCATTATTACGTGAACGATTTTCAATGTGTGTATAATGATTGTCATAGAAATCAGTTCGCACCTGAACCGCGGGTAGGTTAGTGAATTTAATATTGAGTTCATCAGCATCAATTCATCAGCAGTCACATTCTATAAATTGCTTCTCAGTAAAAGAGAGGATTGCATTCTATTGCAATACTATTCAAGATTTTTACAAAAAAAAACCCATAACAAAACAGTTTCTATGGCCACCAAAAAGCTTAAAAAAATTTTTAGAAAGCAGTTTTCGCAGAGATTTAGAGTCTATTCTATTTATATAAACTTAAGAAACTTGGTCATTTGGTATTTGATTTTAACAAAAAATAAAAATTTTTTATTCAATTTTTTAAAAAATGTTGTTGCTTTCGATGTATTTTGTTACGTTTCAAAATTTGTGAAATCATTTCGGGGGGGGGGGGGCTCGAGCTCCCAAGCTACGTGCCTGATGTGTACTATAATATTCTGTTCCTATTTGATTAAGAGTTATACCAATTAAAATTCGAAAATTTATCATTTCTAGATGCGAACAGAAAATTTATACCAACAGTTTTTGAAAAGTATTAACCACCTCTTAATAATAGTGGATCAAATAATTTTATCAGAGCTTTTATATGAAATTTTTGAAAATTTAAAATCCTTTTAGTTTTTTTTTTCTAAAATTTTGATAGAAAACTCATGATAACGAGTCTTGAAACAAGTCAGTTTTGATATTTTTAAATTAAATGTTTGCATTAAATCATAAAAAATATTATTTTTTAAATAATACCTAAATTTATCTTTGATTTACTTAAAATAATTTTAAAATTTCGAAATAAAATTAAGAATAATGTATATTAAAAAAAATTTTTTTTTTTAATTTTCATACTTAAACAAAATTCCATTTGGTCTTCTAAACAAGTTTTAATTAATCACTTCCGGTTTCTGGACGAGATAAGAATCGTCTCCCGTCGACGATGTGAAATAAACAAATATGTTAGTAAAGCTGGTAACTAAAAAAATTATTTTAATTTTAACTTAGATTTTTAAAACTATTAAATTATTGCAATTTTGTAAAATTTATGCTGTTGGATGAATATCAATGGTTGAATCAATGGTCACTATTTACAAAGAGTATACATTATGGAGAGAAATTATGCTAGGGGAAGTGCGACACACTTGATCCTTTAAAAGACTTGTTTCAAAAAAATAAATTATATAAAAAAAAATATTTTTTATTGTATTTTTTTTTTAAATAAAATTTGCTGGTGCGGAAATCGAACCTGGGTATACAGATTTCCAGTCAATAGCTCTACCATCTGAGCTATATCGACATATAATATTTAATAGATAAAAACATACTTGACCTCCTGCACACAAGTAAGCTTACTTGCCAACATACAAAAAATCAAAAAATATGTGGTTACATATATCCTTACCAGTGTTTAAAAAATATTGAGTCTAAAAATAGATTTCCAAAAATTTAAAAAAAAATCTAGAAAATTATTTTTTATTTGAAATAATGATAAAAATAAGTCGTTATCAATAACTTATTATTATATGTTTTAAAATAATGCAGAAGGTAAGTGGGGCCATTACTGGTAGTCCAAAAAATAATGATATGTCATTACCGTTTCTACACTGGGATAGAATAAAATTTTCTTCTATCGATGGGTCCAAATATTGCGCTCATCACTTTACACTAATTTTTATTTTTTCTTTTTTTAGGTTTCTTTAACTTCTGGGCATCATCACCTGTATTTTCTCATTTCTGTTATTTTGTGCTCTTACTTAGAAAATGTTTCTGAAGTTCCTACTTTAAATACAAAAATGTTGTTTATGTAATTTTAAACACTATTGTGTAAGGTGTTATTCCACGTTTTAAAAAAATCTGTATTTCATTTTGTAATTTTTACTATGACAAAAATAGAAAAATGACATTTATATTACATTTACCTATACACTTGATCCCTTTTTTTAATACACTTGATCCCAGGGATCATGTGTATATTTGTTGGCAAAAATGCTTGTAATTAAACAAACGAATATTATTGGACAAATTAACTGTATATTGTACGTAATTTTTACCCAGCAGAAATTCGGAAGCGGTAAAAATGATTGGTGCTTCTTTTCTGCTTCGTTTACTGCTTCTGAGGATTTATAGCTTGCAGTAGTGTATTAAAAAAGAGTTTTGTTTACCACACTTTATCGCTCTAACAAAGCACGAAAAAATGACAATGATAACCGAATTTACTAGCTAAAAGATGTGATTTCATGCCATTATTTGGAGCTATGATAAAAGCGCATATCGGATATCAAAACAAGTGCTTTCACGCGAGCTATCTCGAACAAAAATCATGCCTTATATCAGCAATAATGCAAGCCCTACACTATTTTCTATCCCTGACGAACTTCCAAGCAAGCAGTATTTTTTGCTGGGTATTAAGTATGAGTTGCCTGCATTACTTTTAAGCTAATTTCGCTTAACAAAATCGCTTACAAGGAAGGTCTGTGCATATGGCTCCTTCAAATTTGGATTAAATTTGTATATGTGGTAGAGAAGATGGAAAACTAAGCAAGTGAACCTTTTTAGCGGTCCAATCTGATATTTAAGGGTTAAAAATTGGGATAAAAAATTACTCGGTTTTTTCGTTTTTAGGGTTTTTGTACATGTTTACAAGGAAATGTACACAAATTGGATACCAGATATTTTCGACATCTATGAAGCAGTGTACTATAAAATTACTAAAAAGTATTCAAACAAAAAAGATTCGAACAACTTTGAAACTCACTTCTATCCCATAAATTTCAATTTGAGCCGATATGTTTAGAACCAAAAGTTATTTAATTTTGTCCCCTGTCCCAACCGGATTTGGTTCCAACTGAATGGTTGGGTTGCTGTAACCGATAATTCGGTTGCCACAATCCAATTTCTGTTGTTCCAACTGAAATATGGCTGTGGCAACCGAAATGGGGTTGTGGCAACCAAAATATTATTGAAATAACCGGTTGCAGCGGTTGGAACTAAATTCGGTTGGGACAACAATTTTTTTTTTTTTTTTGTAAGTTGTATCACATATCCATATTTCGTCGAAATCTAAAGGAACCCAAAAACATAAAAACTACAAGAATAAGATTTTTTCATATGTAATCTTTTCAATCTTAGACGAATTTTATTTTCGAAAACATATAACTAAACAGTTCATGAATCGCAACAATGTAATACGACGTATTTAAGCAATTCGATTTAAAAACTGACTGTCCATAGCCAATATAGGGGCTACAGGCAGCAAATAAGTAAAAATTAGTATTTTTTATTTTTTTTAGAAATAAAACGTTTTGACAAAATTATACTTTTTTCTTTTCTTGTATACATTTGATCCCCGGGATCAAATATCTTCATAAACACACTTGATCCCCGGGATCATGTGTGTTACATATAGGGATCAAGTGTATTCATGGTATAACACACTTGATCCTTTTATAACGATTTATATTTTTAATTATTACTAAAAAAGTTATAAAGCCAGAATATTTTTTTCAGAATAGAAAATACCTATTTCAGAAAGCTTTCAGAAAAATATTAAAACAGTAAAAAATATTGAATAGTTTAGAAGATATTCGACTTCAACTTTTTCCGGATCAAGTGTGTCGCACTTCCCCTACTCTTAACTTAACATTTTTCTCTTAAAATTAAGTTGATTTGCTACATTTTTAAGTTGAGTTGCAACATTTTGTGTATTTAGTTATGGCAGTGGGTTTCTATACCACTCTTCCTCTGTTAACCTTTACTCTTTATTTTTATTCGTGAAATCGGGAAAGAAAACTAAAACATGTTGGTAAACATTGTAAAAAAATGAGATATTGAGTGTTCTTTTTACACATTTCCCTATATAAAAAGTTTTGAGTTTTTTCAGATTTTTAAGAGAATTTTCAGATTTTTAAGAGGATTTAAGAGATTCCAATGTTGCTTCAACATGCAAAAATTCCCGTGCCAACAAATACTTGTCAATGGTGTCAATTTTGTTTTTTTTTTTAACTAATTTTGATAGTTAATATAGTTTTATTTTTTAAAATATAGTTTATTTTAACAAAAACAATATCCATTTAAATTAACAAGAACGGTGAAAATGAATTATATATTATTTGTATAATAAAATAAATTATTTACAAAATTTTCAAATAATATTAACAGAAATTATTAAAAACAGTAGTTGAAAAAAATTTACTGTACTCATTAAAAAACCCCTAAATGGAAAATCAAACTTGACAACACTGATCAAAGAAGTTTTTTTTAAAAGAAAAAAACCAAAAATTTTTTATCAAAATGCTCTTCCAACTCATTTTTTCTCTTAACAACATTATCAGCATGTTTTCTTAGCCTTTCCCAAGTTCGCCACACAACAACAAAATTTGGTGAGGACGGTAATCTCTCTATAGCAGAGATCGGCATTTCGTGCGTGCGCGTGCAACTCACTCACACCTACATACGCTCACACATTGAATAAAAACAAACAAATTTATTCAGTCTCGCTTGAGCATCCGTTCGATGAGGTTGTGTCGACGCATGTTGCTAGCGTTGCACTGAACGAAATGTTTGACGAAGAATACTGAAATTTTTTTCGGTGAACGAAAATAGGTTATTTTTGTTGAAAAAAGGACAATTGTTGGGTTTCGCCATCTATGAACTGAGTTTAATTATATATACCTTTATCGCCATGCTGAATAGCACAATAAAATTTAAATTTTTAACTGCTACTTTGCCAAGAATTGTAAAACGAGTTTTTTTTCAAAATCTCATTTTTAAATTATTTTCTATTTTGTTCCATTTTATTTCTATATTCTAATTGCACATAAATAAGTATGAGAAAATTATACAGAAATTTCTTTCAGTGCATTGAGAGAGGGAAAATTACATCTCACTCATACAAGCACAAAACTAAGGTTGTTTGCTTTTGCCGATCCCTGCTCTATAGATTTATACTTGATACATACATATGAGTATATTGGTACTCAAAAAGTACTTTTATTTAAAATGCCTTGCAAAAGGTGTTGATTTATGACTGCATTCAGTGTTGCCAAGTGTAGGGATTTTTCCCTTTTCGTAGGGATTTTTTGCAAAAATTTCATCTGTAGGGAAAAAGGGACAGATTTTGTTTATTCAGTCATACTGTAGAGATTTTTTAAATTAAAAATTTTTCTATTACAATTCATAAGGTGTTCTAATATCATAAGTAATAAAATAAGTCTGCATTTTACCAACTCAGAGAGCTCATATACAAAAGCACAAAATTCTCGTCACTTTGAATTTTCCTACGTTATGAAATGTTTCAATATTTATGTGTTGCAACCAGGGATGATAAAGTTAGTACTATAGTACTTTTTGTGGTACTTTGGAACCTCAAAAGTAATATGGTAGTCCTCTGACTCATTTAGTACTATTTACACATTTTTCGATTTTTAAATTTTTTGTGCTTTTTTTAATTTTCATAGCGAACATTTATTTATTTTAATCGGAGTTTTAAAAATGTTCTTTCGCATTTTTTTATATTAAAATACATAGGAGAATTAAGAAATCTAGATTTAAGAAATCTAGATATTTTTGTATTTTTTTAAACGAGCAAAATGTTTTTCCCCATCAGAGCTTTTAAAGAATTCACTTATTTGATTTTCATTTCTGAATGATTTAATACCTAAAATCTATTTCGAAGAATCGAATGAATTCTTAATGCACCTAATGCAATCATTAAATTCATTTGATTCGATTGTCAATCAATCTGTTCATTCGAAAATATTCTTATGACATTAGAAGGTGGAATATATATGTAAATAACTTAAAAATAATATTCGCTTTAAAACGAAGTCAAATACGATATTCAGGGACTTTAAATTCTGAACCCTACACTCACAGAAATAAACCTGTAAAAATAGCAGAAAAAGGTACTAAAAATTAAGCAAAAATGGCTTTACAAAAGAAACTACTGAGATTAGCAGATATTTTTTATATTTAACTTTTAGTACATTAAAAATAACAAATTATACTGTAAAATCTGCAGAAAATATTAATATAAGTAGAGTAAAAATAGCAAAAATAAACTCTTATATACAAAATTTTTGTTGCTTTTATGTTAAATTTAGTTGAATGAAAATAGCAGTCTATCCCGCTAAAATCAACGGAAATGGTTACTAAAAATAGTAAACTGCTGATTTCAGAAGACTAGATTTTTATTCGTATTAAAAAAAAAAAGTTTTCTATATTTAAAACTTTTGTTGATTTTTAGTCTACTAATTATTATTTATTACTAATTTTAGCAGGTTAAGTTGTTATTTTCAGTTAACTAAAATTTATTCAAATATAACTAAAATTTTGTATATCGGCATTTCCATCGAAAGGTCCACCGAGACTAAAATATTAAAAGTTCTTGAAAACACTTTGTTTTATCATATTTTCATAGGGAAACAATCAAATTTAAATAAGGTAAAAACATTTTGCATTTATTCATAACCCATTTCGAGATATTCGAATGCAAAGTCGCACAAGCGCACACTGAAAATATTATTACAGTAACTGACTGTAGTTTATTTAAAAAGTTATCCGTACATTTATTTTTAAATGATTATACAGTTAAAATACAAAGAAATATATATTTTAACTGATTTTGTCGTTTATTTAAAAAATAAACTACAAATAAATACGGATTTTCTGTTACAGTTAATATTTTCATTTAAAATGTTTTGTAAAAAAAGGAATTCCTTTTCGATTTCAAGGTCAGTTAAAAAAACGAAATAAACTAAATATCATTTATTCTTACGGATTTTGTAGTTAATTTTTTGAAATTTAAAAAATGGAAATAAATGAAAAATCATTATTTTTTAAGGATTTTGTAGTTTATTTATTAACATTTAAAAATAAATGAAAAGTTCTTTTGATTTAAATGAAAAGTCAGTAGACCGGTTTTCAAGTGATTTTTCATTTATTTTAAATTACATTTTCAGTTAATTTAAACTACAAACTATTTTGAGTGCATCTTTCTTATTGGATATTGGATATTTCTATTGCACATTTTTATTTATTTTTTTTATTTATTTATTTATTTATTTATTTATTTATTTTTTTTTATTTATTTATTGATTTATTGAGTCTACTGATAATTATCTTACAGACTATTATAATTAACAAATTTGTTTATTTAATAAATTAATTCAATTAAAAAGAACAAATAAATTTAATTTAAACTTAGATTTATTGACATTATTAATGGAGAGAAACTGTTACAAACAGAGACCCAAAATAACTGTTATATTTCTAAAAAAGTCACCACCTCAATTTATTTAATTATAATATTTCAATAATGCACTATATTTTATAAATCATATTGCACAAAAAAATCACAAGGTTTGGCAAAGATTTTAATTTTTTCAATTTTTATATTTTACATTTATAATTTCTGTTGTTTTTTGATTTTTATTTTAAAACTTTTTATAAAAGTTACAGAATGATTTTTTTTTTAATTAAGCACTAATTTTTTTATTTGATAATAATATAAATATACATATTTACTCACTTTAAACAGGCACTATCCACGGCTCTCATCTGAAAAACTGAACTGGTTTTAAGAGAGTTTCAATGTAAAATAACAAAAAACGTGAAAAAGTGGTATTTTTAATTAATTATTTTTATTGTTTTACAGCAATTGTAATTAAATTATAAAGTGCACTTGTGTTGTTTGATATGTTCTCTGCATTAGTTTTGTATAATTAGCACAAAATTTTGCTTATTAATATTAAAAAATACGCGTTAAAAAAAACACTAAAAACTGTTTCTCTTAAAACCAGTTTGCATATAAAATTAAAGAGACTTTTTAACAGCAGTTGAGGCTGGTGGTGTGTCTTTAGTCTATATAGTCGTTGCCTCAGGTGACCAAAATTGTTAAATGACATTGCTACTGAACGATCAAAATTCTAAAAAGGCTTTGGCAGCCAACGTGTTAATTACTAAAGAATTTTTTACTAGAGCTGATTTATAGGGAGAAGAAGAAGAAAACATTTTTATTGAAAAATTTAACAGACACAAGGGAATCACCAGACTGCCGCAGTTTCGTCTCACTCAAAGACTCGTCAGAGGTTATTTTGTGTGTCAACTGACCAAAGTTGATTGATATAACCGACGGTTACAAACGCTTAACTAAAAAATAATAAAATTTGCATAGCAGCAACACAACCTCTCCAATCAACACTCGGTATCCAACTATTGAATGTGAAAAAAGCGCATCATAATCAGGGCTGTCAGATAATTTTGATGAAAAATCGGCAATTTTTCTCAAAAAATCGGCATTTTCGGCACTTTGATTTTAAAAAATCGACACTTTCAAAAATACTCATTTATGTAATATTTAGTTTATTTTACATAAAAAATATGTGAAAAAAAATAATATGTTTTAAGTTTAACAATTAAATAAAAATAAAGGCTTAAGAGATAAATGAAATGATAATAAAAAAATGTTAGTTGTAATTTTATGAACATTTTTATGATACATATTTTTTCTTTCACATTATCTTAGCGAATAAGTGTAGAATTTGGATAAAAATACTAAATTTTGAATATTAAAAACCAAAATGTGGATTTTCTAACAAAATAAAATAAATCTAAAAATAAATCCAGTGATTTAAAAAAGGCCTATTATTACTAGGACTCGCATTTATAATGGTGTTTTATGTACATAAGATGTATGTGTTATTAAAATCAAAAAATATGCACTTCAAATTTAAAAAATATGCATTTAAAATTTTAAAAATATGCATTTATTATTGATTTTTCCAACGTTTTTGATATTATCAATTCAGTTTTAGTATTACATATTTGTCTTTAAAAGTAGTTTAAACATTCAAAATTGGCATTAATCATCGTCAGAAATTGATTTATGTTTGATATTTTTGTATTCTGGATCAAAAAATTTTAAAAAATATTTATAAATCAGAATAGCATATTGTTCTACCTAAAGTGCAAATCCTAATATGATATTTATAAATTTTAAAAATAATTTTTTTTGTACAGTGTATAGGCAAAAACAGAGTTTTAAAGTAAATATTAAAAAGTATGCTAAAAAATATTCGTTTTTAGCAAATAATGCAAAAAAATATGTATTTATACCACAATATGCAACAAAATATTTTAAAAACATGCATTTGCTTCAAAATATGAAAAAAAAACAAGCATTAACAAATCGATGCCATTTTGCTGAAAATTTGTTGATCACAAAGATATTTTGTTAACATTCTTTTGCAGCTAACGATAACAAATATGAATTTACATGAACTTTCGAAATGTCAAAGAGAGAATTATTTTCTTATTTATTAATGCATTGTAAATCACCAAATATTAAAATTTCGTATTTTTGAGTTTTAACAAAAAATCGTAATTTTTCGACCAAAAATCGGGAAATCGGCATTTTGCATATTTTTTAATAAAAAATCGGCAAAATGCCGAAAAATCGGTAATTCTGGCAGCCCTGATCATAATGAAAAAGGAGAAAAAACAATAGGATTAAGAGAGAAAACATTGTAATTGAAAAATAAATTGCTCAAGTATTAGTTAATTGTGGCTCTTCTGATTAAACATACATTGTATAGACTGTGATTGATAAAACTTCAATTAGCCACACTCAGCGCTATGCCGACCGTGGTGTATCTTGTTAAGAGGTGATGCTACGAGTCATAGCCTGTGCAGAGGGGTGCCGGTTCAATCCCCGGTCATGGCAATACACAAAAAGTTTTTTATATAGAGACAAATTAATAATTAAAAATTACTTTGATCAGACACATAAACTAACAACTGACGAGTCTTTGGGTGAGACGAAACTGCGGCAGTCTGGTGGTGATTCCCTTGTGTCTGTTAAATTTTTCAATAAAAATGTTTTCTTCTTCTTCTACCTATAACTCAGCTCTAGTAAATAATTTTTAGTAGTTTTAACTAAAATTTTTACGTTTTTCTATTGCTGTATGAGTTATATATAACAGAACTCTTTATTTTTTTATGAGTTTTTATTTGTTAATTTATAATGATAAAAAAATTAAATGAAAAAAATTTTTGGTACTATAGAGGTCAAAAAAGTACTATTTTTTAAGGTGGTTTAAAAGGTTGCAACATTCATTTTCTTATTGCGGACAACTAATGGGTTGGGGTGATGCGCACGAAACAATTGTATTGTCTATCATGAAAATGGTCAACCTTTTTGAAACAACAAATAAAATCTAATACAGTGGTGCGCATTTCAAAGCACAATTGTGAATTTACTTATTCACACATATTCTTATGCTCTTTCATTTAGTCGTCAATGAGACAGCGACGATTGCACATGCTTAGCGGCTGTTTTGATATTTTTTTCAAGTGCACTGAAAACAAATATTTATGACATTCAGAAAATATATGATGAAAAATGTTTTTGATATCATGCAATGCCTTTTACGTTATAAAACATTTAAGGAATCTAGGGAATATGTTATTACAAGATATTATGATTATTTTCATAAGTAGTAATATCTTTCATAGTAGATATTTAATAGAAATAAAAAAAAAACAAAATATAAAAAATTGCCATAAAATTATTAATATAGAACATTTTGTTTAAAATCTATAAAAATATGTTGCAGACAATTTCATTAAGATTGTATAAACAATATGGAGATTGACAAACATGTAAAAAGACATATTTTTTAATTCGCTCAATTTTTTTCCGAGTGCAGTTCTCTCTCTTGCTCACTAATACAATTGCAAATCAATTTTGCGCATCACTGATCTAATATGACAATATCATATTAGAAATTGTACTTGAGATAGAACAACATTCTAAATAAAATTCCGAAAGTTCGAAAAAACAATATTTAAATTTTTTAATGCAAAAATTAAAATAATTGTTAAAAAGTTTTATTATTTTTTGCAAGGATTTTTTTTATTTGCAATCGACTAAGTGTTAGCTAAACTTTTGCTGAGATTACTATCTTTTTGGCAAAAATCAGCTTACTGATTTTCAGCAAACTGCTTTTTATTACCAACCTTATTGCAAGCACTCTACTGATTAAAAATTTCCTGACACAGCAACCTTTTTTGTGACTTAACTAACTTTTTTTAGTGTATGGGAGATTTGTTAAAATTTATTTTTCAACCAATGATCATCTGTACGGTTTTGTAAGAAACCTAATTTAATGTAATTGAATTTATTGCCTCAATTAGAACACTCTCAGAACAAATCCGTTGTGGCAACCGAACCGAATTGATTTGGTTGCTGCAACCTTGTAATTCGGTTGCAGCAACCAAATTCAGTTGTGGCAACCGAATTCGATTTTAATTCGATTTGCATTTTGTACCACTGCAATGTGTCCTTGGCATAGTGACAGCTTGCCAGGTCCGGCCAGAACAGTGGTTTGGTGACGTGACTCTTAATAAATGGCAGAAGACGCTTTTTGAGGTACTCATCCTGATAAATTTGAGCGTTCATTGTTCCAGATATGATGAAAGGGCTGCTTTTACGGCCACAGGAGCAAATGGCTTGCCAAAGCATGTATTTTTTGGAAACTTGGACTTCATTTTCAATTTGCAGCTTTCTGGAGCATCTTTACGACTTTCAGCAGTATAAAAATCTTGGCCAGCAATATATTTGAAATTTTGAAAGCAATAAGTTTCGCCGTCCATGACAATGCATTCATATTTCGTGATTTGGGATTCGTACAACTTGCGGCTGCGGGATTTCGCCGTAACATTCTGCTTTGCGTCTCGATCTGGTGCTCATTGAGCTTTAAAACTTCTCAGTGAAGCTTGCCGCTTTACCTTTTGTACGAAAGACTACGATTTACTTGTGAAAATGCCCTGAGGACCTTTCGAGCACTGTTTGTATCACTTTGGTCATGCTAACCTCCGCTACCAGGCTTTTTAGCAATTGTGACACCTTTTCTGTAGCGATTTAAAACCCTGAAAACTGTCGTATGGTGCACTTTTATATTTTTCGCAATTTTACGCGCACTGAGAACCGGATTTTTTATATATTCGTGAAAAATAATCTGCCTCGTTTCTAACTCGGTGGTAATTTTTGACGAAACTAAAAGTCAAATTCGAATGAAATTTCTCATACATGAAATTTATGTAGGTCATGGCCTACTCAGGGTATTTAAATTTCAAAATATATAAATTTTTTTGAGTAAGTTATAAGTTTTCCAAAGTGTCGCAATTTTGGTGTGTTCACCCTTTATATCCCTTTTTCTAACTTTAGGGGCGGATATGCGATCATCCTCATTAGGTTTTTATACACAAAGGAATATTTCGAAGGACCACTCTAATGTAGGTACATACATATAATTTAATACTAACATCTTGAAAAATACTCATAATATAATTTTTTATTACAAATTGTATTATCCAAGATACAAAAATTTTTTTCTTGTATACAGTTAAATGAAAACATGAATTTTTATCAGGATGTGTTTGCCGGAAATACACACGTTCGTGGTGCTGTGTTTGTTTTTTCTTTTACTTTAATAATAAAATATTAATGTCACCGAAAACAATAATAACAACAACCAATGAGTAAGACATTTATTATTAAAATTGTACAAATGATAAGGAAGGTCCTGGATACCAGTCGTTCGTCTGGAAGTTGTAGTTTTGATTTGCATCAACAATAAAATAAAACACAAACAAAACTATGTAATCTGACCCTCGACATTCATTCTCTCAAAGAGTATGGAATATAAACTCCATAGACCACAAAACAATAATAACATAATGATGATAACCTAACTGACATAGAACAATATTAAAATAAAATATCGTGAATTGAGCTTGAGACCATGTCAAGAAGTTTTTAAGTAAAAAAAGAAAAGCAAAATGAAAACCATGGTTGGCAAACACTAACCGTAAAACACCAATAACGATTTAAAACCCTTTCAAATGACTACCGTTAACCTAATAATACGTCCAACGAAATAACTTAAAATGCCGCTAACTTTAAAATACCCTAACGAAATTATTTAGAACGCCGTTAACTCTAAAATACCCTAACGAAATAATTCAAAATACCGTTAACTTTAAAATACCTTAACGAAATAACTTAACCAAAATATAGACCGCCAGATTTCATTGGACAGTTAATGCTGTGGTTTACACACACACATAGGTTTCAAAAGTGATGGTTCGTAAAGTTGTCAAAAATTAAAAAAAAAAAACTATCGTTAACCTTAAAATACCACTAAGAAAATAATTTAAAATACGGTTAACCAAAAAATAACCAAACGAAATAGCTTTAAATACCCTTAATGCTAAAATAACTTTAAAAAATTACTTAAAATACCCTAACGAAATAGTTTTGAAATAACTTTATCCATTGTCACTAACTTTATGAATCGGTTGCCAATCCTGATGAAAACTGAAAAAGAAAAATACACAAGAAAGATAAGATAAATAAAAAGAAAGAAAAAAAAGGTTCTGTCGGTAAATCGTTCAACTCAGGCACGTAGCTATGAATTTTTTTTGAGAGGAGTGGGGGGTAGGATTTTTTAAATTTTGTTGTTTAAATTTTCCGATTTTTTTTGTGTATACTGGGGAAACTTATAAAATTATGTACACAGAAAAAAATTTGTAACCGTTACAAAAAAACTCGTTATTTCAAGTTAAGTGTAAGTTCAATAAAATGAGAGTAAGCACAAAATCCTCTCTCTAAATGACAAAATGCCCAAAAGTACGGGAACGCCCAAAATAACTTTTCAATCACAAAACTTTATTTAAAAGAAAAAAATGAAAATACGTAAAGTTTTTGTCTGAAAAATCGCAAAGATACACATATTTTTTTGGATTTAACAGTTTTTTGACTTTGTTCAGTTAATTTTTATGTATACACTGAGAGAATTATCTGCATGATAATAATGAATTTTTGCATAAAAATAACGAAGTTGCACTGGAACTCGTCCATTGAAACTTTTCATTGAATTAATTAAATTTTTCATAAAGTATTGAAAAAAATTTCATTTCATTTTTTAAAACTTTCATATATTCAATGAAAAAGTTTCAATAAACTAGTTTCATAAAACATATGAAGCTTTTTAATCATATTTATGAAATTTTTCATTTACTTTGTGAAGAAAACTTCATTAGCTTACTGAAAATTTTCATTAAAACTCATCCAGCAAAATTCTCTCTGTGTAGAAGTTTTGTTTTGCGTATTTATTAGTGTTTCCAATTATTCGACATATGCGGTTAACCGGTTAATGCATTATTCGAAAAATAGCTAAAATTAATTAACCGGTTATTTGGGTCGGTTAATCGAGAAAATTGGCGATTAATCGTTTAATGCATTTCTTAACTTTGTATCAATAAAAACACAAAGAGCTGACTTTTTTAATATTAAAAACTAGAAGAGCCTTTCACATTGAGCTATCAACCCTAGTAAATATGATTTTTATATAATCATTTTTAAATTTATACAATTAAATCTCGCCGAGTATTTTGGAATGTATATTTTTATATAATTATATCGAAAGATATTTAATTGTAAAAGATTATATTAACCAGATCCACCAGATCCGGATTAATTCATATATGGGTTAATATAATAGTAATACAAAATTATAATTGGTGTTATATATGGCAATATATATCAACGACATATAATTCTATAAAATTATAAATAGTTATATAAAAAATATTTTTACTCGGGGAGCTCTATTTACTCTGCAAAAATCAGCAAAAAATTTTCATGAATATTAGTAGTCTGAGAATTACAAAAATAATTGTTAAATTTTCAGTCTTTTCGGTTTTTAAAGGAGTGAATTTAATTGGACTAGTTTAAATGAAAGTTTTTACCAAATTAATGAAGTTTTCTTCACAAAGTTAATGCAAAACAAATTTTACGAAAAAGTTTTTTCATTGTGTATATGTAATTTTCAATAAATAATAAGAAATTTTCCATAAAACTGCATCAATTCAATGAAAAGTTTACCTTTACCTTTGTAACAAAGTATACAAATCTAAAATCGGTTGGAAAATGTTTAAGCAATTGTAATTCGCCCAGACCATTGTGGGGTTAAAACGGGATAAATTATGAAAATCGAAAAAAATAAATATTTTTTTCAAAAACTTTCAATTTTATAATCTATGAATTTTTTATTTATTTATTTTGTAGAATTGCTCCATACACAAGACTAAAAGTCTTATTTTGCAGTATGGAACTTAGGATAAGTAAATTTATGAAATCATTAATCAATTAATAAGTTAATAACTAATTAAAATTTTTATATAAAATACAAAATACAAAAAACAATTAAATTTAAACAATAAATATAAATATAAAAAAAAAATCAATTTAAATAATTAAGTCATATCATATCAAATAATTATTTTTTCAAATTGTGATGCCGAAAACAGTTTAAAAATATTTTCTTTGAATTTTCTTGCGTTACTTAAAAGTTGCGTGCTATGGGGTAAAGAATTACAGAGAATTACTGCGAATATGTAGAAATACCACTCTGAAATTAAACTTTTGTATCCAAATGATCTAATTCGTTTTCCCCTGCTTATATCTGAAATACAAAGTCTGCTGTACAGATGACCAGGTTTATGGGTGTATATTATTTTATGTAAGAAAACTAAAACTCTTATGTTTAGTAGATTATCCAAAGAAAGCCCATATAGCTGAGATGAAAACAATGATACACTAGAACGCCTATTAAGTCCATACATGTATCAGATTATGTTGTTAACCCTCCGATGAGTGAGAAGGTCCCTAGGAACCTTTTTGCCTTTTCAAACTGAAATTACTCCTACTTCGGCCACTACAACCCCCCCCCTCTGTATTCCAAGACTATTTTGTTGCGCATCTTTTAGAAAAAAAATGAAGCCGATCGGATCATTACTTTAGGAGTTATTGAGGTTTTAGTGAGAATAATACGCGGACATGTGAATAGGTCCGTATGGACCTTGTACTGAATTTCACTAATAAATGCATGTTTTTGGGCATCAGAAGAAGTTGTAGTTTCGTAAACCAAATCAGTCAAAGTTTAGACAGCGAAGAGTAAAATCGTGTGTGATAGAAACAAAAATATAAATATGGCAGATGCAAGTAATTTGGACGTTGCTGAAATTGTTGTACGCCGTAGTACACGTTACCAGCAAATGACTGCGGATGAAAGGCGTGCAGCTGATAGTAGATTTGCTGATTTTATGGACGAAGACATGATGAAGAAATTGATATTGCTTGGATGAAGAAATTGATATTGCTGCAATTGATAATCATGAAGTTGAGGATGATGAAGATCGCACATACCAACCTGCTGAAGAGTCAGATACCGAAACTGAAGGATACGTCGAGCTAAATGAAGATACTGATGACGACGATGATGAAGAGGAAGAAAATGATGGACAGGAAACGAATGAAAGTTACTATATTGGTAAAGATGGCACCCAATGGAGTAAAAAAGCACCACCAACATCACGCACTCGTAATCATAACGTGGTCTACTTAACAAGAAAGAAACCAGGACCAACAGGAAATATACACGACCCCTATACAATAATGCGTTCAATCATGACAGAGGAAATAATACACTTAGTGCTACGTGAAACAAATCGTAAAGGCAGGGAGGTTACAGAAGCATGGAATTTGGCGAATCCCACGAAGAAAAAGTAGTGGAAGCCAGTGACAGTGAAAGAGTTTGACGCCTTTGTAGCTATTCTTTTGTATGCTGGACTCACAAGATCAAACCATGAACCAGCTATGGAATTATGGGGCGCGACGCGTTGCCCAATATACAAAGCTGCGTTGTCGTACGATCGCTTCATGTGTATAAAGCAATTTATTCGATTCGACAATGGAAATACTCGACAACAGCGATTCATCAACAGCAAAACTGCGGCTATTGACGATATTTGGCAAATGTTGTAACATAACTTGGCAGCAGCTTACACTCCTCATGAAGCACTAACAGTTGATGAGCAGTTGTTCCCTTACAGAGGCCGCACACGCTTCACACAATATATTCCGTCAAAGCCAGCTAATTATGGGAATGATAGGGAATGATATATTCTGGAAAACTGCCAAACCAACAACGGGAGATAAACCAAGGGCAGAACGTAGTACTGGATCTTGTGGAAAAATATTTAGATGCTGGCCGTACTATATACGCGGATAATTTCTTTACCACTCTTGACTTGGCGCGTATTTTGTTGAGGAGGAAGACCGCATATGTTGGTACAGTGCGCTACAACAAAACATTCATTCCACAGGAGTTCAAGAAGAACCCGAAGCGCACCATCAATAGTACATTATTTGGGTTCAACGAAGGGGATATAGCGTTATGCTCATACGTGCCGAAAAAAAATAAAGTGGTGAACGTGCTCTCCACAATGCACTACACCTGCCTCGTTGACGAGCAAACCGAGAAGCGGAAGCCCTATGCCATATTAGATTACAACGCCAACAAATGCGGCGTTGATACCATGGATCAAATGCTAGGCACTTACAGCTGCAAAAGAGCAACACAACGATGGCCGTTGGCCATGTTTTATAATATGCTGGAAGTCGCTGCATTGGATGCTTTTACGATTTACAACGAAATGAAGCCTATAAAAAGGAGTGACAGACGGCGGTCGTTCTTGTTACTGCTAACGAAACAATTGGCCACACCAAATATCGAAGAACGTGCCCTGAACAACCATATAACCTCATATCCAAGTATACGCAATGCGATGTTAGCATTCGATGTCAGGGTAAGAAAAACATCTTCAAATTCAAGAATAGAATATATATTTATTTGTTTTTTATTTTCATTTCAGGTATTACCAATACCGATGGAAGGCAATGCACCGTCGTTTGCGGCTAGGTCAAGTAGACCGTCATGTCGCCTTTGGCGTTCTGCGTACGGGCGGCAGCGGAAACCGCGGGCATACTGCTTCGGCTGCGGTAACGCTGTTTGCGGAGAACATAGCACACGTTTACATCGCTGCAACACTTGCGCACAGGGCTTTTTTATAATAGTCTTAAGAAAATTCAAGCAAAAAAAAAAAAAAATTAAAAAAATTGAAAAAATTATTTTTGTATGTAGAATTTAGTTATAAACAATAAAAACAAAAAAAAAAATCAAAAAAAAATTTTTTATATGAAAAAAACATGATTTACAAAAAAGATCCGTAGGGACCTTTTCACACGGCCGTGAAGTTCAGAACTGTCACTCATCGGAGGGTTAAATGCAACGTTCAATTTCCTTTTATTAGTTGTATCACATTTAGCAAATAGCTCAGAACCATACAGTAAAACAGGCATCAGATAAGTTTTGGCAAGTAGTATTCTTATTCTCATAGGTGTACAATGCTGGGTCCGCCAAAGAGTTCTAATCATAGAGAATGTGCGACCACAAGCATAGTTAATGTGGTTCGACCACGAAAGAGTGTCATTAAAAAAAATTCCGAGATTCTTAGCAGATTTTAATATTTCAATTTGTTGATTATTTATAAATATATTGGGTATAATATTTAGTTTGGCAAGTCGCTTTTGAATTACAATGCATTTAGATTTTTTCGGATTTATTCCTAAACCGTTTGCCGTTGCCCATGTATAAATACGATCGAGATGCTGATTAATAGAGATAATACACTGGTCAATTAAGGCATTAATACAACTGGTATAAAGTTGAACGTCATCCGCGTACATTCTTACATTACAATTTGTTAAAATGCCTGGGAGGTCATTAGAGTACAGTGAGAATAATAGTGGCCCAACAATGGACCCCTTAGGTACTCCTCTTGCCACAGGCAGTGCCTTGGATTTCCGGATTCCAGTTTCAACATACTGATATCTGTTACGTAAGTATGTTGACAATAACTGAGTAGCGGTCGAAGAGAAATTAAAAAAATGATTAAGTTTGTAACAAAGAATGTATCAAACGCTTTTGAATGATCTAATAGTATTAAAAATGTAGTCTTGCCATCATCAAGTTTCTCCCTAATCTCCTCTGTAACATCAACTAAGGCCGTTATACAGCTGTGTTTCTTTCTAAACCCAGATTGACGATCTGTTAACAAGTTTTTGTTATCCAAGAAACAAGTTATTTTGTTACGCATAATACGTTCAAATACTTTAGAGAGAAATGGAAGAATCGCTATTGGTCTATAATCAGAACCAGCTTTGGGTATTGGAACGATTTTAGCTATTTTTCAATTCGAGGGAAAGTAACTTGAAGTTAATATTTTGTTAAATAAAAATGTTATCATTGCAAGTAGTTGAGGTAATAGAATATTTATAAACTTTGGATTAACTGGATAAAACGTCATATTGATCTACTGCAGCAAAAGAAAAAAAAGATTCAGAATCGTTATTCGAATTATTATTGATATAATAATTTTGATCTTGTCACGAAACCCTGGTCATAGCGTACTGGAAATAGCCCCTACTTGTCCAGCTAGCTCACGGACGACAGGGGAGGTAAGACCCGCTATTTCCGGCAGAGGGTCGAACACTAAAATTTATAAAACTCACAAAAAAACTACATAAAAACTAAACTCATAAAAAAAAACTCAAAAACTAAAACAAAACAATGAGCTAACACTGGGACAGCATCCCACAATTACTCAAAACAAAACCCCCATTAAACCCTTACATAAAAACCTACACAAAACTAACAAAAAGGTACTGTATTTTCATAAAAAAACAGACGGACGAAAACCTGCAATAAACAGAACTGAAACAAAACATTTCGAGGACAAAAGATGGAGCTTGTCCCCCCTAGCCTGCCCACCCTGCCATAGTAACATAAATTGAACGATGACTATGTTACCCCACGAACACTATTATCTATTTATATCTATTATCGAACGAACCACTATTATCTATTTATATCCCTACAATTTATGCTTTATTCTTTATATTTTTCTTTCTTTAAAAACTTTATTTAGCAAGAATTCTTTAACTTTTTTCCTATTCTCTTTTTTTTTTAAATTTTCGCCAAACCAAAAAAACTAGCAAAGGTTTTTTTTTCTTAAAATTCCGATGAGGACTGGGCGAAACTATTGGATAAACATCCAATTAAAGTATTAAACTAACGATTTCAACTAACTTACCCCTTTTTTATCCAAAGGCTAGGCGGTTGTATATAACAAAAAAACCAAATTGAAATCAAAGTACTTCGCGGCAGCGCACCAGTTCCCACTTGTGCTTAGCTTGAGAGTTAAAATAGCAATGAAGAGCTAAATTCTCCACCACAACCGCCAAGCTAATTCCGAAATTTACTACACATAGCCGCCATCTCCCTCCTATCCCATTCTTTATAATACCTATTGAGCCTTCGCACTATTTACACTACTCTTACCCTAGGAATATCGATACACTTACGAAGAGTAACGAAAAATAGCGGGAGTCGGTACAAAAGAGCGGAGTCATTTTCATTTGGCTGAAGTATCCAGCCCTAAAACAAAATTATCATTTGTTATTGTTTTGATACCATTGCCATTTCTTTCACTCCCTTTTTCTTTATTACACATTTGCCTCTTCTCATTTCTATTCAGCAAATCAGCTGTTACACTACGTAAAGTTTGCAACCATTCGCATCAATCGAACACGGTTCTTGATTCGTAGATTTACCGATACCAACTTCGCGTATCGTTTGCCATGTTCTTTTGGAGTCAATGACGGAAGAAAACTTTTCAGCGTAAAAAACAGAATTGGCATTTTTAATAATTTTATTTGTTTTTCTTTTAGCAGTCAGATAATCCTCATGAAGCGTTGTAGTCTTAAATCTTTTCCAACGAGCATACGCAAAATCTCTTTGATTGATATAAGTTTTAATTTCAGATGAAAACCAGGGTTTTTGTTTATTACTAATAATTTTTGCCTTTATTGGCACAGTTAGATCAAACAGATAATTTAGATTTTGCTCCAAAAAAGAAAGTTTATCATCTACAGAATACAAAGAATACAAAACATTCCAATCGATTTTAAAAAATTCTTCCTAAAGAATTATAAAATTAATATTTTTGAAATCTCGAAAAGTAATTCCTCAACTGGTATTACAAGTTGGAAATAGTAAGTCATGAAAATGAGATCATACTTGGAGAAACATGACGCAGAAAATTTATCATAGAGTAGTATATTAATTTCATTGCTCACGAGAAACAAATCCAAAAGCGTATTATTAGTTGCAGTGAAATGTGTAGGATTTAAGATATTAGGTGATATTAAACCAAGCGAGGTACAGTCATCATATTCAGATATAAATTTTTGTCCTTCTTGGATTATGCTAACCTTGTCCCAACCCAAATATTAGATTTTTTTTTTGTAAATTTGCAAAACTAATTTTGATTTTTTTAAAGTTTTGTTCAACAAAATATAAAAAAAAGTATTCAACTAATAGAGTTGTTTAACTACACCTCAGAGAATAATTCTACTGAAAATTAAAAATATCCCATTTTTGACTTAGTAGTGACGGTCAAAAATTAAAATTTTAGAGCAAAGTGTGATTTTGGCCAATAATTAATAGTATTCATTTTCCTTTGTTTAGCTATCTGTAACAAAATCTCTTCCGATTTTTTTTAACTCAGACAAAAGAGATTGTTTTCTGAAAATTTAGTGAAACTCCGACAACGTTAACCCTTGCTTTACGAAATGAAAAGTGAAATTTTTGAAAATTTTCGATTTTTCCTGAAAGTATAGCAAAACATTATATTATTCCTTGTGGAATTTTAAGTGCCATTTGCCATGAAAATCGACATACAAATTTTTAATTCAGCATTTTCTAAAAAAAAAAAAATTAACCTGTTTGAGAGCATTGTGCCAAAACGATCCAATTTCTGTTAATGTTAACGCTAATTGGTTCAAAATTTTATGTAGAAACTAGAAATTGTAGTTTAAAAATTGTGAAGAAAGGAGTTAATTTGGATTTACTTTTTTTAAACAATATTTTAAGGCCTTTAAATGCATTTTTCAGCCAATCAGCGTTATTTAACATTAAAACTTTGTGTTAACAGAGTTATTTGCACAACTTTCACCAATATTTTGATATACTTTCAAGAAAAATCAAAAATTTTAAAAATTTTCACATTAGCCCTTTGTCGTTAACGTTGTCGAACTTTTATGAACTTTTTTGAAAACATTTAATTTTAGCTGGGTTAAAAAAAATCAGAAGTAACTTTGTTACAGCTAACAAAAAAACAAAAATTAATACTATTATCTAAATTATTGTTACTCTTACCTACCTGGATGTTATTGATTTTGGCTGATATGGTTGATGTTACTGATATCTTTGCATGTAATGTAAACAAACTGATTGAACAGCAGCCAAACAACAGCAAGCACTTATAGATCCACAATTGCATGATGATTTAGCCGCAGCCTGTGATACATTGAAGAAACCTTTGGCTATGTTGCCGACTGCCTCAATCCTGAGCTTGATTTGGCTAAAGTAAATCGAGGCTTTATTTTGAAACAATAATGTGACGCCGTAGGACTTGTGGGAAAACACGCGATTTACGTCGTCAACTACGCAAAGCTGTTGTAGAGCATGTCTGCGGTTAATTTTTAGATACTACAACACCACTCATTGATCTTATTGAAGCAGCAAAGACGGGCAACAAAAATAGAGTACGCGAAAAAGCTGACATCGTTACCAAACATGCCGGAAAATTGGTGGAAGTGGCCGATCCCGTGTGTAGCATTTCCAACAACGAAGATGGTGTGAAAATTGTTTGCTATGCGGCCGATAAAATCGAGAGCTTATGCCTTCAAGTCATTAATGCTGCGTCGATTTTAACCGTACGACCGCATTCAAAAGTGGCGTAAGAAAACATGACGGCATACCGTCAAGCTTGGGGAGTTCAACAATTGATGACTTTTTGGCAGTTTCAGAAAATCATATTTTGGAAGATGTCAACAAATGCGCCATGGATCTGCAAGTAGGCGACGCCAAGGACTTGCGCACCATTCAAGGAAGATCAGCACGAGTTTGTAACGTGGTCGAAGCTGAAATGGACAACTACGAACCATGCATATACACGAAACGCGTTCTCGAAGCGGTAAAAATTTTAAGATATCAAGTAATGTCAAAGTTTGACCAACGTGTCGATGCAGCAGTTGATGCATTCATCAAATTCCAACAAACATTGAATTTGAGCCAGGGTACACCTAGAAAACAGATTCGGTGCTGACAACCGCATTCAATGCCAATCGAATTGTTCAGTTGCATCAAATGAATTTTTCGTTTGAGGATACCGAATTATTCTCAATACAACTGAAATTCCATTGTCACAGTCTTATTTGTCTTGTGTCAATTGGTTTTCTGTTGCCACAACTGAAAAATTCGGCTACCACAACCGAACCATGCGATTGACTACAAATGGGGTTATCAGAACTGAATCTGTTTTCTGGGTGTACAGACATTGAACTTGAGCCAGTTAAAGACATGACTTTGGAAACTCGGAGTCGATCAAGTGTAGATACGGTGGTCAAACTGTTGATGAATATCCTGAAATTAGTGGAATATGTACTGCAAGAGAAGCCATGCGTAAAATGACTGAAGAAGATAAACAAAACATTTCCCAACAGGTAGAACTTTTCCGACGGGAAAAGCTGACATTCGATTCTGAAGTGGCAAAATGGGATGATATTGGAAACGATACAATCTTTTTGGCTAAACATATGTGTATGATTATGACGAATTTTACACGTGGACGTGAACCGTTGAAAACTACAATGGATGTTATTAATGCTGCAAAGAAAATTTCTGAAGCAGGCACTGAGCTCGACAAGTTAACACGTGAAATTGTAGAACAATGTCCAGAAAGATTGATTGGCACATTTGCAACGCATTGCGTTACTGTAATTTACAATTACATTTATTGTACATCTCATACACGCGTTAAAAAAACGGGTGGCAACAGAATTCAATTCACATTTATCAACTACTGGTTCAACCAGTATTCTAAAATTTGCATCTGGATTTTCCGTTGTCACATATAATCGTAATAGTCTAGCGGCCTTGGTGAGCCACCGAGAATGTACAATTTTCCCTGGTTTGATGTTTGCCAGATCCACTGAAACCACGCCGCTAGAAATTGCATGGGCCATGTCGTATAAGTACTTGGAATCGGTGGAAAATTCAATTTTTTCTGGAGCAGGGGGCATATTTTTCAACTCAATTTTCTGAAAGCCGTCCACCACCTGAAAATATATAAAAATAAAACAATTAAAAACGGTTGACAATTATAATAAATGAGTGATAGCAATAACTTACCGGAAGAGTTTCACAAGTTTCGATTTGACGGCTCAATTTTCCGGTTGCCGATCTTGGTCCAGTGCTGGTTGATTTATCGAAAGCTTCAAACAAATGCCGAAACGGAAGTTCGTTGAAGTGTAGAAGGCAAACGAACCAATGCAATGGTCTTTTTAACAGAAATTCGAATCGTCGTATAATTCCACCGTTTGGGCCAGTGTTTGTTGGCTCACCGTCAGTGCATATGCCAATTAATGCATCCAGTGATATATTTTTATCGTTGAAAAAATCATTTAATTTGGTTGTTTTGTATTCAGCGGTTTCATGTTCCAGTCTTACGTAACCAATCAATTCAGAATTCGGTTCTCTCAAAATAACAAGATGAGGTTCTTTTACCATTCTAGTATGATACTTCTCATCAATTGTATCTCTGGTTAAAGTATCATCTTTTCTGCCATCGAATGAAAATGCTAACAAATTGGTATCATCTAACCGTTTGCGAAGCACTTCTTGTCTGCATTTCTCTTTTTCTCGGCGAACTTTCGATTTATCCATGATGAGAGGTTTGCCATGGATATCTTTCATTTTAAAATCTTGGAAAAGAGCTGTTCCCATTGCTGATGCTACTCTATCTATAGGCACGCCAAATCTGTCACATACCAAGGCAAAGTTAAAACAATCGTATCTCTGTGTGTATTGTGAACTTGTGCTTATATCCAAATCTTCTTGAACCGGTGGCGGTGCGTATGTTGAATCATCGGGATCTTGGTATGTTGGCATTGATGACATAGACGTTGCTCCTTGCTCTTCAATTTCCATCGCAAATCCATCCATTGTTAGACTTCTCTGATTATGTTGATCGTGCATAAACTCTTTGAGGCGTTCGGGAACCAAACCGCATGCACATGGAGCTGCCTTCAAATCGCATTTACATGTTCCAATGAAAAAAATTGTTTCCAGAGATTTTACATACTCTGTAAATTTTTGGGGTTTGTTTCTTCTCTTGATTTGCTCTTGGTATTTGTCAAGCAATCTATTCAATTTATTACATACACTTTTTTTCAGCATTATTTCCATACCAAGTTTTTCCCAAATTCTAATCAACTTATCTTGTACTTGAATAGTGAATGCTTTATAGGACAACTTTTTTTGTTCGCTCAAGTAAAAATAATATCTCAAGATATCCAGATGGGTTGGTAAATTAAGATCAGTCAAATCAGTAGACACACCAAAAACAGTAACATCATGCCTGACTATATTCATGTTCTGACTAAATAAATTTCTAAAGAGAAAAAATAAATAAAATAATAAAAATAAATAAAATAAATAAAAAATAATAAAATAAAGTGCCAAAAATGGTGATTTTTTAAAATGTTTGTATGGGGAACCCCCCAGGAGAGTTCCAGGGGGTGTGCCACTGGCATGGATGGATCGGCCCTCCAAAGTTAGTGGGGGTCGGTCATACATTTGGACTCGATTGGGGCACTCTAAATGGGTCAAAGTGGGATTTTTCAAAACTTGACCCTACGGGACAAAAGTCAACAGTTGGGGTAGTACAATTCGTTTTAGAGGTATGGTTCCTTCGGAAAAGTTTCTTATTTTGATCCCTAGAATACGATTTTCATTGAGCCATGGGCGATTATTAAATCAACCCGCCCTAATATATATATATATATATTGATTCCTTTCGTTCCTATAAGGAGCATAAGGCCAGTATTTTCAAAAAAAAAGTAATTTTTGCCCTTGTAAATCGTACTTCATAATTTTGAAGGGATCAAAAGTTCTTCGATGGAACTGAAATTTTTTCTGCATTAGTTTTTCTAGTAACCTCACAAAATAATAATACTATTTTTTTAAATAAGAGCCAGTTTTTAACTTGTTTTTTTTAGAAATTATCAATAGTCAACTGTATTAGAGAAATTATTAATTTATGTTGTTCATAAGGGGTGTGCTATCTATTGTACCGTTGTATAGTCCTAACAAAAAACAGAGTTGTTAAAATTTTTATTTGTTTTTAACAACGATTTTCTATTCAGTTTTCTACCTGTTAGCACACTCAAACATAGGACACTAAACATACGTAAAAATGTTTTATTCGGCTATTCTCAAATGATGTATTTTTTCAATTTAATTTTTAACAACTCTGTTTTTTGTTAGGACGATACAACAACTAGTACACCCCTTGTGAAAACCCTTATTGTATTTCAGAAATACGCAATTGTATTTCATAAAAATACAAATATTTACAATTAATAAATTTGAAAATAAATTGATAACTTCTGAAATACAATTAATAAAACTGAAAATCAATTGATTATTTCTGAAATACAATTGACAAATCTGAAAAACAATTGATAAAACTGAAATTCAATTGATTACTTCTGAAATACAATTGATAAATCTGAAATACGATTGATAACTTCTGAAATAAAATTATGCTGCTATTTGTTTTTTGTTTGCATTAAATTAAATTTTTATTTTCGTTTTTTAATATTAATCATAATTTTATTAACAACTTAATATGTGACAGCGCATAGAGAAAGGGACCTAAGGGTAAAAAAATCAATTTTTTTTTTGTGGACAACATCTGAGCATCGAATGAGACCGATCCCATGCTCTCCTGAGCTTAGGTCCCTTTCTATCCTTAGGTCCCTTTCTATTTTGCGCGTTACATATATGTATGTATATGCATATTGATGGTTAAAAGTTGATAGCCTTTTTCTGTACATATTTAACAATTTGGGAGAAGTATGTGAAATAATTTTATGGAGATATCCATGCCTATTAACACGAAAAGTATGCGACTCTTAGATGTCACAATAAATTATATTCAAATTTTTGTTCGAAAACTTCAAAAATATTATGACCTGGTATCGATACAATCATAACATTGAAGTTTTTAAATTTTATTGTTGTTTTGTATTGAAAGTTGTTACTTTCAGTCTTAAAAGTGGTCTTCTAAGCCAGTCCCAATGAGTCACAAGTAGAAATTGGCACCATCATTTGGCATACTTATCTCAAATTATAAAAAATCATTCCAGAAATGTAAATTTATTACCATTCATTTCTTTATGTGATAGTGTTTAATATAGACTGAATTATTTTTTGTTCCTTGTTTTTATTAAAAATACGATATTTATATTTTTTATTTAAGTGCCTTTAAATACAAACATACTTTTAAGAGATTAAACTTTAAGATATGAAATTTTTGGCTTTACAAATAAATTTTAAAACTATTAATCATCATATAATTTTAAAACAGAAGAAATTTTTTTTTATAATAATGTCTTATTTACCTCATTTAAGATAATTAAATCATCCTATATTGAAATGGAATCGCTCCTTCATTTTCGAAGTAGTTAGCCAGTCTATCTCTTATCTGTATTGCATTTTCAGATGACCTACGTGCATGAGAAATTAAGCGACGTAGTGGCCGAGCATCACTGCCTCTAATTTCTTCACGCCAATCTCCTTCTTGAACCGTTCAATCTTCTCTTTCGCGATCTATATAGTTTGCTGAGCAATACCAACTTTTATGCACTCACAATATATTTTCCATAACCGATTGAGGTTTATTTAAAAAGTAATAGGTAAAGTTTGTTTTCAATTGATGAATCCATTAAAATACATTAAAAAATATTGTTTAACTTTTTTAGTCAACCAATAAAAAACAAACCAGAAAAAAATATGTATCGTCTGTAGGAGTTGTTATTTTCAGTCAAATATTCTATTTTTAGATTTCTATTTTTTGAAAAAATTATTTAAATAATTTCGTTGTTTTCTGTTTTAAAACAAAAAATTCAAATATTTTCGGTTTTCTTTTTTGTTAAAATAGTTTGTTTATATACAAAATTATTTCAATTCAAAATACAAGAAATTCTTTACTCATACACACAAATATACCCAACAAAAATATGAACGTGTCTGTTGTGTATGGTGTAGTGTTTTGAAAATCGAAACAAAAAAAAAACTTTCAAATATGAAAAAACAAACCACAAAATCGTTTTTTTTACGTTTTGTCAGTTAAAAAATTGATGATTGTTTTAATAGACTTTTCAATTATTTTTATTTCTTTTCTGGATTGTTTAAACAATGTTTGAAAATAAATAGCAAAATGGTTTGAATATAATGAAAAATCAGTAGTCCTTTTTTAATAGCGTTTTCAATTAATTTAATATGTATTTTAGGTTGTTTTTAAGGATAAAATATTGTGAGTGTGGTCGTTCATCATAATAAAGTTATGTAACGCAATACACCCCAATACAATGGTTTCACAATTTTCCGGATAACACTCGATTTTTGTTAAAAGAATCCTCCATCGTGCACACAAAATACCAAAACTGTTCTCTATAACTCTACGAGCTCGCAATAATCTATAATTAAAAAGAGATTTTGTTGTGTTCAAGTTTGTTCCAGCATAGGGTCGCATTAAGTTTCTTCTTAAAGGAAACGCAGCATCGCCAACAAAGAAATGTGGAAAAGGTGTGGAAGAAGGGAATAACGGTTTACTTTGTGGCACAGGTATTGTATCAGTCACAACCCCTGGCCAAATGGGCATAAAGGAAAAATTCCTGCAAATTAAAAAAATATGATTTCAATATGATTTTAAAGTTGGTCACTTTTAATCATTCATAAAAGCTTTTTTTTATCGCGCATTAAAAATAGAAGTTGGATTTTAATCTTTGTCCAAAAGTGTTTTAGAACTTAATTTTAATCATTAATTAAAAACGTAAATATTGCTATTCGATCGAAAGTGTAAAAAAATTAATCATCTTGAATTAAAAAAAGTTTTTATACTAAATTTTAGTCTTAAATAAAAAAGTATTTTAAAACTAAATTTTTTTAAACTTTACATTGATAACGAATTTAAAGTTTTTTGAAAATTAATTTCAATCTCAATTTAAAAGTGTTTTTCATTCAGTTTTGGATTGAATAAAAGTTAGTTTTAATATTTGATTAAAAGTCTATGTCAAGTAAATTTAAATTAAAAATGTATACGATCTGGATTTATTATTGAGTTAAAAAAGTTTTAAAACGTATTTTTAATCTTGTATTAAAAGTATTTTTAAACTTAATTTTAATCTTGGATTGTTTCAAAACTTTATTTCAATCTTTTATTAAGAGTGTTTTAAATCTTGATAATAAATCGTTTGAAAAATAGATTTTATTGTTGATTAAAAACCTTTCTAAGACTGGATTTTATATTGATAAAATTATACAAATTATACATAAATTGGTGCAAGTACGCGCCACAAGACACTGCAAGTATCCAGAACAATTTTTCGGACTGTAGATTTCCCCAGCTTATGGCTCTATGCAATTGACTGCAAAGAAGCTCCGTGTCCTAAATTGCTCAACAAATATTTTAGAGCTTCAATAAATACAATAGTCGTGAAATACTTACAGCAATGTAATCGCAAGTCTTTCTTCTGGATGAAGTCTTTGTTTGGGTTTTTTCAAAGAACTACCAATCAACGTTAAAAGCAATTCGAATATGTTTATGGACCTGCGAGTATGCAAAAAAATTGTTCTTCGTCCATACTTTTTATCTTTGAAAACATCTTCCGGTTGTATCCACTTTGGGAATAATCCTGATTTATTGGACGGACACTCCATCTTCTTCTACGTTTTTATACCTTACACCACTATGTGGTCAGGGTATTATAAGTTTGTGCTGATGTTTCTAACACCAAAAAATATTGGTCCTAGACCCACCTTATAGTATACCGATCGACTCAGAATTTTTTTTTATTTCGATTTAACGATGTCCGTCTGTCCGTCCGTCCGTCTGTCTGTCTGTCCATGCATTCTTGTGCGCACTCTACAGGTCGCAAATATTAAGATATTTTGATGAACCTCGGTACAACGACTTATGTCGGCCCAAGGACGGAGCCTATTGATTTTGGGTACAATCGGTCCATGTTTAGACCTAGTGCCCACATAAGGGTCCAACCAAAATTATATTGTTTATAGGCTGCAGGTCGCAAATATTAAGATATTTTGATGAAATTTGGTACACCGACCTATGTCAGCCCAAGAACGAAGCCTATTGATTTTGGTTAACACCGGTCCATGTTTAGACCTAGTGCCCATATAAGGGTCCCCGCAAAATTATATTGTTTATACGCTGCAGGTCGCAGAACATTTCCTTGTATCCATTTTTTTATAAAATTGGTTGAAAAGTATTTTGAATCAAAAGAAAAAAATACACAATTTGCGCTTAAAATCAAATGATTGTTTTTTCTTTATTTAAAAAATGTCAAAAACATATGATACGTTTACGTGTATCCATAAATGGAATTTTTTGATCCGGCACGGTACAGCTACGGCACATTTACGTTTACGGTCCCATAATCCGCCCTTAAAGGTTATTGTAGCAAAACTTCAACGTTCAAAGTTTGCCTATAAAAAATACACAGACAAAACACATTTTTTGTACACACACAGAACAGAATCGTTGTGGCAACCGAATTTGTTGCCAACCGAATTTTGGTAGTTCCATGAACTATCGCATCATTCGGTTGCATCTATCGACATTTTCAGTTGTACCTACATATAAGCACAATACCAAATAGTTGGTCCAATCGAATTCAGTAGACCCGACCGAATTTTTTTAATATATTCTACCGATTTAAATAAAAACACTGTTTCCAATATTTATAATATTTTTTTTTAATTAATAGAAAGTAAAGATATGTTAGAAACATTAATAACATTAATAATAATAATAATAATAATAATAATAATAATAATAATAATAATAATAATAATAATAATAATAATAATACTAAAATAATACATAAATTTATATTTATTAAAGAAACACGTCAATTAAATAAAACACGTCAATTATAACAAATTATGGATTTATTTGCAGCACAAGAATATTTTTAAAAATTTTTTTATTATGATTTTTTTTTGACACTAATTACAATTTATTTTATTTGAATTCGGTGATCAAAACAGAAACTCTATCACAAATAAAATTGCGTTTCGGTTAGTATAACCAACATTTAGTAAATTTTATTTAGTAACATATTAGTGAACGTTTATTTTCGTCAATTCGGTTATTACAACTAATTTAGTGTGGAAAATGTTTTATTCTAATTTTTTTGGATGGTTACCACTATCGAATGGTTTGAGCAAATTTAATTTTAGGTAAATTTGGCTGGATATACCGAATTCTGTAAAATAAGAACGTTCATTCTGTTGATATTACAAATCTTTTGTCGCCTATGAAAGATAATGATTTTTGTGATTGATAATTTACAATTTCAACACAGATTCTTTTGTATTTATAAAATTATAGTAATTGCAATAATTTTACAACTGATTAGTTTTCTGTGTGTACCAACAATTTATTTCGATTGTAAAAACCAAATTAACCATGCATCGAAATATGTTCCTGGGACAGCCGAAATTTATATCCCCATCTGCGCTTTTGTTATTCAGTTGGCAATAAATATGATGACAATGAATCTGTGTGATATTAAAATCGAATGTTTTTGCTTATCCCAGCAGTAAAAACGGCTACTTCTTTCCATCAGTGTGTTTAAAACGCACTACTGGTATTAATATAGAACCAAGTGCTTTAAGGCAAACCATCTGGTAGAAAATTATGCCTTATATCACCAAAAACACAATCGCTAAAATGTTAAATTTTCCCTGAAAACCCCGTATCTGCTGGGATGAAAAACTTTCAATATATAATACATATATTTTCCATAAAAAAGTTATGAAAATCATAGGGAGTTTCCACAAATAAAATTCCCCAGCTTCAATAGATTTTTATTTGGAAAGAATTTATCGTTAGATTTTCAAGACTATTCTTTAGGAAAAACTCTAAAGAGTGCAATACCCAAATGCGTAAACATTTTGTTAAGTTTTATAACAGTTTTGTAAATCAAATTAACATTTAAAACAGCAATAAATTTCATTTATAAGTCTGTTATAAAAACCAACAAAGTTATTATGCACTTGGAAATTAAAGTTTTCCTTTACAAACCAATACATATTTTAAATAAAATTTTCTCATTATTTTCTTTACAGATATATTAAAAATCGACAAATAAGAGAAGTGAATTCGCCGAAAATCAAACCTGAATCCAGAAGATAATAATATATATTCCGTATGTGTTATTCCCAATCTTTCTACTTAAATAGTGCTCAGCCTGGTATTTTAAATATTATTGCTACACTGAGATAATTTTTCAAGTGTCTCATACTATAATACCAGACCGTGAACTCTTACTAGGAGGATTGTGAATACCGATATAACTTTTGTTTTTTATTTCAAAATTGTAACTTAGTAACTGTAAATTACGAAATATTTATCTTAAACAAACATAAAAAAGAAAAATATTCTTTAAGAAAATTTCTCTATCCCAAACTTGTGTGGTTAATTTTTGGTTTGGTATTGAAACATTCTTTAAAGAGACTCTCAGATTCTGATAATTTTTCACCAAAGAAAGTTCCTCTGATTTTGATAAGTTTTTTGATTTTGAATTCTATTTTCTACACAAGTAAAAAAAAATGATATGGAGCCATATGAAGTTATATTTAAATCATGCGCGGTTCCAGCAATTAATATAAGGGGAAAAATCATACGCCTCAGTGGACAACTCAATGTATTTGTCTACTGTGGCGTATGATTTTTCCCCTTATATTAATTGCTGGAACCGCGCATGATTTAAATATATATAATCTTTTATGTAATTAGATATAATTATATCCGAAAAATGAGAACGTCTTATTGTATCATATTGTATCGAATTGTATACAATTGTATACAATTTGGTACAATTTGATACAATTTTATGCAATTCGATACAATTGTATCCGAATTTTGTCCTCATCCAATTACATCAAATTATATCTTTTTGTATAAAATTATATAAAATATTATAAAAGTGGACATAGTTTGATACAATTATATCTAAATATTAACCTTATACTTTCTATCATATTATATAGGACCATAGCTAACAATATACATACAAAAATTATTTTTTTAAATAAAAAAAATTTTCAATTACTTGTAATTGTTCTTTTTTGAATTGCAATTACAAATACTATGTAATTGTAGATGAGTTTTTTTTTCAATTACAATTACATGTGTGTAATTGCATGTGTAATTAATTACAAAATGTAGTGATTAACCCCAGGCCTGCTGGAGATCTTATAATTTCGATAAATCTTCCATTAGTTTTCTCCAGATTTATTATTATGACAGTGCAATAAACATGAAAAAAATTTTATTTTAATTTAGTAATTTTAAAATAAAGTTAACAACACTGAAATTTTAAAGTTAATAGGATTATGATATACAACCAAGATATAAGAAATCAGTCAAGTGTACTTTATAGTATAGAGAATTTCGTATTAAAGCTTCAGTGTTGTTAATGTTATTCGTGCTAAAAAAAAACAAATTACTCACGCACGATCATTTCGTTTCTTACTCAGCACACACGAGTATATTAAAAACTTACAATCAGAAAATTCTCAAGCAAAACAGTAAAAATTACTAAAAACATATGATGCAAAAAATAAACTCACACCCGAATCATGCACGGGTTATTCTTACTCACGCTCACGCACGAATCACTTAAGTATAGTAATTATTACTCACGATCACGTGTGAATAACGTGACTCACGAACATTTCGTGTGATGCGCCAATCCCTAGTAATTACTAAATCTAAAACTAGTGCAAAATCATTGATAACATGGAACCAAATATAATACAATACGGTTTTATATGGACCTCATATATTTTTATATAAAAACACTTTGAAAAAATTGCCTATGCATCCCACATATAATTATAGATGATTTTATAAAGAACGTTATAAGTTATATATGGGTTCATATTCGTCAATATATAATCATAACTAACACCAATTATAAAATATTTCTTATATGGATCCACATAGTTTTATATTATTATGTATAGTGTCATACTAAATTATATATAAACGTACATGTAATTATATATTTTATATGTTACTTTATGTACTTATATATAGCACATACATATGTATGTAGGCCAATATGTAATAATATAAAATCACATATGTCTCCATATTAAAACCTTTGAGGAAAAAATATCTAATATATGACTATATAAAAGGATATATGCTTGAATTTAAAAGCATATGTGGCCATATGTAACTATAAGTTACTATATGCAATTACATAAAATAATATATGATTATATCAAAACTTTTTTACTCGGGTATGTAAAACTTTCAGTCAGAAAAACTTTTCATAATGAAAAGAAAGTGGCTGTAAAGTATATTTATAGGGCAATATTAAAAAATTAAGGTTGAGCGAAAAATGCTTAGATTAGGAGAGGATTTTTCAGGATGTAAGAGCATAGGCGTAGATAGGCCGGTCTGGGGGGGCTGCACCCCCCAGAAATAGTTTAGCCCCCCCCCCACAGATTTTTTTTTTAACATTTCATTTTTACTTGAAATAAAAATTCTTATCCATTTTTGACTCAACTTTCTTATGAAAGTAGATCGTCAGTAATGACCAGGGCAAGAAATGTTGTAAAAATCGTGTTTTATATACATAAAGTATCATACTTGGGATTTTTTCATTGGCATTAAAATTTCATTATCACTAGTTGACTAATGCTAATGGCAAAAAAATTTCATTACCATTTAATGGTACTGAAATTTTCTGGCATTAGAATTTGTAATACTAATGCTAATGAAATCGCACTAATGCCTTAAAAACTATGAACAATTGAGTAAAAAAAAGCATTTGTTTACAAAAAAAAGGGGGATGAATAGATTGCTTTTTCTTTAACTAGCCACCGAACTTTGTTCTATGAAATGGGTGTTATAGTCCCTAGATTATAAATTTTAAAAAACCGCACTTAAGAAATTGCAAAATAATCGCGGAACGCGAAAAAAGTCTTTATGGTACAAAATTTTAATTAAAAAACTTAATCAGCGACTTTCATTCTGCAAACAAACATTCTAATGTAAAAATTTTCCTTTTGTAAATTTTTTTTCCGCGACTTTTGACGCGATTTCTTTTTTCAATTAATCACCGAACTTTGTTCTATGAATTGGGTATTATAGTCCTTAGATTATAAATTTTAAAAAACCACACTAAAAAAATTGCAAAATAATCGCGAGACATGAAAAAAGACTATATGGTACAAAATTTTAATTAAAAAACTTAATCAGCGATTTTTATTCTGCAAACAAACATACTGATGTAAGAATTTTCCTTTTTGTAAATTTTTTTCCCGCGACTTTTTTCGCGATTTCTTTTTCAATTAATCACAGAACTTTGTTCTATGAATTGGGTATTATATTACCTAGATTATAAATTTAAAAAAACCACACTTAAGAAATTGCAAAATAACCGCGGAACGCGAAAAAAGACTTTATGGTACCAAAGTTGAATTAAAAAACTAAATCAGCGATTTTTATTCTGGAAACAAACATACTGATGTAAGAATTTTCCTTTTTGTAAATTTTTTTCCCGCGACTTTTTTCGCGATTTCTTTTTTCAATTAATCACCGAACTTTGTTCTATGAATTGGGTATTATAGTCCCTAGATTATAAATTTTAAAAAACCACACTAAAAAAATTGCAAAATAATCGCGGAACGCTAAAAAAGACTTTAATGAGAATGTATGATATGTATGGTGCAATATACGACAAATATCTTTATATGTGATTACATACATTTACATATATGGGATCTCTGGTTGTGAGTATTTAGTCATATATGTTTTCATATTTTTTATATGTGTTCATACATCATTCATATGCGATCACGAATGATTTCATATACTAGAGCGTATGAACATGGTTATTTTTAACCGGGTAATGAATTAATTCTTCAAAGCTCTGCGTAGAACTTATATTTTCTTTAATCAAGGCGCAGTGGACCCCAAAAAGAAATAAATTGAATCCAAATATAATTTTGAATTGAATTGTGAAGAGTTTTATGAATATTTGAAGAAATGCGACAGTAATATATTGATTAAAACTGGAAGCGTTCAAAAATATTCATGAAACTCTTGAGAATTCGTATCAACATATATTCCCGAAAATGTATGCAAAAAATTTGTTAATCACTGTTTTTTTGTTGTTTATTCAGATACTACTAATTTTAGTTCAGAATAATTTATTATCCTTTTTTGTGAAGATTTTTTAATGAAGGCCTAGTGGACTTCAGAAAAAAATTTAATTCAGAAACTATTTCTAGTTATATTTCTCAGGGGTATGGCATCACCAAAAAATAAGTTATAAAAATATTGTTGCCGCTTTGTTAAAAAAATTGACAATTTTCTTCTTTTATTTAAATTTAAATAATAACAAACAGCAAAGCAAAAAAACAAACGGATATCTCAAATTGTATTATTTGAATATATTCCGCGCTTGTTTTTTTTACTTATTTTGAGCATTTTTCAGGAGTTTTTGAGTTTTAAAATATAGGCTCAGCTGATACTAAACTGATACTAAATAGTTGCTCAGGTAATACTAAATTTCAGCGCCCTCTACCGGTGAGTAGTGTAAGTTTTGATTTCCTATCTCCATAATTAATAGTCTCTGATATTTCTGATATTATTAGAGTCAAATAGAATTTTGATATCAATTTTCAAGGGTTTTATGAATATTTGAAGAAATGCGATAGTAATATGTTGATTCAAATTGGAAGCGTTTAAAAACATTCCTGAAATTCTTTACAATTCCCCAGCAAAAAACCTGCTTCGCTGGATGCAGCTTTGTAAGGGAATAAATAAAATTAATCCCTTACAAAGCTGCTTACGGAAGGCATGATTTTTCCATACAAAGGGCCCGCTTGGAAGCACGTTGTTTTGTGAGAAAAAGCGCATTATTCGGTGCTGAAAAATTGCAGTAAATTCATGTTTTTCGTAAGTGCATTTAACCGCAAATAAATTCATGCACTTTTTTTGGAAAAAGTCTTTTTTGCTGCTGAAAAGATGCAGTAAATTCATGATTTTCATTGAGGACATTTAAACGCGACTTCTTATGAAAATAAATGCATTCATTTGCCGACTTCAAAATGCAGACTGACTCATGTTTATGTGGCGTCTATTCATTAAACTCTACTAAAGAAGGGTAAAACACGATTGAGATGACTCAGATTTCGTGCGCATTAATCTTTGGATAACTTACATTTTATTTTACTCCCTTACAACCTGCTTCGTCGTAAGGGAATAGCGTAGCACTATAATTTTTTAAATAACTTGCTTACGATTTGCTTCGTTTAAGGCAGTTTTACAGGGTATACAATCAAATTGCAAAATTTTTTGTGTATTGTATACGCATAAAGTGGCGCAACTCTGTAAAACAGAATTTGTAGCGCGTTTTTAAGCGCTTCGTATTTTTACTGCTTCCAAAATACCAAAAATTTTTTGCTGGGATTAATTTATTAAAAAAAATTGTCCTCTTTTTTAAGACAAATGTCCTTCTTTTTTAAGGATGACGTCCTCTTTTTCTCAAAATGGAAATGGCAACCCTAAATAGGAAAGAAAACAACGAATTAGTTACATTGCATTCAAGGCCTTACTTGGGTGAGATGTTTAAGCTGTCGCACTTTAGTATAGTTACGTTTGTTATGTGGGATCATGTGTTCGATTCCTACCCAGATAGAAATTATGTGTGGTAATAAATTAGAAGCACTGGCCAAGCACAAGTGGACCGCGGCGTTAAAAAAATAAGTACTGGCAAACCACTAAATTTGGACGCTTTATTTTCCTAAAACATTATTTTGTTTTTGAAAAAGAAGCTCCAGAAAAGAGTGGATATTTAAATATTTTTTGACCCCACAATACAATATCATCATCATGAATCATCTATTTTTAGATTAATTTAAAATTCTTCAGTGATGATAATTTGGTAGCAGGGAAAACACTTGATTTTTGTGTGCCTTGGTGCTATCTCAAAGCATTAAAAAGATCAGTGCTATCATTTGGGTGTCAGGAGAGCACTTTAATTTTTTTATTGGGGCGTTGGGAAACCATTTGATTTTTATGTTTCTAAGTGCTTTCCCAGGGCTTTGTAAAGCATAGGCACCACCGTCGAACGCTGTTATCATTTGGGGGTTGGGAAAGCACTGACAACAAGCACTCTGACCATCCATTTCGGTGCTTTGCCAGTGCTGGCCCCTTTGTAATTTTCCACCTGGGTAAAGCCAACGGGTTGTTGAAAAAAATTATCATATAGAGACAATCTGACAATCAGAACATCCCTACGGGAAATTTTAACAAACTGTCACCGAACTGGCCTCTTTATATGAAATAGAGTGCCCACTTTTACATTGCGTTGTCATAGGAGGGAGAAATTTACACCTTGTGACATGTCATAAGACAAATCCCAGGACAGGTCCCTGAACTTTGTTTTTTATGAGAGTTAAGTAACCTGTCCTAGGATTTGTCTTGTGACATGTCACAAGGGGTCAATTTCCCCCTGCTATGACAACGCTATGTAAAAGTGACCACTCTATTTCATATAAAGGGGCCAGTTCGGTGACAGTTTGTTAAAATTTCCCGTAAGGATACAATTGGCGACGCCTATACAAAAAAAGGCAGAAACTAGATCTAGTCTGATTTGAAAATTATAATGTATTTATTATTTCTAGAGAAAAAGGCTTGTTCTTCTTCTTACATGCTAATTAAAAAAAACCTTTTGTCTTATTACACTATGGAACATTTTTGGGATTATTGTCTGGGGGGTGAGAAATTCCAAGTCAGGGTGATGGTACTAGGTCAGTATAGTAAAACCCTCAAAGGGTTTGGCGTTCGTCTGTGTCATTTTTTTTATGACCTTTTAAATTTTTTCCTTATCTTGATGTTTTTTTGCTTAATTGTAACATTTTGGCAAAAACGTAGTTTAACATAACTCGAGAACCACTTGTCCGATTTTGATGAAACAAATTTAGAAAAATTTAGAATTACAATTTCTTTAATCCGTTCATATAACGTTTTCCTATATGTGCAACACTTTCGAAGTTAAAAATGAATGTATGAAGGGAAAAAAGTATTTTTTGCCTAAAAATTTAAATATTTTTTTTTAAAAATTCATAAAAAATCCAAAATGGAAAAAAGTGCCAAAACTAATTACTTTCGCGTAAAGTCACATAACTCATGAGCAAAAAAAGACATAGATCATGAAAATCGATGCACGCGTTTCTCATTTATTCACAATTAGGTAAATGTATGAATTTCAAAAATTTGCTCCAGATATGCACAACATTATTTGGAGAAAACATTGACACTCACAAGCCGAACTCTCTTATATTTTTCTACTGTACTAAAAGAGAAATATTGATGTGGCAACACTGGTTCTGTAATGTTCACATAAAACATGCATTGTCATTATACTTCTTCTCTTTCTCACACTGGTTCTGTGATTTTTGTCATTCAACAAAAGCCGACGAACGCGAACAGTAAAAGTGATTTTTCTCCAGTTTTTTAAAAGTGAACAAAAGAGAACAGAATATGGAACTGTGCAAGCCAGATATAAATAGCTTTTGCTACTGCTGTGGTCAATATGTCTCAACACATAAAAAAAGGGGAAATTTCAGTACTGATTTTGTTCAAACATACGAGATGTACTTCAACCAAAATGTTATAGTGTACGAAAATTGGGTACCAAATATAGTGTGTAAAAGCTGCTACAACCGTCTAATGGATTGGAAAAATAGAAGACGTGAAAGTATGCCATTCGGTATCCCAATGACTTGGACTAATCCTGGCGAAGGTCACAATCCATTGAATTGCTATGCATGTGCGAATAAAGGAGCCGCAAAAAGGATAAGAAAATCGTATAATTACGTTGGTGTTGCAAGTGCCGCAACACCATTGCCTCATTCGGACCACATTCCTGTGCCAAAAGCTTCTAGCCCAGATATTTTCTCTTCTACGACTGCTCCGACATATCATGCACGTGATGATTCCCCATATGAGCCATCAGTATCCAATGAGCCAATTTTAATAAATCAAAATAAGCTTGATTCAATTGTTGCCAAGTTGGAATTAACACAGCATAAATCGGAAGAATTGGCTTCCATTTTGAAATCAAACAATTTGTTGGCACCCGGTGTGAAAGTCACAGCTTATCGAAGTCGTCAGGCAACACTCCAAAGTTTATTCCTTGTGAATGATGAAAAAACTTCTGCATATTACCCGGATGTAGGAAAATTGATGGACGCAATGGAAATAAAATATGAAGCAGATGACTGGAGATTATTTATTGACAGTTCAAAACTCAGCTTGAAGGCGGTTTTACTGCATAACACCAATAAAAAACCTTCCGTTCCAATCGCCTACAGTACAGAAACGAAAGAAACATATGATGCACTGGAAAATATTTTAAAAATGGTTAACTACGCCAAACATATGTGGCGCATATGCTGCGATTTAAAAGTTGTAGCAATGCTTTGCGGTCTTCAAAGCGGCTATATAAAATATATGTGCTTTTTGTGCGATTGGGACACACGATTTTCTGGTGACCAATATGCATGCCACGGATGGAAACTCAGAGAGCACAGCAGGTTACAAACGGCCAATATTATTCGTGAGCCTCTAGTGCCGAAGGAGAAGATATTGCTGCCTCCACTGCATATTAAACTTGGAATTGTTAAGAATTTTATCAAAACTGTCGCCAAAAGAGATGAAGTTTTCTTGTGTTTGAAACTAATTTACCCGAGACTCAGCGAAAGTAAAATTAAAGAAGGTAAGTTATAATATCACATTCATTTCCCATGATTTTCCATCTTAAAAAATTAATTTTTTCCAATCAGGCGTACTAAATGATCCAGATATACGAAAGCTGATTAAAAGTGACGCATTCAACAATATTTTGATTGACGCTGAATTGAATGCATGGCAGGCAATCAAAGAAGTAATAGAAGGCTTGTTGGGAAAGCATCGTTCTAACAACTACGATGTTTCTGTCGCAAGGATGTTAAGAGCATTCTCGGAAATTGGTGTCGACATGTCCTTGAAAATCCATTATTTACATCATTATCTGGACTACTTCAGCAAACAATTGGCTACCGAATCTGATGAACAAGGTGAACGCTATCATCAAGTTGCTATGCCATTTGAAATGAGGTAATACTGATTTTTTATTTTTTCAAACTCATTTTAATAAAACAAAAACTTACAGATATAGAGGCAAAAAGTCGCCGAGTGCAATAATTGCGGAAATTTGCTGGTGGAGTAAGTTAGTGTGGCAAGACAAGGATGATCTTGATGATAAAGAATTTTCAGGAGATGCAGAAGGGCCAACAGTGGAGTCACACATTGACATTATGTGTGGTTCAGAAACTGATGATAGCGATGAATGCGATGCCACTAGTCCCGAACAACCACCATCGAAAAAGTCTAGGCAATATTTATTAAAATAAAAAAAAATAAATAAATAAAATAAAAATACAAAATTATAAAAATGTTTACTTAATTTTTTTAGTAGTTTATGGCCAGAAGTCTGGAGTTATTGGGGAAAATTTATGAAAAAGGCGATAAATGACACTTTTTTGAATAAAAACAAATATCAATATTCTTGTCAAAATGGGATACCTTCACTTAATTGTAAATAAAAGCAGAAAGCGTTAAATTTTGTTTATAGGTTATGTGACTTTACATGATTAATAACACTTGATCCTTTTTTCCGTTTTGGATTTTTTATGAATTTAAAAAAAAAAAAAATTTTTATTTTTAGGCAAAAAAATATTTTTTTTTCTCCACAAATTTATTTTTACCGGTAAAACTGTTGATTATAAAGAAAAACGTTATATGAACGGATTAAAGAAATTGTAATTCTAAATTTTTCTAAATTTGTTTCATCAAAATCGGACAAGTGGTTCTCGAGTTATGTTAAACTACGTTTTTGCCAAAATGTTACAACTAAGCGAAAAAACATCAAGATAAGGAAAAAATTTAAAAGGTCATAAAAAAAAATGACACATACGAACGCCAAACCCTTTGAGGGTTTTACTATACTGACCTAGTACCATCACCATGTCTTGGAATTTCTCACCCCCCAGATTGGCTGTTGTACTGTGTTAGCGGCTAATTGAAGGATTTTTGTTGTTGTTTTCCATGTTAATTTGTTTTATTAAACTCTAATAAAATTCAAAACATTTTTATGAATACAAGCCTTAATATCAAACATCCCAGTGTAAAAACGGTAATGACATATAATTATTTTTTGGACTACCAGTAATGACACCCACTTACCTTCTGTAGTATTTTAAAACATATAATAATGAGTTACTGATAATGACTTATTTTTATCAATATTTAAAATAGAAAATAATTTTATATATTTTTTTGAAAATATTTTGAAATCTATTTTTAGACTCAATATTTTTTAAACACTGGTAAGGATATATGTAACCACATATTTTTTGATTTTTTGTATGTTGGCGAGTAAGCTTACTTGTGTGCAGCAGGTCAATTGTGTTTTTATATATTAAATATTACATGTCGATATAGCTCAGATGGTAGAGCTGTTGACTGGCAATCTGTAGACCCAGGTTCGATTCCCGCACCAGCAAATTTTATTAAAAAAAAAATACAATAAAACATTTTTTTTTTATATAATTAATTTTTTTGAAAATCTATTTTTAGACTCATTATTTTTGTCAGTACTGGTAAGCACATAGGTAACGATATATTTTTTGAGTTTTCGTATGCTGGTGTGCAACGACAACTCATTATTTTTGCGACATCGCCATATAAAGGTAATAAGAAATGTAATAACAAAAGTTACTAGTTACCATTACCAAGTATGTAGTTACATAACCACATATCTGGTAATGATTTTCTACATTGGGATATTAATTAAAATTATAAAATTGCATATTAATTACAATACTAATTGCAGCTGTCTACAGGACGTTAAAATAACACTGTAGGTAATTCAATCTAGATTACGATTCCATTAACATTTACCAGAAAACAGTTAAGAGCCAGTATTTTCAAAATTTTGAAGGACCAGGGATAGCTCAAACATTCTTCGATTGAGCTGAAATTTTTTCTGGATTAGTTTTTCAGTATGCTCACAGAATAAGCCCCGACTAGCGGGTTTCGGACCAACTTTAAAATCGTACTTAAAGTTTTATTCAATACTTTAATTTAAGTACCAATATTGTTGGAGTATGCTACTAATTTCAGGTATAATTTAATCATGCTTTCAAAAAGCTACAAATTCAACTTGATTACACTCGAATTACGTTAATGTTTGTAAGGAAATGATTTACAGAAATATAAAATAATATTCTTCACTATGTTTCGGTATGGAGAGATCAATTAGTTATATTACAACAAATTTATTGCAATGCTTACAGCCATTCAGTCATCCGGCTCTAATTTCAAATTCATTACAAGTGCTGTTACCATTTGCGTTGCGGTCACCTGCTTCCTAGCACTCATCGTACCAATTGTGGATATATCCCAAAGCCTTCAAGCGTGCTGTTTTCTTCTTTTTTATTATTTTCTTGCTCTGATTCACAATATGTTTTAAAAGCAAATACGGTTTCAGAAAAAAGGAGATCAATTTCTGAGGAATCATTTTCTTTTCTTTTATAAAATTTCATTAGGAGCTGGCGGTCGTGGTGCGGTTTTCCGTGCATTAGAAGAAGACGGTAATGATGGAGTAGTGAAGTCTATCTGTTTATTAGGAGACGGTGATATAGCTGACAGTTGAATGGGAGACAGAATGGTGGTTTTTCGTTCATTAGATTTTGTTAGTGATTTAGTTGTGTTAAACAGTATATTAGATGAGGGTGATACTAGTGGCGACACGGTAGGTGATCGAAGTGGTGACGATGATTCTGAAGTATTATTAATGTCCACTGTCAGTGGTGAGAAACTGGGGGAACATAGAATAAATTCGTCTACAATATTTGCTGAGGATCGCATGCTAAAATACAAAAAGTTTAAATAAGCTTTATTATTTTAAATATTATTCTTACGGGCGTGGGGTGATATGAGGAGCTAAGAATTCCATCGCGCTCATTAGGTACCAACGATATTTGTAACTAATTCCACTGCGAGAAGCAGGATTGTCTTGCTTTCTTTCTTTCACGTAACGATCATGGAGAGTTGTCCACCTTTTAGTAACAATTTCCACTAAATAAGAAAAACTCTCTTTAGTTGCTTAAAAAATATTTCATCTTTTTACTTACTAGGAAGTCCCATATCGTTCGCTATTTCTATCCAAGCTTTTCTTTTAGCTTCTGGTATTTTGTACGACCTATTAAATTTGTTGTACAGCAAATCATGATTTTGTACGAGCAATACCAATTTTTCATCATCCATTTTCATATTAAACTTTTGTACACTATTTTTTATTAGATTTTTATATTTTTTTGCATTGCTTGCAGGTTTTTTAAGTTCTTTGCTTTTTTTGTATTATTTTTTTCCCACCAAAACTAATCAGCTGTTTTCAGCTGTCACGTAAGACGGATAGAAAATTCTATTTTCAACAGAATGATCCGGCAAGTACTTCTACATTTATGTGTGCATAACCACTTGTATAAACTTCTTCTTGTGGTTTCGAAACAGCTGATTCGTTACAGATACGTTTACGGTTGCGTAACTCAGCCTTTAGCATCAGAAAATTTATCAGATTCTAAAGACTTTCTCAACTAGAAAACTGTTAATTTCTTTACTTAACAGAGCTCCTGAGCTGGTGTTCCAAATTATGCATTTAAAACAACGTCTTACAGTGCCAATGTATCTGCAATTCGTTTTAACCACAACCCAAATTATTAAATTTTGTTTATTCGGAACAGGGAGGATTTACAGCACAGTTTCTCTTTTTTATTGAAATTAACAAAACATTTAAATATTTAACAATTTTTTTTTTTTGACAAATTACGTTTTTTACATTTATAAATACAAGTATGATACAAGTACCAAAATACATTACAATTTGCTTTTGACATTTAAATGTTGTCAACAACAGTAACAGCAAAATCGCTGTTACAAATTTATTTTGCATTCGTATGGTACAGGATGCGAAAAGCGCAGATTGATGGAAATGCCAGGAATGGTATAACACTAGGAGACCCAATCGCTATCGGACCGAATATCGAACAGAACGTTATGCGGTTGTCACACAGTCGATCGCAAAATTAGCTAGAATTTGAAATTGTCAGATAATAAAACTTAGCAAAAAATTTGAAAAAAATACTTATATTAAGGAGAAAAAGGTAATAAAAAATATGAAAATATCGAAGTTAAAATAAATCCAAAAATAGTTAGTTAACTCACTTACAACCAATGTTTTGCCCGCGTCCGACGTTTTGTCCGATACATATCCGCTGTGTAAAAATTGTTAAAAATATATTAGATATGTAAATGAAAAAATATTTTACAACTTTTGGTTGTTTAAATTTATTTCTTGAATTTTCATATATTTCATAAATAATTGCACTTTCTTAATTTCTGACATTATTAATATTTTTCTCTTTTTTTCATAATTTAGATATTTTTTGGCCTCTTTATTCATACTTTTAATATTTTTCCGCGAAAACTCCCTTATAGTCGTGGGTACTAGCATGCCCTCGTGTATGCACTTGTTTTGTCCGATGACCGGTGCGATGTGCGTTCCGAAAGCGATTACATCTTCTAGCATTATACCCTTCTTGGACATACCTATTGCCAATGCCTTTATTATAAATGTTTTCTAGAGATGGGTGCGAGAGTGAAATTCTACTAGTTTTTTAAAACTATATTTCGAGAACTACTTCGTAAATTATATTATCCAGAATTTCAGTTTATTTCTTCTTAACATATAAAAAATACTTCGTGTCACATATAGAGATACTGCATTAGGTATAATTCAGTGTGTTCGTTTACTCAAATTTCTTACTACTTTTACTACAATTGGAAAGTTTTGTTTACTTTTTGTATTGAAATTTTCCAGCTGCAGTAAATGCAGTAACTTGTAGTAAGTAAACGAACAAGCTTATTGTATAATATTATAAATATTTATTAAGACACATGTACATGCGAGAGAAAACTGCTAGAGATAGAGCAAAAAGCAACCTTAAATAGCTTAAATCATTCACAACAGAGCAATTTAGATGTTTTTTTGCTATATCTGTAAATGTGCCTATAAAACAATTTCAGTAGTTTTTCATAAAATATTTGACAACCCTCGTAATATAACTTTTTACTTGCAATAATTGTTAAGATCACAGCACCATTAAGACATGGTTGCTTTTCTGGTATTTTATAATATAGCTACTGAAGTTGTTTGTATGAATATAATAAAATTACAACTTCTTTATATCAAATCCAAATTTTTATTTGAAAATTTAAAAGACAAATTTGATATTATGAAAACATAAAACTTGATGTACAAAAATTAAAATTAATAAATAAAAATGAACAAAGTGAATATGTAGTGGGACACTACATTAGTCCCCCAACAGTAGCACGACAAAAAAAAAATGAAATAAAATTTTAATATATATGAAACGTTGTATTTCGTGTTTGAATTGTATTTGATGATTTGGCAGTGTTTTCAACGTGTGCTGGTTTGAGTAAGTCAATAGGAATAGTTTTAATCATATTACCATATTGTATTTTAAAAGTGTTTTGTTTTCTTTCAAGAACTTTAAAAGGACCATCATAGGGAGACTCTAAACCACCGGATCTTAGTACCTTTACAAAAACAAATTTGCAGTTAAGTAAATCTTTTGAAACATAAGAACGAACGTTATTTCCATGATGTATTACTTTACTCTTAACTGATGCAAAATGATCCCTTAATTTTTTAAGAACTTCATCTGTGGTTGAAAAATTATTCACGTTAGTTATTAAATCGCCTGGTAATCTTAAAGTTTGACCATAAACTAAATAGTTCAGAAGGACAACATCTAAGTTCTTCTTTGATAGTAGCTCGAATTCCTAATAAAATAATAGGGAGTTGTTCAGACCAATCTCTGATGTTATTATTTGCTTTTAGAGCAGTTTTCATTTGTCGGTGGAAACGTTCTATCATACCATTTGATTGTGGGTGGTAACAAGATGTGTGTATCTTATGTGTACCTATTAATTTTGTTAAATCTGTAAATAATTTTGACGTAAATTGAGTTCCTTGATCAACTGTTATTTGAAGAGGAACTCCAAAACGAGGTATGTAATTATTCACAAAAGTCTTTGCAATGGTCTGAGATGAAATATTCTTAATTGGATATGCTTCGGGCCATCTAGTAAAACGATCGATTATCGTTAGTATATATCTATTTCCATCTGAAACTGGTAAAGGTCCGACCAGATCTATATGGTTATGCTCAAATCTTCCAGATGGAATACCTATTTTTTGAAGAGGAGATTTGGTATGATGTTGAATTTTAGATCTTTGACAATCAATGCAGTTTGTAGCCCAAAAATTAATATCTTTTCTCATCGAAGGCCAGAAATATTTATTTTGTATAAGTTTTCTAGTAGCTCTTACACCAGGATGAGATAAAGAATGTAAATTTTGAAAAATTGCTTTACGTAAAGTGTGTGGTACATAAGGTCGATTAACTTTACCCGAAATATCGCACCATAGTTTTAAATTCAGTAAAGGTACCAGGATTTCCTGTAAATTATTTGTCGTCTTTTCACTAAAAATAATTTTTTGTAATTCGTCGTCATCTACTTGTTCCCTATGCAGTAATTCCAAGTCAATGTTATTAGTATTAAAAGCATTTAAATCTGGCAACCTGGATAGTGTATCTGCTACAGTATTCTCTTTTCCGTTTATAATATATATATCTGATGTAAATTGAGCTACGTATTCCAAATGTCGGGTTTGGCGTGGGGATCTGTCTACTTTAGAATCTAAAACGTAAGTTAGGGGCTTATGGTCGGTAAGAATGATAAAATGCCTACCTTCTAAGAAGTGTCTAAAATGTTTTACAGAAAAGTACATAGCTAAAAGTTCCCTATCAAAAGTGGAATACTTACACTCAGCTGGAGTAAGTTTCTTTGAAAAATAAGCAAATGGTTCAACATAATTATCCTTACTCTGTTGTAATACAGCTCCAATAGCTATATTCGAAGCATCTACCGCTAAAGTGAGATCAGCAGAACTATCAAAATGAGTCAATAAAGTTTTTTTTGAAAATTTTGTTTTTAAAGATTCAAAAGCTGAGTTAGCATCATCAGACCACAAGAGTTCTTTCGTTCGCGTTTTAGAAGCTTTCGTTATTATCTCATGAAGTGGTGCAAGATGAGTGGCAACCATAGGTATGTATCTGTGATAATAATTTATCATTCCTATAAATTTTTGGAGTTTGTTTATAGATTTAGGTTTTTGATAAGAAAGAATAACCTTAACCCTATCAGTTCAAGGTTGAATGCCTTCCCGTGAAATCTTATAACCTAAAAATTCGATATTAGATGCACCAAAAATGCATTTTGTTGATTTAATATTCAGACCATATTCATAAAGACGTTGAAAAACTATTCTAAGATGATCTAAATGTTGTTTTTCACATTCACTTGCAATCAGTACATCATCGATATAAGTGAAAACAAAATCTAATCCAAAGAAAACCTCGTTTATGAACCTCTGAAAGGTTTGGGCACTGTTTCTGAGACCAAATGGCATACGCGTAAATTCAAACATACCAAATGGAGTCGTAATGGCTGTTTTGTGTATATCATCATTGGCCATTGGAATTTAATGATATGCCTTCACCAAATCAAGTTTTGAGAAAATGGACTTACTATGGAAGTCAATTGAAAGATCCTGGATGTGAGGTAATGGGTATCTATCTGGTATTGTAACGCAATTCAGTCTTCGATAATCCCCGCATGGTATCCAGTCGTTATGTTCCTTTTTAGGAACAGGATGAAGTGGGGATGATATATGAGAGCAAGATGGTCTGCAAATACCAGTATCAACCAAAAATTTAAATTCAGATTTAGCTACTTTTAACTTAAGAGGATCTAATCTACGTGGTTTCGAAAAAGGTGGATTCCCTTTAATTTCAATTCGGTGAACCCTTGTATGTTTAATCGGTCCCGAGTAATCAGGCTCTGCCCTAATTGAAGGAAACTCATTTAAAAGTCTTAAAAATGTTTCTTCTAGTGGTAAAATCTTAAGGGAATGTATATCCGAATATCCTAATGATCCAATAATTGAATAATTAGTATTAGAATCCTTAATTTGCCTACGTTTAATATCAATGATAATGCCATATTTATCAAAGAAATCGGCACCTAAAATCGGATTAGTAACATCAGCTAAAATAAAATCGAATTTAAAAGTACGATTGAGGCCTAGGTCAAGGATTAATGACTTGGTTCCAAATGTCATTATAATGGAATCATTAGCCGCAGAAAGAATTAAATTTGAGTTCTGTTTATATTCGTAAAACTTTGATGCCGGAACAACTGAAACAGCAGCACCAGTATCAATTAAAAATTTTTGTTTATTTATGGAATCAAAAACAAAAAGACGACGTGATGGTTGTTTCAAAATCCCTTTATTTGTCGTCGCAATAATGGGACGGTTTAGTTTAAATTTTGACTATTAGAACTGGGGACAAAGTCACAAGGAGATATACATTTAAGAGCTTTGTTACCAAATTTTCTATGATACCAACATAATCTACGTCTTCTACTGGGTGTTGTAGTATAATTGTTGTTTGAAATGTTTTTAATTTCAGATACTTCAATTGATAATTTATCTATGTTCTCAGCCAAATTGGATGTAATCTTAATTAAATTTTCAAACAACTGATTAGAAGATAGAGAAGTGGTTGATGAGCAAACAGAAGATACTTGAGGTTTATTTGAAAGTTCGTAAATTTTATCGGCTAAAATTAACTTTTCATTAAAATTTGTTATATTCGATGCAGATAAGTGCATCTGAACAGTTGGTGGAAGTTTGCGCATCCACAATTTAACTAACAAATCATCATTTATCATTGTACTAGAAATAGCAAGAGAACTTAAATCGCGAAAGAACTCAGATGGTTTTCTGTCACCGATTTCATATTCATTGAGTAATTTTTCAAATCGAAGATCTTCACTTAAAGAGAAACGTTCAAGAATAGTTCCCTTAAGATGATCATACTTATTTTGTAAAGGTGTATTATGAATAACATCAACTATTTTAATAAGAACGTCCTCAGGGAGGGATGTAACAACTAGCTGATATTTTGTTGTATCGTCTACGATGCCCTTTAAAGCAAATGTAAGTTCGGTTTGTATAAACCAAGTTTCGGGGCAAGAAACCCAAAATGGTGATAACTTAATTGAAATATGTGTAGTATTTTGTGAGTGGGTAGTGGTAGATGAAAGTGTACCTCCGGTTGGGGCTGTTTTTGCATCATAAAAGTCGGAGTTAGCTTCGTTTGAATTTAAGGGTAAATTGTTTTCAGTCATAGAACGCGTAATAACCATTTTAAAAGTGCGTATTACTGGTGAAAGATTAACAGAAGATAAAATTTGCAATGAAACAAAGCAATAATAATAAAAAAAATTATTTTAATAAATTTTCGCAATTTAATTTTAAATAAAACGGGATGATGATGTTTATAGGTATTATTTAAAAGAATTTCGACTTATCTCTTACAATTTTGAATTTTCAATCTTTGGTTCTGGAATATTTTGTATAATTTTTGAATTTCGTTATTCGTATAATTGATGCATCCAGAGTTTGAATGATGATGCCAAAATTGATGTTATAGATGATAGAGAGATGTGTGTTGTGGAAATAGTTACCAATATCAATTTGTTTGTTTATCTTTATATTCAGATTTATCTCAAAATTAATTTTGAAAATTTTATATGAGTAGGATTTCAGCTTGAAAGATTGTATTTTGATACATATGCAGATTAATATTTTATTGTCTTTTATTTTATAAGCGGCAGAACAATTTTGCAATTTCTTGATTTGTATAATAATTCATAAGGTTCTTTTTATTGAAGCAGGATCGCCAATGAAGTTGTTTGTATGAATATAATAAAATTACAACTTCTTTATATCAAATCCAAATTTTTATTGGAAAATTTAAAAGACAAATTTGATATTATGAAAACATAAAACTTGATGTACAAAAATTAAAATTAATAAATAAAAATGAACAAAGTGAATATGTAGTGGGACACTACAGCTACAATACCACTATATCAAAAGATACACAGAGTGATGTCAATTTGCTGAATCTCATGTGTTTGACACCACATCGTGTGATGCCACAAATATATAGAAATGGCAAATGCAATTCTGATTCAAGACTAAACAGTTGGTTGGTATTATCATACTAATTTTAAATCACAATTTTTATTGTTAAAAGTTTCTAAAAGTAAAGGCAAATGGTAAATTTTATCCAACTTTTTTTTTTGCAAATTCGATTAAATAATTATTAAATCTCAAGCTCAATAACTTATTCAGTAGAAAATTGGATTATTTAGCAAGAAGAAACAGTTCACCTCCATATTGGAAACAATCTAAATACCAAAGACTTTCCATTTGTTCTGAATACTAAACGTCTGCCAAGCTTTTTTTTAATAACACAGTTAACAACACTGAAAAATACTAAAAACGGAAAAATACTCGTTTTTAATAAATTTTTTAATTTGCCGTTGATGTCTGTGCATTTACTGTTTTTTAGTTTGAAGAAAAAAATATAAAATCATATAAATTTGCATAAAATAGTGTAAAATAGGTAAGAAAAGGTGTTTTTGTAAGTAGAAGGAATGATAATAATGTTTTTTTTAGGTGTAACAAAAAATATGGAACAAAAGAAGAAAGGAGCTACATATACGCAGTCTCCTTTATCACCTAGATTACGACAGTGCGATATGCAACCATCTTTATAACCTAAAGTCGTATAGTTTTTAAAAATTTTTAAATTCATTGAAATCATTGATGGTAACCGGAACAATCCGATTATATTGTAAATAATGCTATTTTTTGTTTATGTCGGTAAAGTCATTTTAATAACAACGCTATATTAAAATTATTTCGGTATTAGTAATATAGGATAACGGTATTTCAATAAATGTACTTAAAAGCTAACTGTAATCGGTTGAAAGGCTTTTGAATCGATAATGAGGTTTTTGCAGTATGGCTGTCAACCCTGAAAGGAATTGAATGAGTTCACAAAGATGTTTTTGAATGTACTTTTGAAAAAGTGTTAGCACAAACAACAGGCAACAAATTTCAACACCCTTGTGGACTCCTTCATATATTTAGAATCCTCTAAAACCTTAAAAGCTTTTTTTAAAGTCCGCAATGACTCCAGCTTTTTTCTAAGCTTTTTTTGACTTTAGGGTTTTTTTCTATCCCTTTCTAACTTTTTCGTAAATAACCAAAAACTTTAACCCTTAAAAAAGTCAAGAAAAAAAAAAAGCTAGTGTCATAAGGGCTTAATAAATGCTAACCCCCGCTGTTATGCTAAGAACGATTGTACTAATCAGAGTATAAATTCTATTCCTTCAATACAGGTGACTTCGTGATTTGGATATGATTCCTCAAGCCTTCCATCAATAAATTTTAATTTCGATGTTTTTTGCATTAAAAAGCTTCCAACGTAATTCATATCAAGCAATTTTAATCTAATAGAAAAGCTTCACAAAAACACAACTTACATTAGTAAATTAACTGGTAATATTTTTATAAAATCTTAAGTTTTATGAGATATTATAGCCCAAATTTTTATATACAAATTCCGATTGGAATAGTGAAATTCCGATTCTAAGTGAAATTGAATTTTTCAATCTAAAATTGGTGGAAAAAATCCAGTCATTGTGTAAAAATGCTTCTTTAGCAATTTTAACATTCAAACTAAATTGTCTTATTTTATCCTTTTAATTTCCTAATTAAAATTGTAAGTTTAAATTGAACTATTATAATTTTTAATTGCTAAATAACAATTTCTCAATTTCAATTATTTTTTTTTATTAAAAATAAAAATAAAGAAAAATTATAAATTTTATATGAAAGATTCAGAATTTCATTAAGAAAGGTATCAATTTCAATTGGAAAAAGTATATACATGTAAAGGGTTCTTCAATAAGAGCGCTACAAAAGTTTTTTTAAATAAAACAAAAACGGTTTTGGATATCAATGAAATTCTTTATTCCTGTGAAAGTACGTTCGATACCATTATGTATGGAATTTTTTTTGCATGGCCACCACGGGGACGCTTGCAGAAGTCCAGAAGCTGAACCTAATTTTCGAAGGTTTTCAAGCATAAATCGGCCGATATTCGTACGAAGTTCATCAATCGTCGCTGGCTTGTTGGCATAGACCATCGATTTGACGTAGCCCCAGGGGAAATAGTCCAACGGCGTCAAATCGCACGACCGAGGCGGCCAATCGACTGGACCATTTCGTGAGATAACACGTTCTCCAAACTTGGTTTGCAATAAATTGATTGTGACATTCGCTGTGTGGCTTGTGGCGCCGTCCTGTTGGAACCACATGTCCTCCAAGTCCATATCATCCAATTGGGGCCAAAAATATTCGGTTATCATTGAACGGTAGCGATTCCCATTCACAGTAACGTGCCGGTCTTGATCATCACGGAAGAAATACGGCCCAATGACGCCGCCGGCCCATAAACCGCACCAAACCGTAATTTTTTCGGGATGCAATGATGACTCATGGAGTTCGTGTGGATTGCTGTCTGACCAATAACGCATATTTTGTTTATTGACGAAGCCATTCATTATGACGACCATAAATTGGACGTAGCGCACTTAACGTTGAGGCCACTGACTCCGAATTTCGGTAGTAAATTTTCTCCACAATGTTGCCCCTATTCCTTAATGTCTAAAAACTCTCTGTACCAAGTTTCAGCTAAATCCGCTTTTATTTAGAGGTAGCACAAGAAGTTGTCTTTTAAGAATTAGTAATTTTTCTCTAGTGTAATTTATACAAAAAGAAGGGTTGACTTTAAATTTAATTATTTCTTAACCTGTACGCTATTATTTAACAATTTTTTTTTTAATCTGGTCTTAATTAATGTGGATATAAGGAATTTCAAATCAAAACTTAAAAAAGTAATTCGCTGTTTTTTTAAAATTTATACAAAAAAATTCATATTTTAGTCCAATTTTCGAAATTTTCCGAAAAGATGTAATTAAAAATTCAACTTGTTTTTGCCTTGTGTGCGTAAATTTCTCAAATCTGATCTTTATATTAACAAAGATTATGAATCAGCAATCGAAACTTAAAAAAATTTGTGGTTTATGAATTATTCAAGTTTTTTGAGATATTCTCCTAATTACCTGTAAACGGTGTTATCGAAAAATGCAATGTGTTATACTTTTGCAATTTACTTACCAAGGACCTTCATTATATATAACACTGATTTTAATTTTAAAAATGATAACAGATATCCTTGCAAATAATCTTAAAATTTGACATTTTTTAATATTTCGGTATTATTTAGCTTGCTATAATTTTATTGCTACCAAAAACCCTATCTCACATAATAGGACATTCCACAGATATACATTAATGCAAAAACGAAATTTTCATTTGGTAAATATAAGAAAACATCCTGATCGAAGTTTATAATTTTGTGTATGAAATTTTCAAATTTCGCGAAATCCGCGACTCCGATTTCAGTTTTGATTTCATATTCGTAATGTACACCTAAAAATGTATTAGATTTGATATGTCGCGATCGTAATAATTATATTTAATTTTTCTCATTTTTTCCATTATTTTTAATTAATTAAAAATAATAGAACAAGTACAACCTCGAAACTTCAATTGCGATGTGCTACCTCTAAACAAAACTTTTTTGGTGAGTTTTTTGATCACACCACATTTTTTTTCAAAGTGGCAAATTTTTTAGGGTTGTGGAGCGTGAAAATTCCAACTTTTTTTTTTTGGACCACTCTAGTGAGCATATGTCAAGATTTTTAACCGGGTAATTAAGTTTTCAATTCTGAATTAAAAATTTGGTGAATTAATTCACAAAGCACCATATATTGAATGGAATTAATTTATATTTGTTTTCGTTCGATTTATTTTGTTACGATTGAATTCCATTGCTATAGTTATTTTTATTGAATCAAATAAATTAATTCACTGGTGAACGCGTTAAATTTTATTTATAAATAAAATTTGTAATACAAGTACTAAGCAATTTTACAGCGTTTGCTAGTAAAAATAAACAACCCAACAAAATATTGGTAATGACACCTCATTGCTGTCTGCATTACCAATAATGATATATCATTACCTTTTGCATTATTTTGTAATATCAAATAATGACTTCCTATTGTAGTCATTGCTTTTAAATATAAAATAATGACTTACTCGCAATAGTTTAAATAAGTACTTTTTACAAAGTTAAATTTTATACATTTATATTTATTACATGTAAATATGTTTTGTGTTAAAATTTTTATGACGAGTACTAAAATTACACACTAGCAAAAACTTTAACTTCTCTGAATGTATTTCCTGAAGCTAATAGTATTTGTGTAACTCATTATTTTTAAGAATCAAGTAAGCAGTCGGATAACCACTTATAATTCAACTTTTTGTAAGCATGTTTGTAACCACGTATTATTCAGAATCTCATAACTACTTACTTCTCATTTTTTTCGTAAGCGAGCGGGTAAGCATGACTACTTATAAAAACGACCACGCCAAACAAAAATAATGAGTTGAGACGCCAAAAATAAGTTGTGCGGAGCTATGAATTTCTATTATATTACCACTTACTTGGTAATTAAATATTTTGCTGGGAAATTATATATTAAGTGTTAGAGAAACCCGATGCTGTTTATCTAGGGTTTGGGATTTCCCGGACTTTTTTATTTCCCGGGAAACGGAAATAAAAAAATTTCCCGGGATTCCCTTGAAATTTTGTTGAACAAAATTGTTAATGAAACCACCTATATAAGTAATTTTTGTTAAAAAAAAACACCAATTCAGTACAAATTCAGTCTGTGTAGTGAGAACTCAAAGTAAAAATATCAGAATGTTGAACATTTGATTTCACATAAATTACTCTAAGCACTGCCAAATGAATTGTATGAATCCAGTAGAAAGCATCCACTACTGGACTGTCGGAAACAAACCGTTTCATCACACTTGGCCCATTAGATATGGTGGCCACAATGTTATTTTCCAAAGACAAATAATACTTTTCTAGTCTTATTTCTACAATTCTTCTTATTTCATCTTCCTGATATATAAACCAACCGCAGGTTATAAAATGAATTATTTCCGATTATACATGTGTTCAAATATCTCTTTTGTGATATTCTTGTCCATTCATCTAGAATTATAGTAAATCTCCTATTGTTAGAAATATTGGTCGATATTTCTTTTATCATGATATCTTTTACATGACTGTAGTAATTTAATATAATGTTGTTTACATCGGTTTCATTTTTTGGCAATGCCAGATTTTTATTATAAAAACTTTCTCGAATAAACGAAGATCTAGTTATGGTGTGGATTGACATTCCGTCGACTGCGGCTAATTTGGATACCATGTTTGCCATACCATAAAACGTTCAATGCCTATTCAGCTTACACTTTTTTCTTCGGGTACTTTGCTAATTTTAGCTGGAACGTTATTCTTGTTGTTGTTTTCTTTAAGAGAAGTTGCATGACCATCAATTTTTTTTTTTTGTGAACCAAATTTAGATACATCCGGTAACCATTAGTCTTTTAGTCTTTAGTGAAGTATTTCCATACTCCTGACATTTTATTCTTTAATATAAAAGAATATATTAGTTTGAAAGCGGGTGTATTAAAATAAAGTAAACTTACTTGAAAATGTCACATTTATTAATGAAAACTTTACTTATAAAATTATTGGCCCTTAATATTTATAATGGATATAATGTGTATGAAAACCTTACAAAAATATTCATATTTTCAAACATTTTGATTGGTTGAAAATAAATTAACCAATTAGAATGCTTCAAAAATAAACCAAGTCAAGGTATACTGCCACCCAATATTTTAACTAACGTCAACTTTAACTAAAATATACATTTGAAAAATTTAGATAGTAAGGGCGATTATTTGTAAGAAACAAAACTTTTTTTTCATATTTCTTTTAAACATTTTACCAAGGTTTTAGGTTTTACTACTTAAATTTTTAATAAGTTATGCGAAAAATCTTTATTAGTTGAAATGCTCCTAATTACTTGGCAAAGAGTTTTTTGTGTGCCAAACAAATTGATTCCCTTTTAAAAGATTTTAACAATGATAATTTTGTTTTGGTATTTAAAATGTTTTTTATGACTAAAATTAAAAAATCCTATTCCAAACAAAAACAATTTAAAAAATTTAATATTTTTAAAATTTCCCGTTTTCCCGGGAAAAATATATTATTATCCCGGGAATTCCCAGCAAACTTTTCCCGGGATTTCCCCGAAATTCCCGAACCCCAAACTCTAAGTTTATCAACCTACATGATTAAAAATCAAGTTACAAAAATATCGCGTTTAAAACGCCGTAAAATTGCTTAGTACTTGTATTACAAATTTTATTTATAAATAAATGTTTTCTTCTACTGAACGGCAGAAAACAGGCTTTGAATTCAGTGAACGTAATTTTTGTTTTTCAATTAAGTAAACGGATATTTTTTTTCAATTGAGTGAACTTTTTTTTTTAATATTGTAAATGTATTTTTTTTTCAATTCAGTGAACATATTGTTTTTTTTTTTAATTCAATGAGCGATTTTTTTATTTAATTCATTGTACGTAATTTTATTTTTTTTAATTGACTTAACGAATTCAGTGAATTCATTCAAAAAGGAATTAATTCTTCAAAGCTCTGGTTCTACGTTGGCCTTATGTGCTGGTAAGCAAAAATAAAACTCAACAAGTTTTTTTATTTCACAGAAAACATTTATTTCACAGAAAACAAAAAATCGCAGCAAAAACTGTTATTAGTCGTGTTAATTGAATTTAAGTTTTTTACCATGGATGATAACCGAAACGAATGCGGTTATCGTTAGGGTATCGATATTTTAGGTTATTTCGGTAACGGTATTTTAAGGGTAACGCTATTTCATTTATTTCGGTATCGGTATTTTAAGGAATACGGTATTTGAGTTATATCGGTAACGGTATTTTAAGGATAACGATATTGGGGTTATTTCGGTAACGTATTTCAGTTATATCGGTAACGTTATTTTAAAGATATCGGTAGTCAGTTATTTCGGTACATATCGCAGTTTTTTTTTTTGCAAAAACCATACTAAAGTAAAAACAAAACGAATTAATTGAATTAATTTATTTGAAATACGCAATGACCAAGATTAGAGAATTAAAAATAACGGTAACGGTATTTTACGGATAACGCTATTTCATGTATTTCGGTAACGGTATTTTAAGGTTATCGATATTTCATTTATTTCGGTATCGGTATTTTAAGGATAACGGTATTTCACTTATTTCGGTAACGGTATTTTAAAGGTAACGGTATTCCGGGTATTTCGGTAACGGTATTTTAGGGGTAACGGTAGTCAGTTGAAAGGGTTTTGAATCGATAACGGTATTTTAGCGGTATGTATTGACTGCCAACCCTGTTTTTTACATAATTTTTCATGACATGGAATTCATTAAATACATTTTCGTCATTAAAAGCAATGTTAAATTTTTTTATAAATTCAACAGTTACCTCACTTCTGATAACCCAGCAAAAACATGGTAATGACAGGTCATTACCATACGGATTACCAAGTAATGATAGGTCACTAGCTTTGTCATTAATTTAAAATACAAAATAATGACTTACTGATAATACGTTATAGAAGTACTTATATATTCTTGCGAAGTAATTACTTACTGGTAATTGATGAAATAAGTACCGAGTTGGTTTTTTTTATATTAATATTTTATTTGCTTGAACTAAATAGGAAATTTTCCAAAGTAAAAAGTTATTTTGCCAATATGACCAACTATTTCACAATGTAGGATAACCACGTATATCCTCACTTCTAAGTAACCACTTATTCTATCTTTGTGAGTAACTACTTATTTTTTCACTGTGGGTAACTCATTATTCTCACTTTTTTTGTAAGCGAGACGGTAATGACCACCCATGAATTTTTGGACATCGCGAACAAAAGTAATGTTGCGAGTAAATAGCCTGGTAACCAGTGAAACCCTTTGCATGCTACTTACTCGCTTCATTACTTGGTAATGTCTGTTTTTGCTGGGAAGCTTCACATTTTGGCGATCAAGCCAATTGAAATAACAGCGAGAACGTAGCGGTGCCAACAATTGAAAAGTTTAGATGCAATAAAAAAAAGTTATGGAGAAAAGTGCAAAAAGTAGGACAACCCCGGACACTTACAGAAAAAGACGGAGGACTGCCCCGGACGCCCTAAAAAAGAGGACGGTGTCCGGGGAAAAGAGGACGGATTGTAACCCTATTCCTATTCAGATTTCTGTTATTGTTTTTACTCAGAAGTGATCAACGCAGAAACAAACATTCTATTTTTAGATTTTTGTTTATATTTCAATGTCCTCCGTGTATCAATGGACGAATTGCAGCGACAGATGTGCAGTAACAGATGTCAAATCCCAAACAGATTTGTTTGTTCGAATTTTCAAAGTGAGAGCAGTTTTTCAAACTTTCAAAATTCTATGTTTGCAATAATAAAATTTAAAAATTAATACGCAATGTTTTTGTTAAATAAATATAAATAAAATCATCGACTAGGGACTGAAACACTGCTCTCACCTTTGAAAATTAACTTTATATTTAAAAAAAATTAAAACAGAAATGAAAAATTGTCCATTGTACTTTCCAGACACATAGTGTTAAAGCATTTTTTTTACAAAAAGAAACTTTGTTATTTTGTTAAAAAAAATCAAAACAATTTTTTATTAAAAATTCATTGCGAAAATGTAAAACAACAGCAATCACATTCTATAAAAATTCGTAAATATAGATGGATAGGTCACACTCTTCGTAAACCACCTGACAACATGTAATCCTTGAATGTAATCCTCAAGGCAGCCGAAGAAGGGGTCGTCCGAGTAATACCTGGAGACGTAATACTACCAATGAGATCCAAGACACACGATATAGCTGGAGTCAGATCAAACGTATTGCCGAAAACAGAGATGAATGGAATAATCTTGTTGTGGCCTATGTTCCTCCTAGGAATTTTAAGGATTATATCTACAGTGCACAAAAAAAAAGTTGGGCACATTATATATTAAAATGAAACGAGCTGTAATCAATAAAAAAGACAAAAAGGGAAAGAAGATATTGAAAAGCATAAAATTACTGTTAATTTTGTATTTTGGTTTTGGTATGGCATCACCAAAAAAATAAGTTATAAAAACATCTTTATCACTAGATGGCATTTTATTAAAAAAACCTGACAATTTTCTTTTTTATTTAAATTTAAATAAACACAAACAACAAAGCAAAGAAACAAACGGATATCTCAAATTATATTATTTGAATGTATTCCTCATTGTTTTTCCTTATTTTGAACAGTTTTCAGCAGTTTTTGAGTTTTTAAATATAGGCTCAACTGATACTTATTTCAGCGCCCTCTACCGGTGAGTAGTTTAAGTTTTGATTTTCTATCTATAACACTGCATGACAAAATCTAGACTTTTAAAATTAATAGATCTCTGACCATCAATTCTATATATTTCGGACATGCTGATTACAATGGCGTACTTTATTTTTCGATCAATGGTACAGATTTTTCGCTAAATGTCTTTAAAGTTTGGCGGTTGTACATTCAGTTTTTTATATAAAAAATTTTTCAAATTCAATTAATATGAATTTTTTTTTGTTAAAATGTAAGCACAGGACCTGTGGCCATATTTACGATATAAATGCGATGTGCTAATCTTGATATTTAAACCACTCCTTAACGTTTTATATAGATTTTTATGGTTTTTTGCTATTTTAGCGAATTTAGTCGCTGAATGTACAATCGACCTCAATAAATGTAATGCCTTAGTAAGGAAGCAATTAAAAGAAAAATATTTTAATAAAAAAAAATGTATTCATCTATAGCAACTAGGGATACCGATCCCGAAATCCCGATCCCGAAAATGGTCTTGAAAAAATCCCGGGATTTCCGTTTTGATTATTTGGCATATTTTGTCTCTCTTTGTATTGGTTTTTATTGTTTTATTCGACCTAAATCACATAAATCTAATATCTTATTAAGTGTTATTAAAGAACTTATTTTTCCCATTCATAAATAATAGATTAAAATAGATTACAGATTAAATAAATCTGAATAAAACCTTAATAATTTAAAAACTTTTATTCAGCTGTGAAACTTTTGAAAATCGTAATTCAGCTTTATTTAATATTTTAACGGACATGTTTATATTTATTTTATTGATGATTTGCTAAAATCATAACTTCATGCAAAATAATTTTGCCGATTAAAAACAGAAATTTTTTGTTAAATTACAAAAATCTAACATCTGCCTTTCTGAAATCAGCTGAGGTATGTGCTTAATACAGGGTCCGCCAAATAACTTTTTTTTTTTGAAAATGCTATAAAAAAAAACTACTGAATATTTTCTCAAATTTCTTTTTTTATTTGAAAGTACAATCTTTCCGGTTAATAATGGAAAATAATTTCATGCATATGGCTGCCTCGGCTTGCCATGCAGTAGCCTACACGATCGGCCCAATTTTTAAGCACATTGTCGATTGTGTGCAGCTGTATTTCACCAATGGCTCCACGAATATTGTCCTTTAAAGCGTCAATTGTCTCTGGCTTGTCGGATTACACTTATCTTTGACGGCACCCCACAAATAATAGTCCAACGGTGTCAAATCGCAGCTCCGAGGTGGCCAAACGACATCAGCTCTGCGGCTGATAATGCGATCTTCAAAAACAGGGCGCAAAACATCGAGCGTAGCTTCGGCTGTGTGGCTCTTAGCGCCGTCCTGTTGAAACCAAATGTTGCCAATATCCTCCTCTTCAATTTTTGTGAACAAAAATTCGTTCAACATGGCCCGATAACGATCGCCATTGACTGTAACGGCCACTCCTTGCTCATTTTCGAAGAAAAATGGCCCAAATATTATATTCGTACAGCGGAAGGATAAAACTAATTATCTGTCCAATCAGACATGAGCTAAGTGTTACCATTAACGAAATAAGCACTAGTTGAAAAAAAAAACGTTAGATGGCGGACCCTGTATTTTATGTTAATTGATTTAAAAAAAACTAATAGTCACTAAATATTTCTGATGATTTCAGCAGAGTAGTTTATTACATTCAATCGATTTTAGACAAATATAGTTTTGTTTTAGCTAGTTTTGGTTAAAAAGTGTCTTCAGAGGTAAATTGTAATTTGCAATTTGCTTAAATTTAACTCATAATTACATTTCTGATATTTCGAAAATTTAACAATTATTTAGCAAACAAGTTCTTCTGATTTCAGTAGTTTTAATCGCGGAACCTTTTTTTGTTAATTTTTAGTAGCTTTTTCTGCTATTTTTACATACTTATTTCTATGAGTGTAGTTTCTGTTTGAAGCCAGATTCACAATGCTGTAGTACTCCACTGTGAGTGGTTTTTGTTCCTTTGTTTTTTGCACTTACATATTTTTTTTATCATGATATTTCTATTTTACACACTCCACTCTGCAGCGTGGAGTACTCCAGCATTGTGGATCCGGCTTAATTTGTTTATTTCTTGATACTACAAGAAATAATAAGTACACTCAAAAAAAGTCAGTAAAGTCAGCAAAAAATTTTGCTGTGTCAGCAAATTTTTAGTCAGGAGCGTGCTTGCAAAAAAGTTGGTAATTTCAGCAAAAGGTTTACTGAAAATCAGCGAGCTGATTTTTACCAAAAAATAGTAATCTTCAGCAAAAGTTTTGCTAACATTTAGTCGACTGCAAATGAAAAAAATCCTTGCTAAAATCACTAAACTTTTTGCTGAATATTAGTAGACAGAAAAAACTCAAAAAACTTGTAGCGAAATTTTACTTTAGTTAATTTATTTGCTGAAAATTTAAATATAGAATATGTGTAGAGTTGTTTTTCTTTTTTGTCATTTCCGTTTCCAGGCAAGCTACGACGTCTACATCTTGTCTATCTGGTTGTCGTCCACGCTATGCATGCGGTAATCAGCACAATTTTTGTAGCAAACTAAATTAGTAAAACATTAGTTCAAAATTAGTTTAGTGCTAAAAAAATATAACTAAATTTTTTGCTGAAAACGGAATTTCAGCAAAAAATTGCTGAAAACTAGTACAGTTGATATACAAGACGTTTTACTAATTTTTCTAGTAACTTATTTTTTTGAGTGTAGATTTATAATAAATTACTTTCATTTGTAGGGTTTATTTCAGCTATTTGTTTTTTAAATTAAAAATATGATGAAACAAAAAAATCCCGAAACCCCGAAATCCCGAAAAATCCCGGGATCCCGATAAATCCCGGGATCCCGAAAAATCCCAGAATCCCGGGATTTGTAAAAACCAGTCCCGTTCGGCATCCCTAATAGCAACATATACGTTAAAATCGCGATTTTTCAAAAATTTATTTTTTACTGAGGTTAGTATGTATCGTACTAAAGAGATTTTAAAATACTAAAATGTCTATAGTACGATTAGGGTTTGGGGTTCGGGAATTCCCGGGAAAAGTTTGCCGGGAATTCCCGGGAAAATAATATATTTTTCCCGCGAAAACGGGAAATTTTAAAAATATTAAATTTTTTAAATTGTTTTTGTTTGGAATAAGATTTTTTAATTTTAGTCATAAAAAACATTTTAAATACCAAAACAAAAATGTCATTGTTAAAATCTTTTAAAAAAATCTTTGCATAACTTATTCAAAATTTAAGTAGTAAAACCTAAAAACTTGGTAAAATGTTTAAAAGAAATATGAAAAAAAGGTTTTGTTTCTTACAAATATGTAATCGCCTTACTATCTAAATTTTTCAAATGTATATTTTAGTTAAAGTCGACTTTAGTTAAAATAATGGGTGGCAGTATACCTTGACTTGGTTTATTTTTGGAACATTCTGATTGGTTAATTTATTTTCAACCAATCAAAATATTTGAAAATATAAATATTTTTGTAAGGTTTTCATACACAAAATGAACAAAACCATGTGATTAAAAATAAAGTCGACTTTAAATTCAAAATACTCCTTTATATTAAGGGCCAATAATTTTATAAGTAACGTTTTCATTAATAAATGTGATATTTTCAAGTAAGTTTACTTTATTTAAATACACCTGCTTTCAAAATAATACATATATTCTTTTATAGTAAAGAATAAAACGTCAGGAGTAAGGATATACTTCACAAAATAGGACAATGCAGCGCAGTGCAATATTTGCCCTAAAACACTAATGGTTAACGGAGGTATCTAAATTTGGTTATCCGACATCTAAATTTGGTTCACAAAAAAAAAAAATTGATGGTCATGCAACTTCTCTTGACGAAAACAACAATAAGAATAACGTTCCAGCTAAAATTAGCAAAGTACGCGAAGAAAAAAGTGTAAGCTGAATAGGAATAGAACGTTGTATGGTAGGGCAAACATTTCCTGAATTGGTATCCAAATTAGCCGCAGTCAACGGAATGTCAATCCGTACCATAACTAGATCTTCGTTTATTCGAGAGTTTTTATAATAAAAAAAACCTGGCATTGCCAAAAAATGAAACCGATGTAAAGAACATTATATTAAATTACTACAATCATGTAAAAGAAGATATCGAGCAATATTTCTAACAATATGAGATTTACTATAATTCCAGATGAATGGACAAGAATATCACAAAAGAGATATTTGAACATATGTATAATCGGAAATAATTCATTTTATAACCTGGGGTTGGTTTATATATCAGGAAGATGAAATAAGATGAATTGTAGAAATAAGACTAGAAAAGTATTATTTGTCTTTGGAAAATAACATTGTGGCCAACATATCTAATGGGCCAAATGTTATGAAACGGTTTGTTTCCGACAGTCCAGTAGTGGGTGCTTTCTGCTGGGATCATGCAATTCATTTGGCAGTGCTTAGAGTAATTTATGCGAAATCAAATTTTCAACATTCGGATAATTTTACTTTGAATTCTCACTGCACAGACTGAATTTGTACTGAAATAGTGTTTTTTTTAACAAAAATTACCTATATAGGTGGTTTTCATTAAAAATTTTGTTCAAAAATATTTCCCGGGTTTCGCGGGAATTCCCGGGAATCAAATTTTTTCATTCCCGTTTCCCGGGAAATAAAAAAATCCGGGAAATCCCAAACCCTAAGTACGATAGTAACCTTAGTAAAAAATGTATGGCAGCATTAGCTTTTCAGCTAATGCTGCTGCTTAGTAAAAAATGTATCGCAATTTTTATAAAATTTTTGAAAAATCGCGATTTTAACGTATAGGCTGCTATAGATGAATACATTTTTTTTATTGAAATATTTTCCTTTTAATGGCTTCTTTACTAAGACATTGCATTTATTGAGGTCGATTGTACATTTGGCGACTAAAGTCGCTGAAATAGCAAAAAACCATAAAAACCTATATAAAACGCTAAGTAGTGGTTTAAGTATCAAGATAAGCACATCGCATTTATATCGTAAATATGGCCACGGGTCCTGTGCTTACATTTTAGCACAAAAAATTCATATTAATTGAATTTGAAAAAATTTTTATATAAAAAACTGAATGGACAACCGCCAAACTTTAAAGACATTTAGCGAAAATTCTGTACCATTGATTGAAAAATAAAGTACGCCATTGTAATGAGCATGTCCGAAATATATAGAACTGATGGACAGATCTTCATTAATTTCTTGAGTGTCATGCAGTGTAATTAATAGTCTTTGATTTCACGTACAGTGTGCTTATGTTGTTTTAAAAAGAAATTCAAATAACATGGTTGTTCATTTTATTTTATATATTGTCCAATTTTTTTCTTTGTTCACTATAGATATATAATGTAAAACAAATCCGCTTTAAGAGTCTCTTAAAATGCTCAAAAAATGGTATCTAAAGGCTGTTCTTTCAATCCATTTTAAAACAATTTGATCGTATTTTAGTATGTATTTGTTTTTTTCTAAGCGTTTCTAGCAATTTTTTGGCCAAATTTAAGAACTTTGTGAAGTTTTGGAAAAAAATAAAGCAAAAAATTACGTACTAAAAATGTAACCGGTTATTCGACCTATTTTAACCGATGACTCGGGTCGAATAATTATTTGAGTTTTAAATTATTTATTCCGACATTAACCGAAATAGAGGCGATTAATCGAGGAATCGGTTAATGGATTAACCGAATTGGAAACAAATTGTGTGAATTGGAAACCAATTGTGCTATTTGTGTATCATTGCACCAGCTGTCCCTTTTACAATTTTCCCAAATTATTAGTAATAAAAACGGAAACAAAATATACTCTTTTGAGGGCTTCCATTTACCCCAGTACGGAAGCGCTTTTTGGTAAGAATGCTTCCCGTGGTACAATAAAGGAACATATCTTTTATGTGATAATTCAGCACGCACACTCACAATATTTTATCCTTAAAAACAACCTAAAATACATATTCAATTAATTGAAAACACTATTAAAAAAAGGACTACTGATTTTTCATTATATTTAAACCATTTTGCTATTTATTTTCAAACATTGTTTAAACAATCCAGAAAAGAAATAAAAATAATTGAAAAGTCTATTAAAACAATCTTCAATTTTTTAACTGACAAAACGTAAAAAAAAACGATTTTGTGGTTTGTTTTTTCATATTTGAAAGTTATTTTTTTGTTTCGATTTTCAAAACACAACACCATACACAACAGACACGTTCATATTTTTATTGGCTATGTTTGTGTGTATGAGTAAAGAATTTCTTGTAATTTGAATTGAAATAATTTTGTATATAAACAAACTATTTTAACAAAAAAGAAAACTGAAAATATTTGAATTTTTTATTTTAAAACAGAAAACAACGAAATTATTTAAATAATTTTTTATAAAAATAGAAGTCTAAAAATAGAATATTTGACTGAAAATAACAACTCCTACAGACGATACATACTTTTTTCTGGTTTGTTTTTTATTGGTTGACAAAAAAAGTTAAACAATATGTTTCAATGTATTTTAATTGATTCTTCAATTGAAAACAAACTTTACCTATTACTTTTTAAATAAACCTCAATCGGTTATGGAAAATATATTGTGAGTGCAGATTAAAAGACAAATTTCTTTAAGAAAATAAATTTCGATATAAAATGTTTTTATCAATTAGTCAGAGGCAGAAAATTTTACGGCAAAAGTTTACTTTTTCGGGCACCCCTCAAAAATAAAAAAAATTATATGACCCCCTCTGGAATTAAAAAAAATTTTTTTCCATATGGTGTTAAGGGGGCCGCACAGTGCTTTGTCCGAAAGACAAAAATAAAAAAAAAATTGTGTCTCCGATTTCGACAAAAATATTCTTTTTGTATATATATATACTAAAATTACTTAATATTGTAAATATTATCCTTTCTGGTATAACTCATTCTGTCTACACTAGAGGTCGCAAAAGTCGCTAAATTTTTAACATAGAATGAAATGAAAAAAGATGAATTTTTTGGATCTTACAAAAAAAAATTGGTAAAAATAAATTTTTAGAGCCCGACTAAAAAAGTTTTCATATAATCTTATATGATTTGATATAAATTTAAATGTTTATATGCGTGGCTTTATATAACCATATACATTTATATTAACACTTTGGTTTTATAAATATGTTTGATATAACGTTATATATAATCATATGCGATTTGGTCTCCAGCCATATATTAAGAGATCTGCAAATATAGTTCATACATAATTATATATAATGGCATACAATGTTTTATAAACAATCTTATATCAAAATATATACTTAACAAAGTTAATAGAAAATTGTATTAATTTTATATATAATTATATCTGACATGATATCTAATTATACAAAATTTTATAAAGTTTAATTGCAATTTAAAATTTAAAAATAAAAATTAGAAAAACATATGTTGAAATAAATATGGTTTAAGTTCAGTTATTTTTTCCGTGAAAAAAATTAATTCTGAAAGTTATTTTTTTATTTTATAAGACACACATTTTATAAGAAAGACCAAAACTCTAACCTAGAAAAAGTTGTTCTGACAAATTTTTGTAAAATTTTATTTTGTCAAGTATTTCCAAGTTTATTAGCAAAAATTTTTCTAAACATTAAGCATTAGTATTTAATATGAATGAAAAGTGATCTCAACAATATTTACTAAAATTTTTTTTTGAAAATCTTCATCAAATTTTATGTATTAATATATAATTTGATGCAGTTAGATAGACCCATTTTTCGGATCAAATTCTATCAGGTTAGATAACATGCTTATCTCGCTTGATATAATTATATATTCCAAAATTCGGATCAAATTAGATATGAACGTATATATGGGTTTATATATGGTGATATATGATTATATAATATCTTTTTTAGTCGGGAGGTATCTTTAATTTTTTTTTTTAAATATTTAAATATATTCGAATAACCCGGGTAAAAATCTTAATATGGTGTCATACATAATTATATATTTTTTAATAAATCCCCATATACAATGACATACTAATTGATCCGAAAAATGGGTCATCTACATGTGTCAAATTATATCAAATTAGATATAATTTGATACAGTTTGATCCGAGATTTGTCCATATCCAGGACATCAAATTATATCTAATTCGATATAAAAATATCTGATTTTATAAAATTTTGTCTGATAGTAGGCATACTTTTTATGCATACCAGCTATTAAATTGAGATTGAAATGTCTATGGTTTTAACAATTTTGAAGACCCAAATTTAAAAACATAAAATAAAAATTTATTTGAATACTTTTGTCTTCTAAATCGTACGCATCATTTTTTAATATGATTTTACATGCAAAAACATCACGTGGAATTTATTTGGCTATGGAGTAATTAACTCTGAATTTGCAGATAACTAAATTTGATGTTTAACTATATATTAATTTGTATGCGATTATATAGAAAGTTATATAAAATTAAAATATATTTTTAGTACGACGACACATACAGTGTCAAAAAACTTAGTATCAAATCATATATAATCATATCGATCACTACATATAATTTGATTAGTTTTATAAGGGTTATGTAGTTATATATGGAGTCAGATTTGGGGATATGTAATAATATCAATTACCGTACAAAATATTCGTTGAAAAAATAATATCAGATGTAGTTGTATATAATGATATGTGTCTTAATGTTACTCCATTCATTGTCAGATATAGCCCAATCACATTATATATGACAATATATAACTATTTTTACTCGGGAAATCAAAAATAATACAATTGTAAAAAATTCTACAATTAACATATAAAATTAAAAACAAAACATTTACAATATTTTTTCTAGGAGCCTAAAAATATCAAAAGTTAAATGGAACTTTAATAAAAATTATGTTTATTGATTTTAAAATTTAAAATTTTTTTGTTATGCACTTATAATTTTATAAAAGCAAAAATAAAGAAAATAACAAATTTCTTAATTTACCTATAAAAAATTTTTTTTACAAGTGTCAAATTTTTATAATTTCATCTTTTATGGGTTACGAAAAAGTTTCCAACTTTCTTAGATTTTAATAAAATGTTGTAATTCTTTTTCGAAAAATACTTCAATATTATTTTTTTTTAAAAAGTATAAATTTTGGCAAAAACACATCACCTATTTCATTAATAAATTCTTAAATATACCTAATTTTTGGTTAAAATCCTAAAAATTACCAAAGTTTGATAATATATTAAAAAAAATTATGTTAATTGATTTTCATATTATTATTTTTTTTTTGTTAGGAATATAGACCTTTACTTGTTATATTTAACAGAAATATCTACCAATTTTTTTATAAAAATTAGGGCCTCTGGTTAAGACCGGTTTACACGGTCAGACCGGTTTTCACAACCGGTCTTTCAGTCTACCCGGTCAGACCGAAGACCGGGTAGACCGAAAACCCGAGTAGACCGGTCTGATCGATAAAAGCCACAGAAGAACCCGAGTAAAAAAAAATATATATAATCATATGTGGCATATATTAAAATATTTAATTAGACATGTCGTTATGTATATCCATATATAATTATATATGACGTCTTTTTCCAAAATTTTTCTTTATATTATGCTATACATAATTCCATCTAATTAGATATCGGCCTTTATAATATTAGATATGGTATATATGATTATATATTGCATAGCATGGCTGATCTTATTGCATATATAGTTATATATAGAGCTATATCTTAATATATATGGCGGCATTTTAGGAATATATTATTATATATGGTATCATTTAAACAACATATAACTATATATGGTGCCAGTTAAAATATATATTATCATATATGGTGGCATTTAAACAATATGTGGTCATATATGGTTAGGGTTTGGGGTTCGGGAATTCCCGGGCGGGAATTTCCGGGAAATTCCGGGAGAAGTTTGACGGGAATTCAGGGGAAAATAATATTTTTTTCCCGGGAAAACGGGAAATTTTAAAAATACTAAATTCTTTAAATTGTTTTTGTTTGGAATAGGATTTTTTAATTTTAGTCATAAAAAACATTATAAATACCAACACAAAATATTATTGCTAAAATATTTTAAAAGGGAATCAATTTCTTTGAAACACAAAAAATCTTTGCCAAGTAATTAGGAGCATTTCAACTAATAAAGGTTTTTCGCACAATGCAGCGCAGTGCAATATTTGCCTTAAAAGACTAATGGTTAACGAAGGTATTAAAACACAACTAAATGTGGTTCACAAAAAAAAAAAAAAAAAAATGAGAGCCATGCAACTTCTCTTGAAGAAAACAACAACAAGAATAACGTGCCAGCTAAAATTAGCAAAGTACCCGAAGAAAAAAGTGTAAGCTGAATAGGCAGTAAAGGTTTTATGGTAGGGCAAACATTTCCTGAAATGGTATCCAAATTAGCCGCAGTCAATCCGCACCATAACTAGATCTTCGTTTATTCGAGAAAGTTTTTATAATAAAAACCTGGCATTGCCAAAAAACGAAACCGATGTAAAGAACATTATATTAAATTACTACAATCATGTAAAAGATATCATGATAAAAGAAATATTGAGCAATATTTCTAACAATAGGAGATTTACTATAATCTTAGATGAATGGACAAGAATATCAAAAAAGAGATATTTGAACATATGTATAAACGGAAATAATTAATTTTATAACCTGCGGTTGGTTTATATGTCAGGAAGATGTAATGCTGATGAATTAAGAAGAATTGTAGAAATAAGTCTAGTATAGTTTTATTTGTATTTGTAAATAACATTGTGGCCACCATATCTAATGGGTCGAATGTGATGAAACGGTTTGTTTCCGACAATCCAGTAGTCGGTGCTTTCTGCTGGAATCATACAATTCATTTGGCAGTGCTTAGAGTAATTTATGTGAAACCAAATGTTCAAAATTCTGATATTTTTACTTTGAATTCTCACTACACAGACTGAATTTGTACTGAAATAGTGTTTTTTTAAACAAATATTACTTATATAGGTGGTTTTCATTAACAATTTTGTTTAAAAATATTTCCCGGGATTCCCGGTATTCCCGGGAATCAAATTTTTTTATTCCCGTTTCCCGGGAAATGAAAAAGTCCGGGAAATCCCAAACCCTATATATGGTACGTCATGAACAAAATCTTTAATACAGTTGCAGATATGATAATATATGATTCAATATATAGTGCCATATAAATTTTTATATGGTGTTATTTAAGCAATATATTAGCATACGTGGTGCCATTTAAACCATATATTATTATATATGCTGCCATTTAAACAATGTATGGTCATATATGGTACCTCATGATCAACATTTTTAATACAGTTCCAGATATGATAATATAAGAAAATATGTATAGTTCCATATATATTTATGTATGGTGTTATTTAAGCAATATATTACCACATATGGTGCCATTTAAACCATATATTATCATATATGGTGCCATTTCAACAATATATGCTCATATAGGAACAACATTTTTAATACAGTTCCAGATATGATAATATATGGAACTGTATTTGATGTATACTTTAATATATCGTATCATTTAAACAACCCGAGTAAAAATAGTTACATATAGTCATATATGTAACTATTTAAGTTATATCTGTATAAATATACAGTTTCATCCGAAGAATAGCCCGATATATTTTTATCAATTTGTATCTAATTGTATCAGTTTAGATCTGACCTGATTAAATTATGTATTGATCAGATGAAATTGTATCCGATTTTTGCCCTGATACAATTTTATCGGTTTATATGTAATGGTGTCAGGTTTGATCGTAATTGGTTCAATTTTATATAAATAAAATATAATTGTATCCGACATTTAACAAATAATTTAATCAGGTCAGATATAAACTGATGCAATTAGATAAAAACTGATAAACAACTGATACAATTTTATCGGGCCATTTTACTGATCAAATTGTACATGGATCACTGTAAGTTATATATTACCATATAAAGCTCCATATTATTTTTTTAATAGGGAAGATATACCATATATGGTGCCATTTAAACAATATATTTTCATATATGGTACCATTTAAACAATATATTGTCATATATGGTAACTCATCAGCAACTACAATATTAACGGTATTTCAGAAGCTATTAAGTGTATTTCAGAAATTTTAAATGTATTTCAGAAATTTATCAAATGTACTACAGAAATTATTAATTGTATTTCAGTAATAATCAAATCTATTTCAAAACTTGTTGATTGTATTTCATAACACTGTGAGACAAATGGTAGGGGTCAGTGATCGGGAAGGGTTCAAACTACCGGGGAAAGTTATATCGGTCAAAAAGAAGTTATACGTGTCCCGGCGTTCCGCTGGGTCACCCCTAGGAATCGAGATATATCGATTTGACCTTTGGTGGTCTTTTTTTTGACATAACTCGAGAACCACTAGTCCGATTTTGCTCAAACAATTTTAAAAAAATTAAAAATTACAATTCCTTTAATCTGTTCATATAACGTTTTTCTATATACTCAACAGTTTTGCCGGTAAAAATAAATGTATGAAGAAAAAAATATTTTTTGCCTAAAATATTAAAAAAAAGTAATAAACAAAAGGTTATTGATTTTTATGGTAGCGGTAACAAAAATTTATTTTTATCCGCAAAACTGTTGAGTATATAGAAAAACGTTATATGAACAGATTAAAGGAATTGTAATTTTTAATTTTTTTAAAATTATTTGAGCAAAATCGGACTAGTGGTTCTCGAGTTATGTCAAAAAAAAGATATATCTCGATTCCTAGGGGTGACCCAGCGAAACGCCGGGGCACATATAACTTGTTTTTGACCGATATAACATTTCCCGTTGGTTTCATCCCATCCCGATTTTGACTGTCGCATAGTGTAATTATTAGAGAAAAATTTCTGAAATATATTTCATAATTTCTGAAATACAATTGATAATTTCTGAAATACAGTTTGATTATTTCTGAATTTCGGAAATACAATCAATAATTTCTGAAATACAATTGATAAAACTGAAATTCAATTGACTAGTTCTGAAATACAATTCATAAATCTGAAAAATAATTGATAAGTTCTGAAATACAATTGATAAAACTGAAATTCAATTGATTATTTCTGAAATACAATTGATAAATCTTAAAAACAATTGATACAATTGGAAATGGTGTAGAGCGTTAAAAAGATGTAAATAAAATTATTTTTTTTTAAAATTCAATTCCCGAGTAAAACGGGTTATACATTATTTTATATTATTTAATACAATTATGTCTCGTTATATATTGCTTTGTATGGCACTATATAATAAGACATAATTTTCGTCTTTCGGTCAAATTTTATATGACCCAATATCTAAATATATCTTTTTACATATGTTGTCCAATTTAATCAGATCTCGCCCATGGAATTTAAATTGTAAGACCAAATATCAGAGACTATTAATTATAGAGATAGAAAATCAAAACTTACACTACTAACCGATAGAGGGCGCTACAATTTAGTATTGCCTGGCAACTATTTAGTATCAGGTTAGTATCAGCTGAGCCTTATTTAAAAACTGCTTAAAATAAGGAAAAAACCGGCGCGGAATATATTCAAATAATAAAATTTGAGATATTCGTTTGTTTTTTTTTTGCTTTCTTGTTTCTTATTATTTAAATTTAAATAAAAAAAAGAAAATTGTCAATTTTTTGAATAGAGTGCCATCTAGTGATAACGATGTTTTTATAACTTATTTTTTGGGTGATGCCATACCCCTGCCAAATATATCTCAGTTTCAAGTTTAAATTTAAAAAAGATTTTATTGAAATCAATTACAATCCATTTTTAATTTTAAAATATTTTTTTAGAAAAACAAATTTTGATATAAAATTAAAAAATAATAACATGAAAACGAAAAACCAGTAAAATATTTTTGTATAGAATATGAATGAGATTATGTGACAGTTACCCATACATTATCGACGTTGAAAATATTGTGTTAAAAGAGCTAATACTTAGCATACGCAGTCAGACTTTGCATGGATTTTCGTACCAGTTATGTATAGCAACAAAAGAAGCCTATTGATTTAAAAAAGAAACATTTATTTTCCGTATATAATCTATGGTATATTCTTGTTTCAAATGAAGTCTTTCTTAATATTTTCGTAAATTTAAAATTACATTAATTGTCATTTAAAATGGTATCAATTTACATCGAAACAACAGATTTTTTTATTTTTAAATTGAATATTGGGTCATATTAATAAAAGTTAGCCAATTCTTCGAAGTAATTATTTTGGTTAAGGAATAACGTAGCACCAAATTTATCCATAGGCTTGAAGGATACCATAAAATATAAATGAAAATTAAAACAAACAAAAATTGTCTACCCGCAAGCAGACTAAAATTGTGTAATAATAACTTAAAACCCTAATAAATAATTCCCAATATTAGTGAAATCTAGTTTTTTATTCATACGATACATTATTTACAAATTTAAAATATTTTTAAACGATTATTTCATGTCATTTAATTTTATTAAAAACTGTTTCATGTCAAATTTGTTATCATAATTTTAATGTATTTTTTTCTTTTTAAAATGAATAGCCCAAAAATTAAAGGTTCATTTGAACTTTTCTCACTTTCAAAATGAAAATCTCACCTTTAAAGAAAAATCCAGTAATGATTTATGGAAAATTATTTGAAATTTCATTTTTAGATTTTTTTATGTTATGGATTATTTTTGAACTATACTATAGCTCGTATAAGTACTGATTAATGTGTAGATACTTTTTATGTATGCAGTTTCACATAAAGACTCGCAAACTTACTAGATTTACTTAGTTTACACCATACAAGAAACCTTACGTGAATCCCTCATTGTTTTTCAGTACATTATTTAATAAAAACAGAAATTCGAACATTTTTATCAAATTGGACCTAATTGCATCAAATTTTAAATATGAAGATATTATTTAATACAATAATGTCTGGTCAAAATTCGGATTAAATTGTATATAATTTAAAGTAATTAAATCTAATGTGATCCACGTAGATACAATTGTATTCACAATTTTTCGGATTAAATTGTATCTGATTAGTTATTCTATTCTATCAAATTAGATATATCACCATATCATCTTTTTTAATCGGGTTTAATAAAAAAAAATATAATTTTATAAAAACATTTATAGAGAATAAAATTATAATTTTATAAAAAGAAATTCATTTTATAAAAAAAATGCATAGCCGTGAACGGTATCGAACTCGAGACCTTCTGAGTTTAAACCTTATTTTAACAAAATATTAAGGGTTTTCACAAGGGGTGTGCTATTTGTTGTATCTTTCTAACACAAAACAGAGTCGTTAAATTAAAAAATTCAACATTTGAGAATAGCACGATACAAAATTTTAACGTATGTTTAGTGTCCTATGTTTGAGAGTGCTAACAGATAGAAAACTGAATAGAAAATCGTTGTTAAACACAAATAAAAATTTTAACAACTCTGGTTTTTGTTAGGACGATACAACGATACAACCAGTGTTGCCAACTCCTGAAGGCAGGAAAGCACCGTAAGCATTGTGAAAACGGGTAAAAAGTGTAAAAACTTACCAAAAATGGGGTAAAAAAGGACGATATTAATTTTTTGAAAAATTTAAGTCAAGAATTTAAAAACATATTTTAGCTTTGTAAAATCGTATGAAAAAGGTTAAAAAAATAATCAAAAAAAGGGGTAAAAAAGCACCAAGGTAACATTCCAAAATTTTGAAGATTAAATATAACGAAGTTTCTATTTAAAATTGTACTACAAACATTGTAAAAAATGTAATTTTTGTATGGTTCGTATTATTTGTTCAACTTTGACAGAAAATTCAAGAAAAATTTAAAAATACGAGAACAAATACCAAAAATATAAACTGTACAGAAAGCACTAAAAGCACTGCCAGAAATTTGAGAAAGCACTATAAATACCCGCTTTTTTCAAAAGGGTATTTGTAAAAAATCACCGGGTACGGGAAGGAAAAAAGCACCAAAAAATACCCGAAAAGCACTGAAATGGCAACACTGGATACAACAGATAGCACACCCCTTATGAACAACCTTATTGTAATTTTTATAAAATCAGTGCTCTGTCAGTGTATTATTTTTTGAACTGTTGTCAATATCTGTCTGGGATATTATTTAATCCCAAATAAATGGAGATCTTACGTAGTACCCAAATATAATGCGGGATCTAATTTTATCTGTCATTTTTCTGGATAGTTTTAGATGTCAATCCCCAAATATATTGCTGTTTCTAACATAGTATAATATAGTAGCTTTACTCTTTTTCTGTCATTTGAAAAAATGAAGTAGTGTTTGTAATTTTACTTATACATATGGTTCTTAATACCACTACAACTACATGAGATAGGGACAAGCTCTCAATTTTTTAATGAGTGGGGATAGTAGTATACTATGGTTTCTAATTCGATCTGGCATTTTAATACCGAAATAAATTGCTGGATCTAATTCGATCTGCAATTTATGGGATAAATTAAGATCCTACCAAATCCCCAAATATATCACTGGATTTAATCCCATCTGCAATTTATCGGAAAAGTTAAGATCTTACGCAATCCCGAAATATATTACTGGATCTAATTTGATCTGTCATTTTTTGGATAAATTTAGATTTTACTTAATCCCCAAATATATTGCTGGATCTAATTCGATCTGCCATTTTTCGGATCAAATTAGATCTAAGTTTATCCACAAATATATTGCTGGATCTAATTCCATCTGCCATTTTTCGGATTAATTTAGATCTAAGTTTATCCCCAAATATATTGCTGGATCTAATTCGTTCTGCCACTTTTTCGGATCAAATTAGATCTAAGTTTATCCACAAATATATTGCTAGATCTAATTCGATCTGCCAAAATTGAGATCAAATTAGATATAAGTTTATCCACAAATATATAGCTCTATCTAATTCGATCCGCCATTTTTCGGATCAAATTAGATCTAAGTTTATCCACAAATATATAACTGGATCTAATTCGATCCGCCATTTTTCGGATCAAATTAGATCTAGATTTATCCCCAAAGATATCATTGGACCTCCATGTACATTTTTTCGAAAAAAATACTTTTTCCAAAAAAAAAAATGCTTATTGCATAAAAAAGTACTTTTTGCATAAAAAAGTACTTTTTATAAAAAAGTACTTCTTTTTTTTAAAAAGTACTTTTTTAAAAAAAAATTTTTTTTATAAAATGTACTTTTTTTTTTAAAAAAAAGTACTTTTTTATGACAGTCTTTCTATGGTAATACAACAAACTACTACACTCAAAAAAATAAGTTGGTAGCAAAATTAGTAAAATGTCTTGTATATCAAGTTTACTAGTTTTCAGCAACTTTTTTGCTGAAATTCCGTTTTCAGCTAAAGTTTTAGTTATATTTTATTAGCACTAAACAAATTTTGAACTAATGTTTTACTACTTTATTTTGCTAAAAAATTGTGCTGATAACCGCAATTATAGCGTGGACGACAACCAGATAGACAGGATGTAGATATCGCAGCTTGTCTGGATGTAGTACAGACAACGGAAATAATAATTTAGAAAACAATTCTACACAATTTCTATATTTAAATTTTCAGCAAATAAATTAACTAAAGTAAAATTTATATACAAAGTTTTTGAGTTTTTTTCAGTCTACTAATATTTAGCAAAAAGTTTGGTGATTTTAGCAAGGATTTTTGTCATTTACAATCGACTAAATGTTGGCAAAACTTTTGCTAAGATTGCTATTTTTTGTGGTAAAAATCAGATCGCTGATTTTCAGCAAACACTTTCGCTGAAATTACCAACTTTTTTGCAAGCACGCTCCTGACTAAAAATTTGCTGACACAGCAACATTTTTTGCTGACTTTACTGACTTTTTTTTGAGCGTATAATTTGTATATTCATACACCCAGCAAAAAGATTGGTTGGAATTCGATCAAAACCATTAAAATGAATTTGCCAGGACGTTATTTTATTTGGAGTTGCCTATAATTGAATACTACACCAAGAATATTTTACTAGGTATTAAAAATAGGGAAAATTAACTAAAAAAACAATCATTTTAACAAATTATTGGTATCGCCAATCAATTTTAAAATTAGTATCAGTTTAGTAATTATATGCAGTAGAAGCAGCCATTTATTTAGTGAATATACAAGAAAATTGGGGTTACCTATAACCTTTATTACAAAAATTTCAATATTCGAAAATGGTAACTACAAATACGGGTATCCTAATCAAATATGACCTTAAAGTCGAGTTTCTGTAAAACCAACCGAATTGTGGATTTTATTGATAACACATACAACTATTGATTGGTATTGGTAAACGAATTTTTTACTATATTTGTTTTCCAAGCAAAACATATAAATTCAAAATTAGACTTCAAAATTAATAAGTGTTTGTGGTGTAGTCGGTAGAGAGTTGGCCTAGTACGCCGGATTTCCGAGTTCGAATCCCGGAAAAGACAAAAATTTATATGTTTTTTAAATTAAAATAAAATATTTATATGTATAAAGAGTAAATATGGCTAAGTAAATTAAAAGTAGTTGTGGTTCAGTAGGTAAGAGTGTGAACTATTAAGCTGAATGGCCGGGTTCAATACCAAAAAATTCAAAAAAAGGTTTTAAATTTCAATAAAATTTTGTGGAACATAATAATATTTATGTGGAACATAATATCGAATTAGACAACCGAATATTGGCTTTCACAACGAAAAATATAATTTAATATAAAGATAGTTGTCGTAACCGCACGAATTCGATTGGCAACAAATTCGGTGGCCACAACTGAGATTGTTTTCTGGGTGTATTAAAATACCACGGTCTTTTTCGGGTAGTAGTACGGCGTTTTTACATCGTAGCTTCAAACGGGCTGAAACTTTACAGAAAATAAGCCAACATAAATTGGACCAAGAATTATAGACATCTGGGCGGATTGTAGAACAAAAATGGTCCGAAAATCGTAATAGAATTCAGAAAGTGCTGCATTTCATTATTTATATGAAAATGCCACGGTATTTTTCGGGTAGTAATACGGCGTTTTCACATCGTAGTCCCAAATGGGTTGAAACTTTGCAAAAATTATCTTGAGGTAAATCCGATCAATATTAAGAGATATCTGTCTACTTTGTGGACCCTCTAACCCTCTAACTCTTCAACTTACGGGTCGTTTTTTTCCATTTTTAAAAGGGGGCCAAAAAAGTCCCTTTAATTGAAGAGTTAGAAGGTTAAAATGTTCCACAAAAATATTCTTCATAGTGTTTTACATAAGTTCGCTGAACATACCCTAACCTAAAACGGAGGATTCACATGGTTACTATTTTAATCCTATTTAATTTTTTTTTGTAAAAATCATTTTAAGCGTTTAAGACGCATTTTTATGAGAGCCATTTTTTATGAATCGATTTTACCCAAATTTGGCACAAATATGGCTTGACCTTATATCAATTCACGTGCTAAATTTCATGGCAATCGGATAATTTTTGCAGGTTTTATAAAGATTTTAAGATAAAGGATGTGTGGCAGGACTAAGGTGGGCGAGTTCTTGGCCCGATATTTCTAAAAATTAAAATTTTTCTTAACTAAGGGGTTCTATGTCAGTGTACCAAATTTCAAAACTCTGTCTCCACTCCTTCTATTTTTGTCCAATCCTTATATGAGATCAAAGCACTGTGGGCCGGGGCCCCTTGGACCCACTAGGACCAAAAAACCGATACACGACCAAAATGGCACGTGTGACGACTCAAATTAAAGGAAATTTTCTCACGATTCCAAAAATTCATTTTGTTTCAGGATCCGAGAAATAAAATTCGTACTAGGTCTATTTTAGTATATTTTAGGTAGTAAGAAAAGCAAAAAGTTAGTGTTTTCGGGCACCGCTTAAAAAAAATAAATATGACCCCCTCTGGAATTAAAAAAAGGACATTTTTTTATATTTGGTGTTAAGGGAGCCGGGACGCTGGCACCCGCTAGGTCCCAAAAAAACCGAAACACGGTTAAAAAGGCAAGTGCGGCTACTTAAATTAAATGAAAATTTCCCAGGGTTCCAAATATGCATTATGTTTCAAGGTCCGGAAAATAAAAATAATTTTGCTAAAAGTCGGGAATTTTTCTTACAGAAAATGAAATTTTAATGCACTTTAAGAGGTTTTTCGTACATTGAGGTATACAGCGTCGCTGGGGAAAATTTTTTACAAAAAATCGAGCGATTTTTTATGAACCTTAGGGGATTTTTGTATATTGTGGTACATAGTGCCGCAGGCGAAGAATTTATAATTTTTTGGTACATTGTGGTCATATTTGAATTCGTAAAAAAATTTCTGTTCCTATGAGTACCCATTCTTTATGATAAGTACATTAACTGGAATTTTTGAAGGTTGGGTACCGATACGAACAACGGTAAGAATAACGGTATCGAATTTCGTTTGTTCCGGTAACGGTATCTGAGACTGTTTCGGTAACGCTATACCGTTATCGAAAGAGCAATACCGGTATGTACCAATATTATAAATTGCCTTAAACCCTATAAAACAATTTTAAAAATTTACATGTTTTTAATTTCAAGCATGGTTGGCAAACACTAACCGTAAAATACCGTTAACGATTCAAAACCCTTTCAACGAACTATTTTTAACCCTAAAATACCACTTACGAAATAACTTAAAATACCGTTAACCTTAAAATACCCTAACGAAATAAATTAAAATATCGATAATCTTAAAATACCCTAACGATATAACTTAAAATACCGTTAACCCTAAAATACCCTAACGAAATAGAATTACGCTAGGCTTTTTTCTCTAAAAAACATTAAAAATAAAAAATTACAATAACAAAAAAAATTTGTTTGATTTTGTTTTGATTAATTACAAATGATATTGTTAACTACACTTAAAATAATACGTCAGTAGAAAAATCTGTCAAACGAATTTAAAATCGATTTGACTAATTTTTAACAAATTTTTAGTTGAAGCACTGAATTAACTAATAACTTTAGTTATCTTCATTTAACACTATACTAAAAATCCTCAGTACTTTTACTAATTTTGAGTGTTATTGCCCGGTAAGAGCTATGTAATTATACAACTACATAATTTTCAAATTAGTTTTACAAAGTTATAGTAAAATATGCAAATTTTTTTGTAAAACATATACAATCCTTGCAAAATATATACATGTGTAGCGGAAAATATCCGAAAAATTACATATATTTTGCTAGAAAATTGTAAAACTTACTTGGAACTTATGTAGTTGTGTAATTACATCAACACAGCTGTGTGTCTGCTTTGATTGATGTGGCAGAAAATATACGATCACAAATTGATAATGATAAAGTTTGTTTTTTAATTCTCTTAGACCATTCCAAGGCATTTGATACCGTCAATACTGAAATACTTACATTGAAGTTAAGTAAAATATTTAATATTTCTTCTACGGCTACAAAGTTGATGGCTTCATATTTAACTGGCAGATCACAATCGGTGTTCAATGGTGAAAATATATCTAGTACAATAGAACTAGCAAGAGGTGTACCACAAGGATCTATTTTGGGTCCACTATTATACTCAGCTTATGCCAATGATCTTCCGAATCAACTACAATACTGTAATATCCAAATGTATGCAGATGATGTTCAACTATATATAAGTTGCAAAATTTCTGAAATTGATGACTGTACACGCAGAAAAAAACAGGGGGAATATTACCTAAGAGATATGTAATTATACAACTACATAATTTTTTAGTTAGTTTTACAAAGTTCTAGTAAAATATCCACATATTTTTGGAAAATATATACAATCCTTGCAAAATATATACATATGTAGTGAAAAATATCCGAAAAATTACATATATTTTGCTAGAAATTTGTAAAACTTACTTTGAACTTATGTAGTTGTATAACTACATAGCGCTTAGATAAAGTTCCATCTGCTTTTTTTCTGCGTGTACGCGCAAAATTAATGCTGACTTGGATAATATCAGATCTTGGGCTACAACTAACGGATTATGCCTCAATCCAAATAAGTCAAAATGTATGTTGATTACTAAAAGAACACTAATTATGCCATATATTCCCGTCATAACTTTGGGTGAGTCGAAAATCGATTTTGTGGATAAGGTGAAAAACCTTGGAGTCACATTTAATAAGTACCTGCACTGGAAAGATCACGTTATCGTCACAACTGGAAAAGTATACGGTATGCTAAGAAATTTATGGTGCACACAATGGTTCGTACCACTCAAAATCAGAATGCTTCTAGCTAAGACCTATTTAATACCGACTTTACTTTATGGTTGTGAGTTGTTTTCAAATTGTGATTCAATCAGTATGAGCAAATTGAACGTCGCTTTTAATAATATTGCACGATATGTATTTGGCATACAACGACGTGGAAGAATATCACACTACTCAAAGCAAATTTTTGGTGTCACATTTCAAAACCTTTTAAAGTGTAAGACATTAATATACCTTCATAAAATAATCTACTCTCGTCAGCCAGAATACCTTTACGGGAGACTTAACTTCTTCAGGTCTGAAAGAGGCCTCCGTATTATTCAGATACAACATACGACTACTTTTTCGGATCTACACTTCTATATTAATGCCATAAGAATTTGGAATAGTTTGCCCCCTCATTTACAGATAATTAGCAACGCAATGCAATTTAAAAAACTAATATATGAATATTATAAATAACATTTCAATTAAATTTCGACCAAATTTTTAGAAGTTTAACAATATAATTTTTTTATTTTCTACTTTTTTTCCTTTATGTATTATTATTATTATTTTGTCCATTATTTTTTTTTTTTATAAATTAATTTTTGTTAGTAAATATTATATGTATATGTATTTTGAATGCACATTGACAAATTTACCAATAATTACTATTCAGTGCTTTTATATAAGATTAAATCTTTGTACTGAATTATAAGAAATTAAATAAATAAATAAATAAATTAAATAAATAAATTAAACATAGCACTTAGATAAAGTTCCACCTGTTTTTTTTCTGCGTGTATTATTTTTCTTGGGAAAAAGTGACATTTTGTGTTAATTGTGATTCTGTCTATGTTATAAAATTAAAAAATTATCCATTTTTATAAATTAAATTGCAATTTGAGGCGTTTAAAGTTCGAGTGAAATTTTTACACGTGAAAAACAACTTACGGTGCTTAAGCCAAAAAACGGGAATAAATTTTGTTAAAGTAAAAATTTTTCTGTCCAGCCAACAGACGTATTATTTTGAGTGTAATATAGGCACTACTGATATCTTTAAAATATACTACGAAATAACGTGAAATACCGTTAGCCTTAAAATACCCTAACGAAATTATTTAAAATACCGTTAACATTAAAATACCGTAACGAAATAACTTAAAATACCGTTAACCCTAAAATAACTTAACGATATAACTTAAAATACCGATAACCTTAAAATAACCTAACGAAATACTGTTGAAATAACGTTATCACTTATCACTAACTTTATGAAGCGGTTGCCAACCCTGATTTCAAGTGTTAAAAATACATACGGAACCGGACGATTCCATGTAACTCTGGATTTATATCATTTTAGTAACAATATATAATATTTTTGATGGTATCAGCATTTTCGAGGCAACGAATTTAATCAGACGAACTTCCTTAATTTGAATATTTATACCGTTAGTGGGCTCTACTCAATTAAAAACTACCCTAATTTACTCTAATTTTGCTTGTAACTTTCAAAAGTTTTTTGAACTCTTTTGGGTGTAACTTTTTCAGCATAAGGAAATCGCGTAAAACCTTTGGTGGATAATAATTTTGATGTTAATAACTCTCACACTTGTTGAAAAAATAGGTGCCCTTAGAGTTTGCTAAAAACCGAAAAATCTTAAAACCGCGGATTCGGTTTTTCAAAATTATAAAAACCGCGGTTTCGGATAATTTTCGGTTTTCTTGTGCTAATAATAGAATTGTTTTAAAATAATTAAATAAGTATACAAAGTAAATAGTTTAAAATGCACAATATACTTATTACTTAATATTCAATTGAATATCTCACTCAAATATATGCAATAACGCCGTTTCGGGGACTTTGCGGGAAAAAAACGCGGAAAACCATTACGAATTAAATTTTTTTTAGTCTTTTGTCCGCAACTAAAGCTGTATTTTCAATAGTATACATTTAAATTGTAGCAATTTATTTAAAACAATATAAACCCGATCAAAAAAATTTATATATAGTCATATATAGTAATATCTTGTTTTATCTTATAATATGTGAGTATATATGTTGTCATGAATAGACATATATAATTATATGTTTCTTATGTGGTACCTTATATAACCATATATTTTTATATATTGCCTTTTATAAAAGTAGATATCAACCATATATGCTATACATAATGAGATATGACAGATCTGTTGTCATATATAATTATAAATGATCATATATAACATAATATATGATCACATATGGTGGCATATAAGCCATATATTTTGAGATATAGTAATATATGCCCTGTTATAAAAATTTTTAGGTTGTATGATGTAAGATATTTTTATATATGAGTATATATTACATTAAATGATATAAGATATGATTATATATGATTTCATATATGGTGCAAGATTAACAATATAATTTTAGATATGATTATATTTGGTCCCACATCAGTAATATTTCTATGTGTTTAATATATAATTATATATAGCCATATATTACCTGAGAGACCCTACTAACGAATCCCAGCTCGGGCACAAAAAAAATTTTTTTTTTAAACTTTTTTAACTCAATTTAATTTACTTGTAAATATTCTTTTTACAGCAACCGCATCTAAAAGTTATGTTTACTGCAACTTGGGATTAATAATATTCTAATATGTATGTTATTATATATTGTCATATATAACCCCACACATAATTATATATGTGACTGAGGTACTATTATCGAATCCCAGCTCGGGCACAAAAAAAAATTTTTTTTTTACTTTTTTTAACTCAACTTGATTTACTTATAAATATTTTTTTTACAGATCTTAAAAAGGTTTGTGCATCTGCAAATTATGTTTTCAATTAATAGTATTTTAAATATATAATTAGATATCGTAATATATAATAATTTCGTGAAAGTTCTGAATTTGAGTTCTTCCAGAGCGAAATGATTTTTTTGTAATATTTGTACATACAATTTTGGCAATATTTTGATTTTTGTACTCCTGCTTTTAATACAAACAAAACAATTTGTGAAAAAGTGTTGGATAAGAGTATTTTTTCCAAAGAATTGCTAAGCTTATATGTATATGTCATACCTTATTTTAGGCGCCGTATGCTCCAGTGGGAGTTAGAGGAATATATATATATATACCTTATTTAAAATACATTTATATTACCTTTTAAATAACATGTATATTGGTCATATCCCATTATTAATTTCACAAATACAGACAGACTTAGACTTTTGAGCCATATAAATCAGTGCCTTGACCCTTCAACAAACATTTTTTTTTATCTTATTGACCAAAAAAATTCCGTCAGTGGAAAACATTTAAGATTTTTAATTTTTCTTTATTTGAAAGAATGTTATTAATTTATTTTTTCTAAGTCATCTTTATATATAAATTTATATAATTATATATAACTCAGTAACACGAACAATGTTGTCTCATATAGTCAGTCATGTTGTATAGCAGTGTTTGGTTGAGTGAGTTAAGTGGCCGACTACAACGCCAGCAACCTGGTGCAAATCCTGCCGACGGCATTTATTTTTTGTTTTTTTTTAATGAAATAAAAATTTTTAAATAGTAAATGATTTTTTTAATTTTTTGTGTTATTTTTAAAATTTTTTTAAAATTTAAATAATTCAAAATATATCGTAGGATAAATTTTGATCTCAAATTATCCAAATCGGTCTGCCAAAATTAGCTTATCTGTTTGCATCTAATTGGATGTAAATTAATCCCATGGGATATTTTGGGATCTATCAGGATCTCAATTTGATATTATTGGATATTATTGAGAGTGTTAAAATTTTGGATTTATAAATGAAACGTACACACAGAGAACAGATTCGTTGTGGCAACTGAATATGACGACAACCGAATTTTACTAGTCCCATGTACTATCCCATTATTCTGATGTGATTACAGAATTATTTGGTAGATATGACCGAATTTTGAAATTTTTCGGAATTTTAAAATTGGAACATTCAGTTAAAGAAACAGAATTTCTATTGTACAAATTTCTATTGTGCAATTTTCTGTTGCACCAACTGAATAAATACAAATTAATTCGGTGCTCATAACCGATTTTATAGTAAATCCAACCATTTATTAAGTATACATACCACAAAAGTTTTTCAACAGAAAATTAAAAAAATCATTTATGTATTACTTTTACTAAGGATTTATTTTCTAATAAAATTAAAGGATGTTATAATAAATTACAAAAAAAAATCTTACACTCAACCAAAAAAGTCTGTAATGGCTACTGAAAATTTTGCTGTTATTACGGGAAATTTAACTGTTTTGAGGCCAGCGGTTATTTTTGCTAATTTTAATATGTCTGCTGATCTGTAGTACAATAAAATTAGTAGAAAAAATTAGTAGGCGCTACAAAATTTTAGTAAAATTTATGTAAAATGCAACTCAAAATCGATTTGCTAAAATCAGTTAAAAAACTTACTAAATATCAGTTAAAAACTTACTAAAAAACTGTAAAATCTAAAAAAAAAATGTTTTTTCTTTCGATTGTAACAAGCGTATATATTCTTCATCGTACTTGAAATTTGGAGTCAAAATTGCAAACGGTTCTCCAGTTATTGCCGTTTTATGCATTGGAGATGCAATCAAATTTTCTGGGTGTTATTTCTAAACTAAGAATATATCAATAGTAACAAATATAAACTAAACAAGAATTATAAAAAATAAAAAATAAAATATTTTTAAATTAGTATATTTTTCTGCTAAATTTAGCACTCGGTTTTGAAAAATTAGTAAAATGTTTTGCTGAAATCAGCAGCGAAAATTCGTAAAAACATCCGTAATTTGTAATAAGAGAATAGCAAAAATGATTACTAAAAATAAAAATTGTACTAATAATTAGTATGAAAATAGTGTAGTGCGATTGGAAACTGTTTACAAATTTTTTTACAAACTTTTTTATCCGAGTGTATGTAATAAAAAAAGTACAATTAATAATCCCAAATTACATATTCTTCACCAACCGATGAAATTGAAACGTGTGATATTTTGATTGATTTGTTTTACTGTTTCCTTTGTACGCAAAGTAATGATTATCGAAGTACCATGTTTCTAATAATTAAACACACAAATAGAACTCTTCATTATCCAGAATAATATGGTCAATTAAACCAAACAAAGGTTCAAAATTAGGATACGTATCCAAACAGACTACCATATACTTTTTTAAACGTAACTTTTCAAATTCAAGCCAACTTATTTCTTTAGCAGTGCAACCAAACTTATAATTTTGTAAGCCACGAATTTTGAAAATAGAACCAAACGAAATTTTTGCATCAAAGTCATTATCTAGAAGTAATTTAGCTGTTTTAAATTGATTTTTTATATTTAACGATTTTAAAATATTAATTCTGTTATTTGAAATATGAGCAGATTTTTTAAATACCTGATGTTTACTTTCAAATCGAATGGAATTAGTGTGTATTAGGGGCCTATTTTTTCAATTAATTTAGGATAGTGTATTAGAAAAATATATTTTAGTTTTAGACTATCGCCCGAAATTTTAAGATATAACAGATTATGAGTTTCAATTAGTGATTGCAAGTACTTATGAATCCCGAATGGTATCATTTTTTTAAACAAAATATGCACTATTTCCCAAAGAGTTAAAAGCAATTTCCATTCATTGCAGTCTTCAATTAGATCTCCGATTAACAATGGCATGTATATAATTAAAACGAACATCTCAGATGCAGTTAATTTAAATTTAATTTTGCTTAAACAGTCTGTATGAAATAGTGGTGGCTTTTTATTATGTGGTCCAAAATCAAACGTATCGATTCTTTTGTTTAGTTAATATCTTTTTTTCAGTAACAAATATTTTAAGAATTACTATGAGGTCATAATGACAAACTCCTTCCAATAAATCGTACATGATATCAACGCAATGGTTTTCGACAAATCCAAGAATCGAGTTAATTCCCAGATTATCTCCACCAATCACACATGGAATTAATTTTATAATTTTCTCTTCTAGTAGAATTCCTTCTGTTTGTAACGTAATTAATTTTTTTCTATCGTCCGTAAAAAAGAGCATTCCCAAAAAAATAGTCTGTAGTTTTGAATTTAAGTGTTCAGGAAGAACTAAAATCTTTATATATCCACCATCAATTTTAAGTTGCCCACTGTGTGAACCTAATGGGTTTAAAACTTCGAAATCATCGAAATCAACCATAATAGGTATTAAAATTTGGTTTTTATCATTACTTGGATTTATAATGTTAACTTTATGTTTCCAAAATGGACTTTTTATTATGTTACAAGAAAATTTACTTAGATTTATATTTTCCATATACTCTTGTATATAATTTAATAAACTTGTTTGAATAAACATATTTCGAAAAAGTTGTTGAAGATCTACAACAATGTAAAAGAAATCGTTTTTTATTTTCGTTATTTCATTACCATTTTTATATAAAAATTTATATTCTTTACCAAGATCCACAACCATAAAATTTATTAATACGTTTTGTAGACTTAGATGTTTTAAAAGTAAATATTCGGACTTAATTTCGGATGGTGTAAGCAAAGACTTTAAAATAGATATAATTTCCTGATATTCATCATTATTTTCTATAATACTTAAAATGTTGTTTATACGAATGTTGTAGTATGTAAATAGATGTTTGAATGTTTCGAAAGCAGTTGATCGTGGTATTCTATCGTCGCAGATTACTTTTAATATTATTTTTAAAAGTTCTTTGTTTGTATTAGTATTAGAAGACGGTTGGTTGTTGGTTGGTGATAAAAAGTCATTATTTTCATTTAAATCTATATCATTACGTTCATTAACCACCAGTATTTGATTTGGAGTTAGTAAAACCTGCTTGAAATTAATTTTTTTTGCATATTTTAGGTGTGTATTCATATTAGAAAAAATTCGGTTTCAGTTATTGTTGCATTGAAACCTCACGGCACTTCGATGAGTAGTCTTCAAATGTACTGAATATACAGTGCTGTGCAATATAATAGGCACATATAAATTTTTTCTAATTTTATTCTCCTTACCTTTATTTTTAAAGATCAAAATAGTGGATAAATTCACCCCAAAATGCGAGGAGGTTGTTCAGAAAATGGTGCAGAATTTTAACGTAATGTCTGTTTTTTTTATTTTGCAACTTGTTTCCAGTAGGCGTGGCTTTTAATGAAAAATAAGCGATATCGACCTTCTATCAAATTACATAGGAAAATTAAGCGAGCACTGATCGGATCTATACAAACTGTATATTTTTGCAAATTGTATAAACTTTCCTTAAATCTTGCATTATCTTTAACCACAAATGGTCTCCAGACTTAAAATGACAGCGCTTTAAACATGACCAGATTTTTCTTTGTTTTTAGCGATTTTAAAATAGAGTTAACAACACTGAAACTTTAAAGTGAATGGCCTTATTCTATACTTACTGCGATATAACAAATCATTCAAGCTGTTTTACGTTATAGTATAAAGCATTCCGTGTTTAAATTTCAGTGTTGTTAACTCAATTTTGAAATCGCTAAAAACAAAGAAAAATTTAGTCATGTTTAAGGCACTGTCATTATAAGTTTGGCGACCATTTGTAGAAAAAAATAATGTAAGACTTAGGGAAATATTATAGGAATTCCAAAAATATACAGCTTTTACAGAACTGATCAGTACTCTCTAAATTTTACTATGTAATTTGTGATAAAAGGTCGATATCGCTTATTTTTCATTAAAAGCCACGCCTACCTAAAATAAGTGACAAAATAAAAAAACAGACATCACGTTAAAATTCTGCACCATTCTCTGAACAATCTCCTCTCATTTTGGGGTGAATTTATCCCCTATTTTGATATTTAAAAATAAAGGCAACGAGAATAAAATTAGAAAAAATTTAAATGTGCCTATTATATTGCACAGCACTGTATATTGTAAGAATTAAAATGTATGTTACAAAAAATACACTTAATTTTGAAAGAAAATTTGAATATTTATGTGCTAATTCATAAATAAAATTTATTTGATATTTGAAGCTTGCTATAGTTAAAGTACATATTTCGCTTAATAAAGAGTTATTAGAAAATTTTATTCATAATCGTATTTTAACTATAAATTAATTTTTCAATTTGATATTGGCAACACTATTGTTTATTTTCTCTCTTCTCCCAAATAAGTTGTAAATGATGTACAAATTTAGTAAACGATTGACTCGGTAATCGGAAGTGAAAATGTACTTTCTTAAATTAGAGAACTAATGATGTGCTAAGATAAATTTAAAATCCATTAAAAATATTTTTTTTTATTTATAAAGCAAATCAATGGAAATGTGTGTAAAAAAGTAATTTTTTAGAACATATTATTCGAAGCATATAAAATTAATCGAATTTCGAATAATGTTTTGACAGTCTGTACATCACTATTGTTTTGTTTTTCTTTTTAATTTTATTTTTACATTTTTTTTTTTTTTTGAAATTTTTCGAAAAAGATCATTGGCTACGCAATTGTTGTAGCTTTTTTCAGTTTGATGGATGCAAGTTGTTGGAAGCCACATATTCTAGGGATGGGATGGCTTTAATAAATCATTTCATACCTGAAAATGAAATAATTAACAATTAAATGGTGGCTTCCTCACTCCAAACTTAATAAAAGGTTTAAAGTTAATGAGTATCGACTATAAACCTATATTATTTTTTTCGTTATTAAGCAAATATGAATACTGTTTTTCACAAATTAGCTTAAAATCCTGCAATAAGACTATAGTAAAAGTTTATGAATTATACAATTAAATAATAAAATATTGGTAAATAAATAACTAATCTTTAAATATTTTATAAGAGATTAACGGTTAAAAATTATTTGTATTTGTATTTATTTATTTAATTTGGTTTTCTAATACAACAAGACATAATACCTTATAAATGAAAGTATTAGAATCAGGCGAGTTATACAGTAATAATAAATTAAACTGTGAATAAAAGTTAGAATTAAAAAATATAAATATAAAAATATAAATGTAAGATATAAAAATAAATATATACAATAAAAAACAGTTATACACCCAGAAAACAGATTCAGTTCTGATAACCGCATTTGTAGCCAATCGCATGGTTCGGTTGTGGTAGCCGAATTTTTCAGTTGTGGCAACAGAAAAACAATTGAGACAGGACTAATTTGACTGTGACAACGGAATTTCAGTTGTATCAAGAATAATTCGGTAGCCACAACCGAAAAATTCCTTTGATGCAACTGAACCATTCGATTGGCAACAAATGGGGTTGTTAGCCCCGAATCTGTTTTTTGGGTGCCGCATTTGTAGCCAATCGCATGGTTCGGTTGTGGTAGCCGAATTTTTCAGTTGTGGCAACAGAAAAACAATTGAGACAGGACTAATTTGACTGTGACAACGGAATTTCAGTTGTATCAAGAATAATTCGGTAGCCACAACCGAAAAATTCCTTTGATGCAACTGAACCATTCGATTGGCAACAAATGGGGTTGTTAGCACCGAATCTGTTTTTTGGGTGTAGATATAAAAAAGTTGAATTACATAAAAATTTAGTTTTTCATGAAATATAAAAAATTTATGAAAAGTATTCGGCAAGTAATTTCCGAAATCTTATCGCGTTAATTGTGGTCTGGAAATTATTTGGAATTTGGTTCCAGAGATATATAGTGAATATAAAAAATTGGCATTTGGAGGCTTGGTCACGATGACGAAATTGGGTTATGCCTTTGCCTCTTGGGGATATAAAAAATTGTAAACGATCATAAAGATATTTGGGCTCCTTTTTAATAATAATTTTATGAATGAAAATAACGTTTCGAAAAAGACATATTGAATAGAAGACAGGAATACAGGGATATGTGATCAAATCTTTTTAAACTATAAATGTAGAGGATTATGTTGTTGTAGGTTGTAGTAAGTTTTCTCATATCGTTAGAGTTGCAACCAGTGAAAATTTCTGAAGAATATAAGAGTGTTGGTAGAAGATATGTTTTTGCAAGCAGTATTCTAACTTTTAAGGGCGTAAAGTGTTGAGTGGCCCATAGGTTTCACAGCATACTATATGTTCTACCACTGGCCTGGTTAATATGATTTGACCATATTAACGTGTTATTAAATGTAACATCTAAATTTTTAGCCGTGTCTACAATATCAATTTTTGAACCACCAAGAAAAATATTTATCTCATCATCAATTTGCAAGTGTTTCTTCCTTATTATTAAGCATTTTGATTTATTTGGATTGAGACGCAATCCATTTACTGAAGCCCATGTAAAAATTTTATCCAGATCATAATTTAATTCATAGCTTTTTGCAGTTATCAACTCCTTGGAGCAACTAAGATAAAGCTGAACGTCATCAGCATACATTTGTATATTTGAATAATGAAGTTGTTGTGGAAGATCATTAGAATATAGTGAGTATAACAGCGGTCCTAGGATGGAACCCTGTGGAACACCTCTTGATACTTCTAAGGGACGTGAAATAGATTCGCCACTAATAACAGATTGAGATCTATTTGAAAGGTACGAGGACATCAACCTAACAGCTAACGATGAAAAATTGAAACATTTTGATAGTTTCAGGTACAAGATCGAATGGTGCACTGTATCAAAAGCTTTAGAGTGGTCCAATAATACCAAAAACGATAATCTATTCTCATCCAAGTTACTTCGAATAACCTCTATTACATCGGTTAGTGCCGTAATACAACTACGTTGCGGTCTAAATCCTGATTGACGATCAGTTAGTAGATCGTTTTCATTAACATGCTTATATATTTGCCTGTGTAATAAATGTTCAAAAACTTTAGAAAAATAAGGAAGAATTGCAATCGGACGATATTCATTTCCTGTCTTTGGCACTGGAACAATTTTGGCATGTTTCCACTGCATTGGAAAAATGTTGGTCGTAATTATTGAATTAAAAAGGTATGTAAGGAATCGAATTATCCATGGGAAGATCATTTTGACAAATTTGGGGTTTATGTCATCGAGGCCTATTGCATCTGATTTCACTGTCCTAAAACCTTCAACAACATCAACTACAGTTAGGCAGTGGAAATTAAATTCATTGGTGTCACAAGTTGAAATATGGTCGTAAAATTCAGGCTGAACAGTTGGCTTAGGAATATTGATAAAACTCTCATTAAGCAAATCGACGTTATCAACCATTTTATGATAAGTAGTCTTACCAATACCAATATCACGCACTTGCCTCCAAGTTTTCTTACTGTCAACTGCTGCATTAAATTTATCAAAATAGTAAGATGATTTATCGTGTTTAATTTTCGAAACAACTGACTTTCTAGCCAAACGGTATTCATTTTGGTATTCAGGTGTTTTGTAACGTCTCCACATATGGTACATCCTATCCCGGTGTTGTATTAACAATTTAGTTTCATCCGTAAACCACGGTTTTGCCCTCTTTCTAATTGTCCTATTTTTAATTGGAACATGAATGTTGTAAGTCTCCAGTATTGAATTATTTAAAATTATTTTATTTAATGTATAGAATTACAATGTTAGTTAGACAGCTTATAAAAAACAGTCTTTATACTAGTGTTGTTTAAATCAAATTGAGTAGAAATTTTAAATATTTATCTTTGTACAAAATTCCAAAAAACTCTAGTTTTCATAGGGTATTTTACATTTAATGCCATAAAAATGTAAAAACAAGCTTGTACTGCTTCCAAGGGGTTGTCAAAATAATAAATTTTGACACAAAGAGTGACGTAGGCCTTCAATTTACTTAAGTCAACTACGAAAACCACTTTAGGTTGTAAATTAAGTTTTTCTTCCACAGAAAGCTTTCCAAAATCATTAGCTTGCTGAAGAGTCTGTAAATAAAAAGAGATATAAATACTTTAGTAGTACCAGTGGGCAGTGTTGCCATTTCAGTGCTTTTCGGGTATTTTTTGGTGCTTTTTTCCTTACCGTACCCGGTGAAATTTTACAAATACCCGTTTATAAAAAGCGGGTATTTACAGTGCTTTTTCAGATTTCTGGCAGTGCTTTTAGTGCTTTTTGTACAGTTTATATTTTTGGTATTTGTTCTCCTTTTTTCAATTTTTCTTGAATTTTCTGTCAAAGTTGAAAAAATAATACGAAATATACAAAAAATACATTTTTTCACAATGTTTGTAGTACAATTTTAATTAGCAACTTCGTTATATTTAAACTTCAAAATTTTGAAATATTAGTTTGGTGCTATTTTACCCCTTTTTTGGTTATTTTTTGAACCTTTTTTACACGATTTTACAAAGCTAAAATGTGTTTTTAAAATCTTGACTTAAATTTTTCAAAAAATTATTATCGTGCTTTTTTACCCCATTTTTGGTACATTTTTACCCTTTTTACCCGTTTTCACAATGCTCACGGTGCTTTCCTGCCTTCAAGAGTTGGCAACACTGCCAGTGGGTATCTATACAACTCTTGCTCTGTTAACCTTTACTCTTTATTTTTGTTCGTGAAGTCGGGAAAGAAAACTAAAACATGTTGGTAAACATTGTAAAAAAATGAGAGATTGAGTGTTTTTTTTTACACATTTCCCTATCAGTGTTGCCACTTTTTGAATAAATATTCAAAAACGGGACTGTTTACACATTCGTTGGATAATTTTTGAATAATGACATTTTTGTGTAGTTTTTGTGTAATTTCACTTTTTACAGAAATTTCCGCTAATTTTTAAAAGTTCCGTAAATTTTTGAAAGTTAATAAAAATTAGTCGATATAGGCGAAACGAGATCGTCTGTGAACCATTTACCACAAATCTCCAGTTTCTGGTGAATGATTTTATAAATTTTTATAACGCTAAACCGAGTTTAGGAGAAATCAAAAATGGTGCTATGTATTTTTTTGTTTTGTTTAAAGCACCGTCTTTTGTTTATTTTTTGCGAAAATAATTGTCAAGCTTCTTTTAAAAACTCTCTTGGTTTGCAAAACCATATAAAAATTTAGCGAAAGAGTGGGAAAATTTAGGTTTGTTATGATTGTTGCTTTCTTTTCTCTGAAAATTTTTTTTGGCTGTAGTTAACATGACTCTGGGCTTTAACCAGACGAAAATTTTGTAAACGCAGCAAGGTGGAGCAGAATCAAAATATTTTAGAATTCGGTAAATCCAACATGTTCCAGATTTCAACAGAATCGTATAAAATGTTTGAAGAAAATATCGGTAATATTTTGTGAAATTGTTATATTTTTATTTATGATTAAAATTTGAGGGGTATGCGAGAGAATAATTAGCAAGTGGTTATATTTTTGCATGCAACGCATCTGAATGAAGTACCCTTTTGAAAAAAACATAAATACTTTTTTCTGAAAGAAGCTTTTAATATGGATAAAATACCATTTTATTAATAGTATATTTAGACTGGGCAAGAACTTTTTTGCCAAAAACCAAGTAAAAATATCTGAAATTTGTATTTTTGATACACCCGATTTCTTTTATAACTAATTTTCGATACACCCTGTTACAACGAATATAGAATTAAAGGAAGTGTCAAAAATATATTTTTTAAATATTTCAGTTTTAGTTTAAAATTTTGTCTTGTTATACATTTTTAAATGTGTTAATAATTTTTTTAATTTAATTTTAGCATAAAAACATAACACGTGGTTTTTGCTCAGTCTAAATTCAGTATAATATTCAAATTTAAAAGCACGCTATTTTAAGCCTGAAAAAGATATTGCATTGAAATTCCCTTTAGTTAATAGAATAATTTGATATATTTTTCAGGGAAATTGGCCTGGATTTGCTTTTGCTGAAGGCAAAAATTCAGACCAGGTTATTGCAAAAATACAAAATTTTAGTTTTAAAATGCAACTAACTTTTGCACATTGCAGATGAAAAAATGCTAAGTCTTTAAAAATCGGTTTATAAATAGAAAAAATGCAAAACTTTGGTAAGAAATGGCGAAATTTTTTATAAAATATTTTTATTCTTCCCCACTGTGCTCAGGAAAGTTTATTTTTAAAAATTTTTTGTGTAATTTCATATGGTTTTGGATAATTTTTGACCTACAGCTGTGTAATTTTTTCTTTTAGTGGTGGCAACGCTGTTCCCTATATAAAAAGCATTGAGGTTGAGTGAGTTTTTTTAGATTTTTAAGAGAATTTTCAGATTTTTAAGAGGATTTAAGAGATTCCAATGTTGCATCAACATTCAAAAAATTCCCGTGCCAACAAACATTTGTCAATAGTGTCAATTTTGGGTTTTTTAAAACTAATACTGATAGTTAATATAGTTTTATTTTTTAAAATATAGTTTATTTTAACAAAAACAATATACATTTAAATTAACAAGAACGGTGAAAATGAATTATATATTATTTGTATAGTAAAATAAATTATTTACAAAATTTTCAAATAGTAGTATTAACAAAAATTATTAAAAACATAAGTTGTGTTATATATTATTTGTATAATAAAATAAATTATTTAAAAAATTTTAAAATAATATTAACAAAAACTATTAAAAACAATAGTTGAACAAAATTTACTACACTTATTAAAAAAACCCTAAATGGAAAATCAAACTTGACAACATTGATCAAAGAATTTTTTTTAAAAGAAAAAAACGAAAAAATGTTTCTCAAAATGCTCTTCCAACTCATTTTTTCTCTTAACAACATTATCAACATGTTTTCTTAGCCTTTCCCAAGTTCGCCACACAACAACAAAATTTGGTGAGGACGGTAGTTTCTCTATAGGTTTATACTTGTTGGTAGTACATATAAATCTTACTCACAAAATTAAAATTATTAGTTACCTCACAATATAAAACAAGTTTTTCTTGTGCTTCAATTTTTGAAGCTTTAGAGGGCTTTTTCTTCTGGCTTCTAAAAACGGTCGATGGAAAGAAATAGGGTGACAAAAGAAAGGCAACCTACTTTTTAGATTCTTTAAAATAAACAAATTATGTTTTAGAAACTGAAAAGTTATAGTTTTAAATAAAGTACCTTCATCTAAATTTTCCGAACACTTTAAAAATTTTTGTGCTTTTTAAACAGGTTTAACTTGTTAAACACGTTTTTATATAGCTCATCCCAGGGTTGAATTCCACAGCAGGTTGGATATAAAGATACAACATCAAGTTTTAAGGCCTCAAAAATAAAATTGTCGTTGTTTTCAAAAATTGGAAATTGCTTTAAAAAATTGTAAGTTGACAAATCAGACATTTCCAACATCTGTTGTCTTTCTTTCAAGCACTTTTCCCATTTTTGTTTAAACTCTTTACTTGGGATGGCGTTGTTTTTGATGTAAACGAAATCAGTTGAATCATCTGAAATATTTAAATAAATTATATTTATGCCGATTTTCGTATATGAATATTTTGTACCTTGAATGACCACATTAGAAATAGTTTTGCTTATGTAAGCTCTTCGTTTCAAAAATCCCATTCGTGACAGTTGTTTTCTGTAATTGTTGTAAGCATCATAAAGTTTCCCTGAAGCCTTCTGACCGAACTTTGCAGCTGAATAATATACGTCCTTATAACTTTTTAAGGAAAAGTTTTAATCCTACTGCGATGATGAATCTACCAAATTTGAAATTTGCTAATCCGAAATTTTACGAAAGCGGTCCCATTGATATGCTCTTTGGCGGTGAATCATATCCATCGATTTTGTGTAAGGGAGTTCAGCATGGTATTTTTAAATCATTAGTAGCTCAGGAGACAATATTTGGCTGGATTGTAACTGGCCTAACTAACCGCTGCGTCCATTTAGTAGATCTTTTTTCACTAAAGTTGCCCTCTGATTATGAAACGACAGAGGAAATGAAAAGTATCCAGGTTCATGTTGCTAGATCGTCTGAAAATGAAGATATCTCGGATCGTTTTTCCAGTTTGCCCAAAAATATTCACGTAATTGCGTACATTTTTCCTTTTTTAATATTGCTCGTTTAAAATCTCGCAAACATATTCATTCTCTAAGGCTCTATGCTGAGGAGTTAAGATTTGTAAGGAATCGTCTTTTTTCGTTGTCTCAGCAGATATATTTTCCTAAGGATTTTAATTGTTTGGCTGAAAATAGGAAAATTGATTCTAGTAGCCCTTTGTTGACGCGTACGCCCTTTTTAGATAAAAGTAAAATTATTCGTGCCAATGGTCGCCTTACTTCAGCATCTCTCACACTCTGAAAAATATCCCATAATTTTGGCCTATCGCAGCAGATTAGCTCGCCTGTACGTCGATCTTGCCCACAAAATGACTCATCATGGCGGCTTACGGTTGGTCCATAGGGTAATTCGACACGAGTGCTGGATTATTAAATAAAAAATCTGATTAAAACCTGCGTAAATAACTGCAGGGAATGCATTTTACACAAAAAAACCCGTCAAGGACAAATTATGGCTGCTTTGCCCGACGAAAGAACAACCTTAAGTCGCCCATTTGCCAACACTGGCGTCGATTGCGCTGGCGCCTTCGAAATAAGAAGTTTCACCGGTCGTTACTCCAGAATAAATAAAGGTTATGTGTGTCTCTTTGTTTGCTTTGCTACGAAGGCAATCCACCTCGAAGCAGTCAGCGACTTATCAACTCTAGCATTCTTAGCAGCTTTCGCTCGTTTTGTAGTCCGTCGCGGTTGTCCAAATTGTGTTTACTCCGACAACGGCAGAAATTTTGTTGGCGCAGCAAAGGAGATTGACTCAAACTTCGAAAAATGCGTAAAAGAGCTTCGCGATCACGCTGTTTTAAAATATGAACCTCAGCGTTTATTGTGGCACTTTATTCCCGCTGCAGCTCCGCATATGGGCGGACTCTGGGAAGCAGGAGACAAAAGTTTTAAGACGCATTTAAAAAAAATGGCTGGTCAACTAAAATATACCTCTGAGGAGTTTTCTACCTTGTTAGTTCACGTCCACTTGGCCCTTTGTCTGAAAACGTCAAAGATTTGTCTGCGCTTACTCCAGGTTATTTTTTAATTGGTTCTGCGATGCTTACGCCGGCTGAACTGGAAGAACTTTCACCCTCAGTTAGTCTTCTCAATCGTTGGCGAAAGATAAAGGCGATGCAACACGAAATATGTAGGCGCTGGAAGGATGAATATTTAAAAGAATTGCATAAACGCAACAAATGGAAAACCCCCCAAATAGATCTGCAAGAAAACGACTAGTTGCCCTTAGAAATGAACCACTTTGTTCTACTGATTAGCGCTTAGGTCGTATTATCAAAATTTATCATGGCTCGGACAAAAGAGTTCGAATAGTTGACATTCATAAATTGGTCCTCTTGCCCACGTAATTTCCTCGCACTTTTCCTCACTGTAATTGTTTTCTTTTTGTTATTTGCTTGCAGCCCAAGATGAGCAAAATGGCATGGTTCAAAACCAACTACGGCTGTCCGGTATGTAATCGGCTACATGCCATACGCCAATGCACGCGTTTTTTGGTACTGGACGTAGATCGTAAATTGCGGGTGGTCGACGAAAAGGGAGTATGTGTGAGCTGCTTAGTTCAATCACACTCGCTCCAATCTTGCCGAAGTATTGATCGCTGCAAGCGTTGCCATCAGCAGCACATCACTCTATTACATCCCGTGGCCCAAGGATCAGTGTGGTTTGCCATAACCGCGTTGGTAAGAATTTACCCGCATGAGAATTCTGATCGTCATGCTATTATCCGGATTCTCATTGACCCAAACGCCACCCGGTCATCCATCAATGCGGAAAAGGCGAAAAAACTGGGGTTGTGGGTGTCAGCTGGTCAGGTTACAATTAAATTAGGCCACCGGCGTTTTGAGCACAAGACGATAAATATACGTTGCGCGGTCGAGAACCCGCCCATTCGGTATACACCGTTGTATGAAGTGAAAATTGATGACGTGCGCCGCCGAGGCAAGAATGCGGTAAATACGGCCCCGATGTGGTACTCACGTGACGCCTATGATATGGTCCTGGAAGCTGACGTGGTCCCCAGAGTGCTTGACGGTCCTGCTGATGGCATACCAGGCAAGATCTATATCCAACAAACTTTCTTTGGCACGGTTTTTTTTAGCGAAGGTGAAGAGGAAACTAATCCGGACTACCTGGCTGACTAGAACGAAGAGGAAGCTATGTAGCCCGAAGGTGCAAACCAACACTGGTATGCGTTAATTTGATATTCATTTTTTGCTTTGCTGAAAAGAGCACGTATATTTGAATTAATTTTTTTATTTTTGAATTTATTACTAATAATCATTTATTAATAATAATCATTCCCAAAGAGCACGTTCTTTTTTCTAATAATAACTTTTTTTTGATACATAAAATTCTATTCTATATAATGTATTGTAGAAATATGATATATTCAATGTTGCCATGGCGGTGATATTCTCGTTCAGATCTACCGATGTGGTTTCGTCCCTAGCGGGAAAAATTGTCTTGTAGCTGTTATCAGCCGTAATATTATCTTTGAAAGTCGGTTCTATGTTAAAAACTGTTATAATATTTGCATTTTAATATTCTTTTATTATGAAAAACAACCTTTGAAACGATTTAGTAAAAGGAAAAACTTTCTAAAAGATACACATTTTGATACAATATGGGTATGTAGTTTTTTCATCGTACAAAGCTCTCTATTGAGTGTTTTCAGTACTAATATTAAGTCAATGAAAGTTTATAACACTCCTTATGAACATACTAAGTAGGTTTTTGAGTAAAAACTCTTTTAAGTACGATTTAAATTACCTAGTGCTTTTCTAGCGATTTTTGGATATGATGTAGCTATTTATTTTGAAATTTCGTTGGCAACACTGATCATATTTGAATTTTTTGTAATATATTTTATTCAATTTGTTTTTATAATATATTTTGTTTTTTGTAGTATATCCTTTTCTTCCTTTTTCTTTTGTTTGTTTTATGCTGCGGTTGCTGTGGGAAAACATGCTGGTTCTTTGGGGGTGGTATGTTTGCGCCGGCATGAAAAAGCCGCCGGTCAAAATTCTCGTCGAGTACTTATGGGGGTGCTCATCGATGAGTACGCCGCCGGTCGATTAATGATGGGAATACTCATCAATGGGTACTCTCATGAGTATTTTGTTTTGACGAATCGTTGTTTTTATTAACATCATTCTTTCGTGAACTTTCATAAAAACAACACCGGTACGAAGCAGACGATCTGCCATTTCTTTTCTTTTTTTAAATTGAAATAAAAAATTAAAATTTTACAGAAAAGACGAAGTTAAAGGAAAGAAAAGTTGTGAAATAAGAAAGTTATAAGTGCCTAAGAAAAAGACAAACTAAAATAACGACAATTAAACTTAGAAAAGAAACAAATCAGTGAAATAAAACGATAAGTGAAAGAAGAAAAAGGAAAGAAAGAAATTAAAGAAACCAATATAAAGAAAACTGTGAAAGAAAGTTGTAGATTAATATATAAGAAACCAAAGAAAATTTGTTAATAAAATAAATAAAAAAAAATTGAAAAGAAAGGTTTTTTTTCTTGGTTTGGTTAAGGAGCTTTGGATACCCCAGCGAACATCTGTAACGTTAACGTCCCCGGGAGTGTACAGGATCATCCTTCAGCAACAGGTAACCAAGACCACATTATATATGACTATATGTAACTATTTTTACTCGGGTTGTTTAAATGATACGATATATCAAAGTATATGGTACTATATATAGTAGCATATATTATCATATCTGGAAATGTATTAAAAATATTATTCATAAGGTACCATACGTGACCATATATTGTTGAAATGGCACAGTATACCATAATATATGGTTTAAATGTCACCACATATGGTAATATATTGTTTAAATGATACCATATATTAATATATATTGCACTATATATAGTAGCAGATATTATCACATCTGGAACTGTATTAAAAATGTTGTTCATGAGGTACCATATATGAGCATATATTTTTAAAAGCCACCATATATGATAATATATGGTTTAAATGACACCATATATGGTAATATATTGCTTAAATAACAAAATATATAAATATATATGGCACTATATATGGCACCATATATAGTAACTATAGTGGTTGACAAAGTAACTGACTTGGGAATTATCTTTGATTCTCAATTTACATTTATTAATCATATAGATTCTATTGTTCCGAAGGCGTATTCGTTGCTAGCTTTTATTAAGAGGAACTGTCGGGATTTTTCTGATTTGTTTACTCTAAAGTTACTTTACACATCTTTAGTTAGGTCTAAAATGGAGTATGGCAGTATAGTTTGGAGTCCTGTTTTTAGAGTTCATTCTTCTGAGGAGTAAGATCATAAAAATGTTAACACACATTTTTGCCTATAACTTTGGTTTAAAACTTCTTATATTTTTTTTCGGCAGTTTACATTTTAAAAATATGTCAGTTAATAAATTAATTTGCATAATGCGTTTTAGTTTGCAATTTTTTACAGAATGGACGATGAAAGAAAAGTGCGTTCAAAAATAATTAAATATTTTCAACAAAACCAAACATGGACATACAAAAAAATTTGCTAAAGAAACTAATGTATGCCGCCAAACAGTTTCAAAAGTGGTAAAATGGTATCTGAAACACCTAACAATTGAAAGGAAGCCGGAAACAGGAACAACGACTGGTTATCATAACATTGGTAAGGAATATAAAATTAAAAGCATCCTTAAGAAAGCTCCTAACACATCTGGCAGAAAAACAGCTCGGTTAGCCCAATGCTCGGACTTTTTTTATACGTAAAGTAAAACGTAAGGCAGGACTAAAGTCCTACAAAGTTAAAAAAAATTCCCGATAGAAACGCTTTTAAAAATTTGAAATCAAATTTTATACAAAAATACAACTTTTGGGTAATGCACGACAAAACTTATGTCCTGGCTGATTTTTCGCAGCTCCCTGGTCCAGAATTTTATGTTTCCGATGTTCAAGGAAATGTTGCGGAAAAATTTAGGTCGAAAAACCAAACGAAATTCCCTAAAAGTTCCTAGTATGGCAAGCCATATGTAGCTGCGGCCAAAGAAGCCAGTCATTTGTGACATCTGGCTCTATAAACAGCGAAATTTATATCAAGGAGTATTTGCAGAAGAGACTTCTTCCATTTTACAGTCAGCACAATGTATCCACTTACTTTTGGCCCGATTTAGTATCTTGTCACTACAGCAAGAAAGCGCTGGACTGGTATAATGATAATAATATGGTTTTTGTACCAAGAGAGGCAAGTCCATCAAACTGCCCGGAGCTCAGGCCAGTGATGGACCACGTAAATGGACCACCTGCTCTAAAAGGTGACAGTAACTACCATAAGCCTTAATGGGAGGGTTTCAGGAAAAAGTGGATAACTTTGTTCGTAGTGGTTAGAATTTCATGCGGTTTTTTCTGTTTGATTTTGTATTAAACTTTATTTAATAAAAATTTGGTTTGAAGTCTTAAAATTCAGTGGTTTGTTTTTTATTTAACTTTATGTGTGTTAACATTCTTATAATCTCACTCCTTAGACTTGAAAGAGTTCGAAAGAAGTTTATAAAATTTGCTTTTAATTCTATTCAATTCATTGAACCTCAACCCACTATCTTGTGAAATGTAGTTTTATTCATTTGGAAACCCTTGAAAATAGAAGAGCTCATTTGTTGATTATGTTCCTTTACAAACTGATTTGTGGTCTGGTTGATAGTCCGAATTTGCTTGTTTCTATAAATGTTAAAGTCCCTGATTTGCGTTTACGTCATAATGATGTTTTTTTTTTGTACCGCTTCATACAACTAATTATGCTTCGAATATGCCTATTATTCGGGCTTTAAATGAATTTAATAGAATTTCTAATTTTGAGGCTTTAAAAGAAGGAAATAAACTCACACATGTAAAATTAGATTTCACTGATAGTTTGCATACATTTGGTAATATGCTAGATTTAATTTATTTCTAATTTTAAGTTTCTAGTCTGTAAGGAATTTTGTACTTTCCATAGACTCAAATAAATAAATAAATATAATAACCCTAATAAAAAAAATTAATATGGAGCTTTATATGGTAATATATAATTTAATGTGATCCATATACCATTTCATCCGAAAAATGGCCCGATATAATTGTGTCAGTTGGTTATCACTTTTTATCTAATTGCATCAGTTTAGATCTTAACTGATTGGATTATATATTAAACAGATGAAATTTTATCTGATTTTTGACCTGATACAATTTTATGGGTTTATGTCGTATGGTATTAGTTTACATCCAAATAGATACATTTCTATACAAACTTATATAGTTATATCTGAATTTTGACCTGATGCAATTATATCTGCTTTAAAACTTTGTCGAATATGGTCTTTTTCTAAATGTTTAATACAAAACTCTTTGCTGAAGTTACATTCTTCGACACTTACGGCACGTTGCACTTCTTCATCCATAATGCCAACTTTGAAATCAAATATACCAACTTCTGGACCACTACATTTTTCAAAATATACCTCAAAAAGAGATAAGACTTCTGCAATATGATGCCTGCACGGTAACCACATCAAACTCCGATCTAATTTTTTCTCCAGCAACATTGCTGCCCCATTATATTGACCAGTGTTAGTAGCAGTTGTGTCAAAGCACACCATTTCTAATGAATTTATCATGTTCATTTTCGTTAAATAATCATATATTGATTGTGCGATTGCTGCTCCAGATCCAACTTGGAATGGCAATTAACTTTTTAATTTGTTCTGCAGTTAAAACAGTAGCTAGGCGGTCAACTTTTTCTTTTCCAGCCATTGCAGGAAGTAGTTTACCATCCCAATGTAGAACGAATGTGTCAGGAATCTGAAAAATGTCAATTCTGTGAAATATTCATAACAATTTTAAAATAAATTTTATTACCTTGAAATTCTCAATAATTTCTTTGCCATGACGTTGACGATATTCTTTGTGCTGTCTTCTCAAACTTGTAGAATTAAGAACCAAATCTTCAATATTGTGACCTAAAGCTTTCGCTGTCGCAGAAATAAAATGGATTGCGAGTGGAGTCGATATATTACCAGCATCCATGCCTGCCAACATTCTGTTATTTATGAATTTTTTCTTAACACGATTCTCTGTCGGGTTAATGTTTTTTGGTTCAATTGTCGGCGAATCTGCAGACTTTTCAGATTCACATTCACTTTCATCACTTGCATCAAATTGTACAGTCAAGACTAAAGTAAAATTATTGAACAAAATAAGTTGAAAGAAAAAAATTATTCATGCTGACTTTAATATAACCTTCAGAGCTTTCAATTCTTTGATGCTTTTCTTTGCGTCGATTTTCCTTTTCTTCTCTTTCCGCCTTACGCTTTTCTTTATTTGTTAGGTTTTGATCTATTGAAGTCATTATGCCAACACGACCTTGTTCCCTTTGTTTAATTAAGAAATCTCTATCATCCTGAATAGAAATTATTTCTAAGGCATCAACATGTGCAATATCGAATAAATTTTTCAAATGTTCTTTGAAATCTTCTTCCATTTTTCTATGACTTGCAAATTTAGATTTAGAAACTTTTTTCACCTTTCTCCACTCATTATATAATTTGTTTAATTTTTCAACACATGTTCTTTTGTGTAATGTAACGTATAATATAGAACGTATAATATAGAAATATTGCCCTTCTTTCTCAGAAGGGCAATATTTCTTCTAACGCTAATACAGAACTCTCTTTAATTGTCTTTTTTTCTCACCGTACAAAATAAAAGAAGCATTGTAACACTTGTAGTTTTGAAGGTAATTTGCATCCAACTATTTTTCGCCCATTTTCCTATCAAATGCACGTATATGTCAGCAGATCTAAGATTTAGAGATTTATTTAGCGCCATAATAAAAATTCTGTACTGATTGTACTATTTTTAATTCTTTTAATAAACAACTTTTCACAACCGCACTCAATTTCGCAATGGAAAAATACTAACATCAAAATATAAAAGCAAAACGAAATTGGTGGCAGAATGTCACAATGTACTATACCGTTAGTTTTCTTAGAATATAAGAACGTGGAATTTAACTCCGTTGTGTTGTGTTGTGACTCACTCAACTTGTGAGAGTTGTTTTACATGTAGATAAGACTGGGATAAATTTAGTGCTACGTAGATATGTATGCTTTGTTAAAAAGTTCCATGCACTATTTGAAAAAAACAAATAAAAACGAGTACAGTTGATTTAGTTTTCTTGTGTTAGTTGCAAATATTTCTTTCATGCGTGAAGAGTATTTACGAAAAATAAAAAAATTGAAGGAAATACATAAAAAGAAAAATTTTAGTTAAAAAAAATTCTTAACTTATAATATCAATGAAAAAACTATTGTTTTCTATATATTTTGAACTTTGACCTGATTGTGGCACGGGTTGGCACACTCTGATCGACTTCAAATTTTACCACATGAATTTTTACATCAAATTAACCAATCCCCAAATGCAAAATTCGAAAAAAAAATTTGAGGCGAGGTCTAATGAGCATGCATGAACATACATTTAACCTGTATGTATTCATATATGTCGATTTTTAGCTGGGCTAGTTTATTTTTTGAGCATTCTGATTGGTTAATTTATTTTCAACCAATTAATCTATTTGAAAATGTAAATATTTCTCTAGGATTTTCATACACAAAATAAACAAAGCCGTTTAAATATAAAGTCGACTTTAAAAGCAAAATAATGTTTGATATTAAAGCACAGTAAGTTGTTCGGTTTTCACGTGAAAAAATTGTTATACTCCTCCATATAAAAAAAATGATAATTTTCCACGACAATGAATTTCACGTGAAAACTGAGTAGAGATTATTTTCACGCAAATTTAATGTACAAGATTATTATTTTTCTTGGGGAAAAACCACACTTTTTGTATATTGTGATTGTGTCTTTGATATAAAATTGAAAAATTGTTCATTTTTATAATTTAAATTAAAATTTGAGTAAAATTAAAGTTCGAGTAAAAATCTTCCACGTGAAAAACCACTTACTGTGCTTTTGGGAAAAAGACTAAATTTTATTTTGAATTTTTTCATTAAAATTGCAGAACTGAACTTCTAATGTAATTTTCTAAATTTGAAGTGGTAAATGGTAATATATTTTAGAATTTTCTCATTTCGAAATAAAAAATCGAAATTTCTCTTTAAATTTTCTCAATATTGTAAGAAAACAATTAATTACCGTTATTTTTCTTAAGATTTAAGATCAAATTTGACAAATTCCAAATAGAATTCACAATTAATTTCACTTGAAATTCTCCAAATTTCATTCGGAAAGATATGGTGGAGTTCTTTTTTAGGTCTTTCCAAAGGATCGTATTGAATTTATTCCAGTCTGTCTTTCGGAAATCCTGAGTATACATGTTGATATCGTAGAGTATATAGTTATGTTCCTGAAATAATTTCTTTTGAAATACACAAATTTTAATTGACTAGCGTTAGATCCTGCACTTCCTCCCAACCTGCAAAGTGTTTTAACTTTAAAATACGGAATGTTGGTGTAGCGTCAAAGCAAAATTGGCCAGTAATTCTTTTTGTTAATAACGACATCTGACTCCCACAGCTATACCAAAACCGATATGAAAATTTAATTATACAAAGTTTTCCAAATGTTGATCACGAACCCCTGAGCGTCCCTAATCGCATCCTAGGAGGTCTGCGAAACATTCCGAAAAATAATTAAAAAACAAGAATTTTTTAAATATTAGAAGTTTTTATTTAAAATTTATAACTGAAGTATAAAAAATCAGCTTCTAATAAATAAAGTGAATATAAAAATAATGAAAATAATTTCAAAACTTTTCAGGAAATATTAACTTTTTGTATTGTTGTTAAAAAGTAATCTCTGAGTTAAATCCTTGTAATCATCTCAATCAAATTTTGAGGACTTTTCAGACTCCGGCTACGTTTTTCGTAAAATTTTCAAAGTTTAATCTAATGAAATCCGCGATTTAAATCGTCATATGTATATCGAAAAATGGATTCTTTAACACGCTTATGTTGTTCCTCATTACTTTATTTTTGCCTTTACGAAATCTTATACTGGCACTCTTATTGGGTCTTTTTTCATACAAATGCTGAAAAATCGAACTATTTTTTTTTTATTTAATACTATACTATAACCCAGGAACCAAAAGGAGTACCAAACTGATATTTGACAGTGTCATTGTTAAAGAACTAAGAACTAATACAAAAATATTAAAAGACTACGATAAAGTATCCCGAACCGCGTATTAAGATAAAATGGCTTTAGACCTTTGATAACAATAAACGGTTAAAGTTCATTTCAAAATAGTAACTATTCACGTGGCTCAATCATGGCTTCAATTATAAAAGGATAGAAACAATTTAGGTTGAATGGGAGCCCGCCAGAACGGCGAGTTCACTCGGAGGCCATAGGGCCCATTGTGATTCCCCTAGTTTCCCCCGCATGGAAAGAAATACCACGACCCGAGAAATCTAAAACCATCCCGATCCCCTTAAGAAGTTCGCAAGACCAGACAGAGAAACATTGCGTAGACTGTCCAGGTCGTCGAAGAACCTGCACCCCAGATATCTGAGTCGCCGTTCCTTCAGTCCCGGACATTCACAAAGCAGATGATGTACTGTCTCCTCCTCCTCCTCGTCCCCACAGCCCCTGCAGTAGTCCGCCTGGGCGTAACCCCAACGCGCAGCCATTCGGCCTATCGCGCAGTGTCCCGTTAGAACCCCTACAAGCATCCCGACCGTCCGCTTGCCAAATCCAAGAAGAATCTTTGTCCTCCCCGGATCTGGCAGTGGCCATAGGGTCCGAGATATCCTACAATTGGTCAAGGTTGTCCACCTTGTCCTCGTCTCCCTATCCGATATATCCCCTATCACACCGAATAGCTCCACCAGAGGAACCAGGACCTCCGTCCGTATAGGGTCCCCAACCGACTCGGAGCCATTCCTCGCACACTCGTCAGCCCGCTCGTTCCCCGCAATCCCAGCGTGTCCAGGGACCCACGCCAGCCTTACCGAGTGTCGACGAATACGGTCGAGGGATTCAATACAGTGCCGCACACATCCCGATCTGACAGTATCGGATTCCAGGGCTTTCAAAGCAGCAAGACTGTCCGCAAAGATGCTAATGGACGATGGATCCAAATCCCGTTCCATTATCATCCGTGCGGCCACGTCAATTGCATACACTTCCGCCTGGAACACGCTACAATCGTCCGAGAGTCGTATGGAGATTCGAAGGTCCAGTTCGCCGGAGTAAACTCCCGATCCTGTCCCCATGTCCGTCTTCGAACCGTCCGTGAACACTGAGATATCACCACTCCGAATAACGGAGTCGGCTGCCCAGTCTTCCCTGGTCGGTACAATCACCTCAAAAGTCCTCTGGAAATTCGTGACCGGTACAATAGAGTCCGTTTCACGATCCAGTAGTGCACCACCAATCCCATGCAGAATGGTACTGTGCCCCCAAGTGCGTTGCCTCAGCTCCTGCATCTCCCTGAGTCTGAGAGCTGCCTTTGCCGCCGTGCCCCTGATATAAATATCCAGTGGTGGGATGCCAAGCATCACCTCCAAACTTGCCTGGGGTGTAGAACGAGCCGCCCCCGTAATACCCAGACAAGCCAGTCGTTGCACCCTTGCGAGAGTGGAGAGATATGAACCCGTGTCCACCGCCCTCCACCACACCAGTGCCCCGTAGGTCAAGATTGGTCTGATAATCGCCGCATACATCCAGTGAATGATATACGGCTGTAGACCCCATCTCTTCCCAAAGGTCCTTCTACAGGTGTAAAAAGCACATAAGGCTTTTCTCATTCTCTCCTCGGTATTCCTCTTCCAGGAAAGTTTAGAGTCAAGAATGACACCCAGATACTTTGCCTCCCCCGAGAGTTGAAGAGTAACTCCGTCCAATCTAGGGAGATCAAATCTCTCCGGTTTGTACTTCCTTGTGAACAAGACAAGTTCGGTTTTAGATGGATTGACTCCCAGACCGTTCTCCCTTGCCCACCTGGATAGCATCGTAAGCGCCGACTCCATGAGATCACTGACCGTCTGGAGAAATTTCCCCCTGATCAGTAGCACAACGTCATCGGCGTATGCCACAACCTTCGTCCCCGTTCTCCCCAATGAGTCAAGGATTCCATTGATCACTAGATTCCACAGAAGAGGAGAAATGACCCCCCCTTGTGGAGTACCCCTTGTGACCACCTTCCGCGCCCCATCACCGCCTATGTCCGAGTTTATAGCCCTACTCCTGAGCATATTGCCCGTCCACAGGGTTATCTGCTGGTCAGTGCCAATACCCTCCAAGGCACTAGTGATCGATGATATACTCACGTTGTTGAAAGCCCCTTCTACATCCAGGAAGGACGCCAACACATACTCACGGTCGTGAAGAGCATCCTCAATTGTGCCGACAACCTCACTCAGAGCCGTTTCCACCGACCTTCCCTTGAGGTATGCGTGTTGGGCTCTGCTGAAATTGTCTGCAGAGAGGATGCTCCTCACATGAACGTCCACCAGTCTCTCCAGCGTTTTCAATAAAAACGACGAGAGACTAATCGGCCTGTAGTCCCTGGCGGTGCTGTGGTTTATCCTCCCCGCTTTCGGGATGAAGACCACCCTGACCTCTCTCCACCCAGAAGGTATATACCCCGATGCCAGGCTGCCAGTAAAAATACGCAGCAGCCATGGCATGATAATGTCCAGGGACTCCCGCAAAAGTGCCGGGAAAATACCATCCGGCCCTGCTGATTTGTAGGGCTTAAAAGACCGTATCGCCCAAGCAATTTTGCGTTCGTCTACCATTGACCAGATGTGCTCACCTATCTGAATTGCAGTCGATGAGAGTGCGTCCAACGGGACATTGGACATCACATCCTCTCTGCAACCCGGAAAGTGAGTCTCCATCAGGAGCTCAATGGTTTCCCTATTACCCTCCGTGAAAGTACCATCAGGCCTCATAAGGGATCCTGGTGCACTGGGTGCCTTAGAAAGAACCTTACGAAGCCTCGCTGCCTCCGTAGTGCCCTCCACTTCCCCACAGAATTTAGACCACGATTCCCTTTTTGCCCTTCGAGTCGCCTTCTTAAAGGCATTAAAACTGAGACGGTACCGCTCCCAGTCCTCAGGTCTGTTCTCCTTCTTCGCCTTATTGAAGAGTTTTCTGCTCTCCGTCCTGAGTTTCTTAAGCTCCGGATTCCACCATGGTTGGTGAATTTTTCTCGGTGGCAAGCGCTCAGGACACGAGTTCAGAAATGCTTCCCTAAGATTATCCGTCAATAGACGAACTGAACCTTCCACGTCTCGCACACTGACCGGGGTGTCCCGTTCTGGGCCCGGTATCGTCTGAACAAGACTACGAAATCTGGCCCAGTTTGTCTTCCTAGGATTCCTATATGGAATCATTTCCCTAACAGAAAGATCAACGCTGAAGAGAATCCTATAATGATCAGAGAATGAACATTCTTGTGAAACTCTCCAGTCTTGGACTTCAACAGAGTCGGTATTCGATACCATGGTTATATCAATAACCTCTTCCCTAATCCTATTATAGAATGTTGGCCTATTGCCCCTATTACATATAATCAGATTAGTGGACATTAGGTAATCAAACAGTGACTCACCTCGGTCATTAATGTCAGTGCTGCCCCATAAAGAGTGATGAGCATTGGCATCACCCCCCATCACCAGATCATGGCCCTTGGTTATGCCCACCTCGACCAGATTACGGACTGCCTGTGATGGAGGGTTGTCTTCCTCATACGGGAGATACATCGAGGCAAGGAGCAGAGTGGGCATGCCCCTGCGCTCAAGTGCCGCCACCGTTAGGTCCCCATTGCTGTAATGAGACATAAGAAAAAGATTAATGCCCTTCCTATACAATATACAGCTTCTGATCTTACCTTCACACAGCGGAGAGAGAAGCGTGAAGTTGCGTGATCCAAGTCCCCGAACCCTGTTGCCAGAAAGCCAAGGTTCCTGGATCAGGGCTACGTCCATCCTCTCCGTCTCCATGAAACGCAGCAATTCATCGGTCGCTGCCTCGCAGTGATGCAGGTTTATCTGCACCACCTTGATGCATCTAGGACGCATTGCTGGTATCCTCCTTGGGTAGAATCATCTTAAGATGGTTCAACCCAAACTTCACCGATCCGTTGGAGAGGCGCAGGAGGCGCAAACACTCCGAGCCGACTTTTAGCCAGAGGTCCTTTCCGTCTCCTTTGTCCCTCGCTCGTCCCCTGATGATTCTCCAATCATCTGAACCAAGTCCTTTGTTCTGACGTTTCAGTAGTGTCAGAATGGCTTCATCCTCTATTACTGGAGGAGGAACCCACACCTTCACGGTCGTCTGAAAAGGGACCTGATCAATGGGAACGATATCGACATTCATACCCGGCCAAAGCTCGTCAAGATCCTGGATTGTGCTTTTGAGAAAGTTCAACGCTTTCTCATTGCCACAACCCACTATCTTGACACCTTTCTGCCACTTGGCGCCATCGAACGCAGTGAAGGAATCATCTTCACTGTGTGCGAGTGCGTCAACTAGTGCCCTCAGTATTCGTTCCTCCAACACCAGCCATCTGTCCGTTGCCATCCTACCTTCAGGATGACTCCGGTCCACAATGGCTACCTGTAGCTCAGGTGCAGATGGAAAGCTAGCCGATGGTTTCAACCGCTTACCCTCTGACACCTGCGTCTCACCTGACCTCTGTCGCTTTCCACCGGGCCTGAAGGCTTTGTCCTTGGAGATAGCCGTACTTCCTTTTGATGAGGACGGTACGGCCCGCACTTCGGATTTTCCGCCGTCAGGTCCGGCTTTGTCGCCAGGATCACCGCCAAACTTCGTACCCCCAACATTGCCACGTGAGGTGGACGGTCGCGTTGAGGGTGCTTCGGTTTGGTTGGTCGAACGCTTCCCGGACTCCGCAGGAACCTTGGAGTCCGTTCGCCGCGCCTCAGAGTGGCCATTGGATCCGGTTTTATGCGGTTTTCCCATGGCTTTGCTCTGATCTTGCGCCTTTGTGTGTGGCCTGGATTCCACTACGGAAGTATTCTTCGCCATGGATTCATACTTCCGCACATGGAATTCATGTTTCCGCCTCAATCGCTTTTCTCTGGCAGTTAAGGCAGATGGATCTCGACGAGCCAGCTGCTTCAAATACCGGATAGAGCGCTTGTAGCCTGCCACTCTTTTCGAGTCATCTGCCGGCAGAGGACTGCCAGTGGATTTGCTCTCTTCGGTGCCTCCAACGATCATTTTCTTGGGATTGTTGGACTCACTGACCACCGGCTGGGAGGATATCATACGAATATCCTCCTCATCCGTCTGGTATAAGAAGAGTTCCTCCAAACCCAATAGTTGGTCGTTGGTGTCACTGTCCGAGTGCACCTCCATGGCCTCCTGTCTGTCGAGAGATGACCCCAGTTGCGAATTTGCCGTTGCCGTTGCCGTGTCCGTTACCGTATCCGTTGTGTGACTGCTGGCGACACGCAGAGGAGACCCGCTGTCTCCACCGTGCCCGCCGGTGGTCGCAGTCACTGCTAACACCGACGTTTGGGCGTATATTACCGAAACAATTAATTAATTGTAAAAAAATTCTCAAAAATTTAAATTTTTTTTAATAAATCAGAAATTATCAAATTAAAAAATGAGTTGCAGACCAACTTCAGGCACGCTTTCAGAAGCTTTAAAGTGATATATCAACCAGTCACATAGCTAAAATAATACAAAAGTTAGACCCAAATATGTACGGAAAGTCTATAGCAAATTTGATCATTTTCCCCAAATTGAACACCAATTTTAGCTATACAAAGTATTCCAAGTTATAGCAAGTTTCATACAATTCAAATAGAGAGCGGAAATTTCAATTGTTGATTTTAAATGTTCCCAGTCAGAAAAATACAAACGGGAAAGCGGTGGCAAAGCACTTTAACAGGTGGTACAAGTATTGGCAAAAAGTGCTTTCCCATTCCCAAAATGATAACATCATTAGACAAAAGGACCGGCTGTTCAAAAGGCGCCGGAAAAGCACTGGAGGAACAAAATTTTTAAATGTTGGCAAAACGCTGGCAAAACCAATAAATAGGTGGTCTGGAAATATATTTTCCAAAATAAAATTTAAAAAAAGTTCATATGTATTTTTTTGAGCCTGCCGTGATTTGAACCCAGGCCTTCAGATTGGCAGACGATTGCTCTACCCACTGAGCTAACGAGACATATAATATTTAATGGCTAAACACATAAATGAGTGATAATAGCTGGACAACTACTGGCTGTGCCAAAATGCTACTGGCAAACAATTTTTAGTAACTAGTATGCCAGTGTTTGGAGGGCAAAAAAAAAGTTGGTCTTGAAGGAGCTTTCCCACAAACAAAAAAATTGATTTTATAAAACAAAAAAAATTTTAAATTAAAAAAAATCCCAAACAATTTTTTTGCTTGGAACCGGATTTGAACTAGGAACCTTCCGACTACAAACATTTTTTAACGAAGCGTAAGCATTTTTATAAAATCATTGGTAGCATTGGCTAGGTAGCACTGGATAACCACTGGTTGCAAACCTTGGCATATCACTCTAAGCCAATTCTTTGCCAGTGGTTTTTTTTATAAACCACCGAAATTTTTGTAAAAAAAATACTGGTAAAACGCTTTTCGCAAACGCTGGCAAAGCGTCCCAAATGAGTGTTCTGCCAGTCATTTATTTTTAATACCATGATTACCCAGTGGTATGCCAGTGCTTGATTTTTTGTACCACTGGCGATTTCTGACTGGGTTATTTAATATAAACTTTTTTAGGCATTACTAACCCATCCTTGTTGGATGTCAAATACGTATCAAATATTAAAGTTTTTGATGAAAAATATAACTTATAAATTTCCGTTGGACTTTATATTGTCTTTTATACCTAAAGCGTCGCTCATAAAATCGTTAACCTTGCGCTGCGGGGTCCAAAAACGTCCAACAAGTAGTGTATGGCCAAATCAAAAGGGGTTAAAAATTTTTTTTTGTGAAAATATGAAAAAAAAAATTTCCCCCCCCCCCCCCCCTCTGAGTCAATTTTTGATAAAAATTTATATTATTTAAAATCAGAAAAAATTTCGAAAGGAAAACATTTCAAAACCCAACATATTTTGTGTATAAATCTTGAAATCCAATTGTACTAAATAGTATATAACTATATCAGATTAGATATAATACGATTCAATTAGATGTGCCCAATTTTGGAATGCAATTGCATCAACGTATATGCAATTGTATAATATTAGATGGAATTGTATCTAAAATAATACAATGTGATATAATTTTATAGACCCATTTTGCGGATCAGATTATATAAACCCATATATGATTATTTTATATTCTTATATATAAGATATATAAACTTTTTACTCATTATACCCTACACCACTATGTGGTCAGGGTATTATAAGTTTGTGCTGATGTTTGTAACACCAAAAAATATTGGTCGTAGACCCACCTTATAGTATACCGATCGGTTCAGAATTTTTTTTTATTTCGATTTAACGATGTCCGTCTGTCCGTCCGTCCGTCTGTCTGTCTGTCTGTCCATGCAATCTTGTGCGCACTCTACAGGTCGCAAATATTAAGATATTTTGATGAAATTTGGTACGCAGACCTACGTTGGACCAAGGACGAACAAGTTTGATTTTGGTGAACATCGGTCCACGTTTAGACCTAGTGCCCATATAAGGGTCCTACCAAAATTATATTGTTTATACGCTGCAGGTCGTAAATATTAAGATATTTTGACGAAATTTGGTACACAGACCTATGTTAGCCCAATAACGCAGCCTATTGATTTTGGTGAACATCGGTCCATGTTTTGACCTAGTGCCCATATAAGGGTCCTCCCGGGCAAAAATCTTAATATGCCCGACTAAAAAAGTTTTTATATAATCTTATATGATTTGATATAATTATAAATGTTTATATGTGTGGCTTTATATGACCATATACATTTATATTAACACTTTGGTTTTATAAATATGTTTGATATGACGTTATATATAATCATATGCGATTTGGTCTCCAGCTATATATTAAGAGATCTGCAAATATAGTTTATACATAATTATATATAATGGCGTATAAGCTTCTCTAAACAATCTTATATCAAAAAATATAACAAAGTTAATATAAAATTGTATTAATTTTATGTATTAATTTATCTGACATGATATCTAATTATACAAAATTTTATAAAGTTTAATTGCACTCCCGAGTAAAACGGGTTATACATTATTTTATATTATTTAATACAATTATGTCTCGTTATATATTGCTTTGTATGACACTATATATAATGAGACATAAATTTCGTCTTTCGAACAAATTTTATATGACCCAATATCTAAATATATCTTTTTACATATGTTGTCATATTTAATAAGATCTCGCCCATGGAATTGAAATTGTAAGACCAAAAATAGCCCAGTTTCATGTTTAATTTAAGATTTTATCGAAATCAATGGATTTTTAATTGGAAAATATTCTTTTACAAAAACAAATTTTGATATAAAATTCAAGTGATTTAAAAAAAAAACATGAACACGAAAACTGTCACATGTCATATTTAATAAGATCTCGCCCATGGAATTGAAATTGTAAGACCAAAAATAGCCCAGTTTCATGTTTAATTTAAATTTAATTTAAGATTTTATCGAAGTCAATTGCAATCTATTTTTAATTGGAAAATATTTTTTTACAAAAACAAATTTTGATATAAAGTTCAAGTGATTTAAAAAATAACATGAACACGAAAAACCGGCAAAATATTTTTGTATAAAATCTGAGTGAAATTATCTGTTACCCATACATTATCGACATTGAAAATATTATGTTAAAAGAGTGAACACTTAACATACGCAATCAGACTTTATATGGGATTTCGTACCACATATGTATAGAAACAAAACAAGTCTATTGATTTAAAAAAGAAAAATTTATTTTCCCTATATAATTTATGTTATAGTCTTGTTTCAAATGAACTCTTAATATCTTAGTAAATTGAAATTCTTTTTCATTTAAAACATGAAATTACATCGAAACAACATTTTATTATTAAATTTTAAATTGAATATTGGGTCATATTAATAAAAGTTAGCCAATTCTTCGAAGTAATTATTTTGGTTTAGGAATGACGTACCACCAAATTTATCCATAGGCTTGAAGGATATCAAAAAATCCTATGAAATTAAAACAAAAAAATTGTCTACCCGCAAGCAGACTAAAATTTTGTAATAAATAACTAAAACACCTAATAAAAAATTCCCCCTATTAGTGAAATGTAGTTTTTTATTCATACATACACTATTTACAAATTTAAAACATTTTTAAACGATTATTTCATGGCATTTTTCTCATTTTTTTAAGTGAAAGCCCAAAAATAAAAGCTTCATTTGAACTTTTCTCACTTTCAAAATGAAAATCTCACCTTTAGTGAAAAATCCAGTAATGATTTATGAAATTTATTTGAAATTTAATTTTATTTAGAATTTTTTTATTTTATGGATTATTCTTAAACTATACTATATCTCGTATAAGTACTGATTAATGTGTAGATACTTTTTATGTATGCAGTTTCACATCAAGACTCGCAAACTTATTAGATTTGCTTAGTTCACACGATACACGAAACCTTACGTGAATTCTCCATTGTTTTTCAGTACAATATTTAATAAAAACAGAAATACGAAAATTTTTATCCAACTGGACCTAATTGCATCAAATTTTAAATATTAAGATATTATTTCATACAATAATGTCTGGTCAAAATTCGGATTAAATTGTATATAATTTAAAGTAATTAAATCCAATTTGATCCACGTAGATACAATTGTATTCACCATTTTTCGGATTAAATTGTATGTGATTAGTTATTGTATTTTATCAAATTAGATATGTCACCATATCATCTTTTTTAATCGGGCTATTAAAATTAAAAAAAAACTCCGAAATTGTGGATCTGGTTTTGAAGTTTGCACTTTGATATATAAATAAATGTTTATAATTGAATTTAACATATATTTTTCAAATAGTTGGCGAAATACTCTTTATTCAACTAAAAATAATTTTAAAGAAATAAATAAGGGAAACATTTTTTTTTCATTGTGGAATTAAAGGTTGAAATAATTATTTTTACTTTTAAATTTAAAAATAAGACAAACATATGTTGAAATAAATATGGTTTAAGTTCATTTATTTTTCCGTAAAATTAATTGTGAAAGTTAATTTTTTATCATGTTGGTTTCGACCTTTCTAATTCATTAATTAAAAATTTATTAATTCAGTTCGAGGCCTATTTCCTTATTATGAATTAACATAATAAGTACTTTTTTCAAAAACTGTTTTTTTTTCTTCATCAGGATACTCTTGCTTGACAAATACTTTTGCTTTCAAAAAACCTCTACACTTTCAGGAATGAAAAGACGATCGTTTCGGGGATTTTCCAGGTCCCCTTCATCAGTTTTCTTTAGAAAGTGGTTGCGTAATCCCCGAAACGATCGTCTTTTCATTCCTGAAAGTGTAGAGGTTTTTTGAAAGCAAAAACTCTGTGAAGTATTTGTCAGGAGAGTATCCTGATGAAGAAAAATAGCAGTTTTTGAAAAAAAGTACTTATTATATTAATTCATAATAAGGAAATTGGCCTCGAACTGAATTAATAAATTTCTAATTAGTTAATTTTTTATTTTATAAGAAAGACACATTTTATAAGAAAGGCCAAAACTCTAACCTAGAAAAAGTTGTTGCGACAAATTTTTGTAATGTTTTATTTTGTCAGCTATTTCCAAGTTTATTAGCAAAAATTGTTCTAAACATCTAGCATTAGTATTTAATATGAATGAAATAAGTGATCTCAATAATATTTACTAAAATTTTCTTCGAAAATCTTCATAAAATTATATGTATTTATATATAATTTGATGCAGTTAGATAGACCCATTTTTCGGATCAAATTGTATCAGGTGAGATAACATGCTTATCTCGCTTGATATAATTATATATTCCAATATTCGGATCAAATTAGATATGGACGTATATACGGGTTTATATATGGTGATATATGATTATATAACATCTTTTTTAGTCGGGTGGTGTCATATATAATTATATCTTATTTGACAAGTCCCCATATACAACGACATACAACTTGATCCGAAAAATGGGTCATCTACTTGTGTCTAATTATATCAAATTAGATATAATTTGATACTGTTTGATCCGAGATTTGTCCATATCCAGGACATCAAATTACATCTAATTCGATATAAAAATATCTGATTTTATATAACATTGTCTAATAGTTAGTATACTTTTTATGCATACCGGCCATTAAATTGATATTGAAATTTTTATAGCTTTAACAATTTTAAAGGCCCAAATTTTATAACGTAAAATAAAATTTAATTAGAAATTTATTAATTCAGTTCGAGGCCAATTTCCTTATTATGAATTAACATAATAAGGACTTTTTTCAGAAACTGCTATTTTTCTTCATCAGGATATTATACTAACAAATACTTCACAGAGTTTTTGCTTTCAAAAACCTCTAACACTTTCAGGAATGAAAAGACGATCGTTTCGGGGATTTTCCAGGTCCCCTTCTTCAGTTTTCTTTAGAAAGTTGTGGCAATAGTGCAATGCAAATTGAAACATCAAAATTTCATATTAAACGTAGTCTACTACATCAACGAAATGAGAATGAAGCAAACAATAAAATATGTTTTCGAAGTCTCTGCAAAGACATAACCAACAATAGAAATATTATGAAAGTTTTCTGTTTTTATATTTCGTACCGTCGGTACATGTCTTTGCAGAGACTTCATTCGCATTTCGTTGATGTAGTAGACTATGTTTAATATGAAATTTTGATGTTTCAATTTGCATTGCACTATTGCCACAACTTTCTAAAGAAAACTGAAGAAGGGGACCTGGAAAATCCCCGAAACGATCGTCTTTTTATTCCTGAAAGTGTAGAGGTTTTTGAAAGCAAAAACTCTGTGAAGTATTTGTTAGGAGAATATCCTGATGAAGAAAAATAGCAGTTTTTGAAAAAAGTACTTATTATGTTAACTCATAATAAGGAAATTGGCCTCGAACTGAATTAATAAAATTCTAATTAATCAATAAAAAGGTCGAAAAAACAATTTTTATTTTTTGAATAAAAATTAAAAACCAATAAAATAAAAATTTTTAATGCTTTTTTTGTCTTTTAAATCGTACGCATCATTTTTTAATATAATTTTATATGCAAAAAATCACGTGAAAATTATTTAGCTGTGGAGAAATTGACTCTTAATTTATATTAATTTGTATGAGATCATATAGAAAGTTATATAAAATTACAAGAATATATTTTTAGTATGACGATATATACAGTGTTATATAACTTAGAATCGAACCATATATAATCATATCGGTCACTACATATATTTTGATTAGTTTTATATGGCTTATGTAGTTATATATGGAGTCAGATGTGGGGATATGTAATAACATCAATTAACGTACAAAAAATTAATTGAAAAAATAATATCAGATGTAGTTGTATATAATGATATGTGTCTTAATGTGACTCCATTCACCGTCAGATATAACCCAATCACATTATATATAACAATATATAAGTATTTTTACTCGGGCTACCAAAATTATACTGTTTATACGCCGCAGGTCGCAAATATTAAGATATTTTGATGAAATTTGGTACACAGACCTATATTGACCCAATAACGCAGCCTATTTATTTTGGTGAACATCGGTCCATGTTTAGACCTAGTGCCCATATAAGGGTCCTACCAAAATTATACTGTTTATACGCTGCAGGTCGTAAATATTAAGATATTTTGATGAAATTTGGTGCACAGACCTATATTGGCTCAATAACGCAGCCTATTGATTTTGGTGAACATCGGTCCATGTTTAGACCTAGTGCCCATATAAGGGTCCTACCAAAATTATACTGTTTATACGCTGCAGGTCGCAAATATTAAGATATTTTGATGAAATTTGGTACATAGACCTATGTTGGCCCAAGGACGAAGCCTATTGATTTTGGTGAACATCGGTCCATGTTTAAACCTAGTGCCCATATAAGGGTCCCCCCAAAATTGTCTTGGTTACAAACTGCAGGTCGCAAATATTAAGATATTTTAATGAAATTTGGTGCGCTGACTCACATTATAGAAAATTTTGACACGAGCCCCATTTTAACCCATTCGAATTTCGGATCCAAACATTAGTTGGCTTTTACCCAGACTGGTGTAGGGTATTGTATAGTCGGCATGCCCGACTTTAACCTTTTTACTCGTTTAGATTTAAGTTTATCCACAAATATATATGTAGCTGGATCTAATTCGATCCGCCATTTTTCGGATCAAATTAGATCAAAGTTTATCCGCAAATATATAGCTGGATCCGCCATTTTTCGGATCAAATTAGATCTAGGTTTATCCTCATAGATATCATTGGACCTCCCAATTCTGAGATATAACTTGATCTTAGTTTATCCCCATATATACAATGGGATCTAATACGATATGATTGGATACACCCAATTTTGAGATCTAACTGGATCAGCTAGATATTACAGCAGATCCAGTGTTGCCATCAGTAAAGCAAAAAATTACACAGCTGTAGATCAAAAGTTATCCAAAACCGTATGAAATTACACAAAAAATATATTTTTCATATTATTTCAAAATAAACTCTCCTCGGCACAGTGGAGAAGAATACAAATATTTTCGCTATTTCTTAACGACTGATATGAAATTTCACACTGTAAGTTTTGGATGGCCGAAACTGCAAGAGCTAAGCCATTCGAATCCAAAGTTTTGCAATTTTTCTATTTACAAACCGATTTTTAAAGACGTAACATTTCTATCATCTACAAAGTGCAAACGTTATTTGCATTTTAAAACTAAAATTTAGCATTTTTGTTATAACCTGTTCCGTGTTTTGCCTTCTGCAAAAGCAGAAAATATTATAACAAATTATTCCATTAACTAAAGGTAATTTCAATGCAATATCTTTTTCAGGATTAAAATATCGTGCTTTTAAATTTGAATATTACAAAAATGGTATTTTATCCATATTAAAAGTTTCTTTCAGAACAAAGTATTTATGTTTTTCAGAAAGGCTACTTCATTCAGATGCACTGCATGCAAAAATATTACTTACTTGCTAATTATTCTCTCCCATATTCCTCAGAATTTAACGGTTTATATTTAAATTAAACCAATTTTTTTCTGAGTTCAAAGCTGGAATTAAAAAAAAAGCGTCCGTAATGTGATGGTATAAGCCCTGTCCAACCCTAGCTTTAAATGTCGGCAAGACAGGAACAATTTTAAAAATATTTATATTCGTATTTGTCAAATTTTTAAATTTCTTTGCAGTATGTGTACATTCAACCAAAAAAGTCTGTAATGGCTACTGAAAATTTTGCTGTTATTACGGGAAATTTAACTGTTTTGAGGCCAGCGGTATTTTTTGCTAATTTTAGCAACACATGTCTTCTGATCTGTAGTACAATAAAATTAGTAGAAAAAATTAGTAGCCGCTACTAAATTAGCAAAAAACTAAAAAATAAAAAAACTGTAAAATTTAAAAAAAAAAAAATTCTTTCGATTGTAACAAGCGTATATTACTTCATCGTACTTGAAATTTGGAGTCAAAATTGCAAACGGTTCTCCAGTTATTGCCGTTTTATGCATTGGAGATGCAATAAAATTTTCTGGGTGTTATTTCTAAACTAACCCCTCAATTCATAAATGCTTTGTAAAGTTATAGCATGTTTACAAAACGTCATTTCCATATAAAATTTGTTCAATAAACCTCCTATAATTTTACAAAGCGTTTATGAATTTAGGGGTAAGAATATATCAATAGCAACAAATAATTTTGAAAAATTAGTAAAATGTGTTGCTGAAATAAGCAGCGAAAATTAGTATAAAAATCCGTAATTTGTAATAAGAGAATAGCAAAAATGATTACTAAAAATAAAAATTGTACTAATAATCAGTATAAAAATTGTATAGTGCGATTGGAAACTGTTTACAAATTTTTTTACAAACTTTTTTATCTGAGTGTATCAACAAATTTTCTTTTAAAAAATAAAAATATAAAATTTTTTTCAAACTGTTGCTGCACTTTGGAAAACATTGTTTTCTACACCCTCAGAAAAAATCGTTTGGAATTAGGTTGGAGCAACAGAAATGAGGTTGCTTCAACCGAATTGAGATTGCTGCAACCGAAAAGAGGTTGCTGCAACCGAACTGAAGTTGTTGCAACCGAAATCGGTTGCGGCAGCCTAATTAGGTTGTAACAACCGAATTTATGAGGTTGTAGCAACCGAATTCATAAAAAATTAGGTTGCTACAACCGAATTCGGTTGTGGCAACTGAGATTATGCTTAACGAGGTTGCTGCAACCGAATTTCTTTTAAAAGGGTTGTTGCAACCGAATTTATATCTACGAGGTTGTGGCAACCTCATAATGAGTTAAATTTGAAATTATTCAAACTTCAAAAATGAAAAAATATAGAAAAAATTTCAATAGCTAAAAAGGAAATATTAATACTGAAATTAACAAAAATCGTTCGTAAATAATTAAAGGAAAAATTACGCGTCATTTGATTGGCAAAAAAAAAATTTGGATATGTTGACAGGCTGTAGGTGCGTCGACCAACATTTGGTTTCGGAAGTACTAAATAGAAGGAAGTGAAAAAACTGGTTACATCTATCTGAACAACAACAAGTTAAAAACGTATCCTGCATCAAGAATCGTACTATACTGCATTACTCGGCTTACTTCATTGAATAAGGGGAGTACATATTGTTCAACATCTCAAAGTTATTACACTTATTTTTGTCTTTTTCAGTTATATTGTCCGAAATCTGCAACTCAAAATTTTATGATGAATCAACAGAAAAATCATATTCCTATTTAAGAAAAAGACGTAAAAATACTTTTTCTTTGAAATTTTCTTCAAAATTGTACACAGAGGCAGATTTTTTAAATGATCCAAAAGAAAAGAGACCCTGTAGCAAAAAAGAATCACAAATAAATCACCCCTTTTTTCCAAGAAATAGTATCCTTTCTCGGAAAAAGGAGTATCTTTCATTTTAAAGAACGAGAACTTATAGAACCATGGTATTTAGTACTTATTCTTTGATAAATATTTACTTTTTTTAAGCACTCTAAAAGTCTTTAAAAACAAGCAGCTCTATTTATTATAATTCCTTTAAAGTATGGTGCACAGTTTTGTGAAAGAAAGAGTTCTAAAACACAAAGTGTACGAAAAGAATTAAAGTTTAGCACTATTTTTTCAAGGAAAGAGTACTTGTTTTAGTTCTCTTTCTGTTAAGGAAAATGCTTTTCCTTCACAGCAATTTATTTTAAAGAAATGATATATTCATACCCATCCTTTAAGGAAAAAGTACTTCGTTTCTTACAATTTCTTTCAAAAAACGGTATTCTATTTTAGCCCCTTTGTTTAACGAAAACACACTTATATTAAAGCAACCAAATGTGCTAAAATGTGCTAAAATCTTTTTTCAAAAATAATTTATTATTTTAGCACTCCTTTCAAAGAAATTGTCATTATTTTCATACTCTTTTTAAAGAAAAAGTTCGTATTTTAGTACACATTCTTTCAAAGACGGGATTATTATTTTAGTTCTCTTTTAAAGAAAAGGTTCTTATCGTAGTACTCCTTCTTAACCCTTTTTTTTAATAATTTCAAGAAAAAGTATGAAAAAATTTTACATTGCTTTAAAGAAAAGTTTATAAAAGAAGAACTATTTCTTTATAGGTAAGAAGTACAAACAGAAGTACAATTTTTTTGAAAAAAAAATCTTATGATAAATTCTTATGTAACTTATAAAATATAAAACTATTATAAACTTTTAAATTTTAAATAAAAACTTAGTAATATATACATATATATAAAAACTTAAAAAGAAAACATATTTTTATTGCAAAAAATTATTTAAAATGTCAGGTAAACTGATAGAAGTAATCGGTTGTGGCAACCTCGTTCTCTAATAAATTCGGTTGCCACAACTTCCCAATAGGGTTGCTACAACCGAATTCGGTTGACACAACCCCACAATTCGGCTGCAACCGAATATCGAGGTTGCGACAACCGAATTCGGTTGGCACAACCTCCAAAATTCGGCTGCCACGACCGAATTCGGTTGTAGCAACCACGAAATTCGGTTACGACAACCCCATTAATGGGGTTGATGCAACCTCGTAAATTCGGTTGGAACCTAATTCGGTTAGGACAACAAATTTTTATGCTGGGTGTATTGTTGTTTATTAGGGTTTGGGATTTCCCGGACTTTTTTATTTCCCGGGAAACGGGAATGAAAAAATTTGATTCCCGGGATTCCCGGGAATCCCGCTAAATATTTTTTAACAAAATTGTTAATGAAAACCACCTATATAAGTAATTTTTGTTAAAAAAAACACTATTTCAGTACAAATGCAGTCTGTGTAGTGAGAATTCAAAGTAAAAAATATCAGAATGTTGAACATTTGATTTCACATAAATTACTCGCAGCACTGCCAAAGGAATTGCATGATTCCAGCAGGCACCTACTACTGGACTGTCGGAAACAAACCGTTTCATCATACTTGGCCCATTAGATATGGTGGCCACAATGTTATTTTCCAAAGACAAATAAAACTCTTCTAGTCTTATTTCTACAATTCATCTAATTTCATCAGCATAACATCTTCCTGATATATAAACCAACCCTAGGTTATAAAATGAATTATTTCCGTTTATACATATGTTCAAATATCTCTTTTGTGATATTCTTGTCCATTCATCTAAGATTATAGTAAATCTCTTATTGTTAGAAATTTTGCTCGATATTTCTTTTATCATGATATCTTTTACATGATTGTAGTAATTTAATATAATGTTCTTTACATTGGTTTAATTTTTTTTCAATGCCAGGTTTTTATTATAAAAACTTTCTCTAATAAACGAAGATCTAGTTATGGTGCGGATTGATTGCAGCTAATTTGGATACCATTTCAGGAAATGTTTGCCCTACCATAAAACCTTTAATGCCTATTCAGCTTACACTTTTTTCTTCGGTTACTTTGCTAATTTTAGCTGAAACTTTATTCTTGTTGTTTTCTTCAAGAGAAGTTGCATGACCATCAAGTTTTTTTTTTTTTTTGAGAACCAAATTTAGATGTCGGATAACCAAATTTAGATACTACCGTTAACCATTAGTCTTTTCTTTTCACATTTATTAATGAAAACGTTACTTATAAAATTATTGACCTTTAATATAAAGGCGTATTTTAAATTTAAAGTCGACTTTATTTTTAATCAAACGGTTTTGTTCATTTTGTGTATGAAAACCTTACAAAAATATTTTCAAATATTTTGATTGGTTGAAAATAAATTAACCAATCAGAATGCTTCAAAAATAAACCAAGTCAAGGTATACTGCCACCCAATATTTTAACTAAAGTCGACTTTACCTAAATTATACATTTGAAAAATTTAGATATTAAGAGCGATTATTTGTAAGAAACAAAGCTTTTTTTCATATTTCTTTTAAACATTTTACCAAGTTTTTAGGTTTTACTACTTAAATTTTGAATAAGTTATGCGAAAAATCTTTATTAGTTGAAATGCTCCTTATTACTTGGCAAAGATTTTATTTGTGTGTCAAATAAATGTATTCCCTTTTAAAAGATTTTAACAATGACATTTTTGTTTTTGTATTTAAAATGTTTTTTATGACTAAAATTAAAAAATCCTATTCGAAACAAAAACAATTTAAAAAATTTAATATTTTTAAAATTTCCCGGAATTCCCGGCAAACTTTTCCCGGGATTTCCCGGGAATTCCCGAACGCCAAACCCTATTGTTTATACATGAATGGATGTTACTACATTGCTAGATCTGTCAAAACAACAGAGTAGTAAATTGGAAGATGACATAGCAAATTGTGTAAAATTTTTTGTTGTTGTTTTTGTTTTTTCTTTGATAATTTAAATGTTTAATAACGCTCCTGACGAGAACAAGAAATTCTCATTGATTTTGTAATTTAACTTAACAAATATTTCCAGAAATTCTAAAAACATTGTCCCCTGACGATTTTCTTAGGCAAGAATGAAATCCGAATAGGGACATTCCTACAACGGATTATTTTTCACAATTTGTTAAATACGTTTGGGATTTTAGCATATTTAATTCCGTTAATGCTTTCATACGATTCTGTTGAAATCTGAAACATGTTGAATTTACAGAATTCTAAAATATTCTGATTCTGCTCCACCTCGCTGCGTTAGCAAAATTTTTGTCTGGTCAAAGTCCAGTATCATGATAACTACAGCAAACAAATTTTCAGACATTAGAAAGTCACAATCATAACAAACTCAAACTTTCCCACTCTTTCGCTGAATTTTTAAATGTTCTTGCAAACCAAGAGAATTTTTAAAAGAAGCTTGACAATTATTTTCGCAAAAAATAAACAAAAGGCGGTGCTCTAAACAAAACAAAAAAATACATAACACCATTTCGGATTTCTTCTAAATTGGGTTTAGTGTTGAAAAAATCTACAAAAGTAATTCACCAGAAAATGAAGATTTGTGGTAAATGTTTCACTGCCAAACTCGTTTCGTCTAAATATCGACTAATTTTTATTAATTTATTAAAAAGCTCCGGGACTTTTAAAAATTTACGGAAATTTCTATAAAAAGTAAAATTACACAAAAATGTCATTGTTCAAAAATTATCCAACGAATGTGTAAACAGTCCCGTTTTTGAATAATTATTCAAAAAGTGGCAACACTGAGCAGATCTTAAACAATATCAAATTGGATATGACTAGATATTGCGCGAGATCAATTTTTTTTACTCGGGAATATATTGTTTAAATGATACCACATTTCAATATATATTGCACTATATATAGTAGCATATATTATCACATCTGGAACTGTATTAAAAATGTTGTTCATGAGGTACCATATATGAGCATATATTGCTAAAATGGCACCATATATGATAATATATGGTTTAAATGGCACCATATATGGTAATGTATTGCTTAAATTACAAAATATATATGGCACTATATATACCCGTGAAAAAACGATTAGACTCAATGAATCAAGATTTGATCCAATTGTATCTATTCATATTGGAGAGTGAATAACAACTAGGGTTTGGGGTTCGGGAATTCCCGGGAAATCCCGGGAAAAGTTTACCGAAAATTCCCGGGAAAATAATATATTTTTCCCTGGAAAACGGGAAATTTTAAAAATATTAAATTTTTTAAATTGTTTTTGTTTCGAATAGGATTTTTTAATTTTAGTCATAAAAAACATTTTAAATACCAAAACAAAAATGTCATTGTTAAAATCTTTTAAAAGGGAATAAATTTATTTGACACACAAATAAAATATTTGCCAAGTAATTAGGAGCATTTCAACTACCCGAGTAAAAAAAATTGATCTCGCGCATTATCTAATTATATCCAATTTGATATTGTTTAAGATCTGCTGTAATATCTAGCTGATCCAATTAGATCTCAAAATTGGGTGTATCTAATCATATCGTATTAGATCCCATTGTATATATGGGGATAAACTAAGATCAAGTTATATCTCAAAATTGGGAGGTCCAGTGATATCTTTGGGGATAAACGTAGATCTATTTTGATCCGAAAATTGGCGGATCCAGCTATATATTTTCGGATATTTTTAGATCTAATTTTATCCGAAAAATGGCGGATCCAATTAGATCCAGCTATATATTTGGGGATAAACTTAGATCTAATTTGATCTCAATTTTGGCAGATCAAATTAGATCCCGCAATATATTTGTGGATAAACGTATATCTAATTTGATCCGAAAAAGTGGCAGATCGAATTAGATCTAGCTATATATTTGTGGATAAACTTAGATATAAATTGATCTGAAAAATGGCAGATCAAATTAGATCCAGCAATATATTTGTGGATTAACTTAGATCTAAATTTATCCGAAAAATGGCAGATCGAATTAGATTCAGCAATATATTTGTGGATAAACTTGGATATAAATTGAATAGAAAATTGGCAGATCAAATTAGATCCAGCAATATATTTTGGGATTTAGTAAGACCTAATTTGATCCGAAAAATGGCAGATCGAATTAGATCCAGCTATATATTTGTGGATAAACTTAGATCTAATTTGATCCGAAAAAGTCGCAGATCGAATTAGATCCAGCAATATATTTAGGGATAAACTTGGATGTAAATTTATCCGAAAAATGCCAGATCGAATTAGATCCAGCAATATATATGTGGATAAACTTAGATCTAAATTGAACCGAAAAATGGCATATCAAATTAGATCCAGCAATATATTTGGGGATAAACTTGGATCTAAATTTATCAGAAAAATGGTAGATCTAATTAGATCCAGCAATTTATTTCGGTATTAAAATGGCAGATCGAATTAGAAACAGCAATATATTTGGGGATTGACATCTAAAAGTATCCATAAAAATGACAGATAAAATTAGATGCCGCATTATATTTGGGTACTACGTAAGATCTCCATTTATTTGGGATTAAATAAGATACCAGACATATATTGCCAACTGTTCAAAAAATAATAGACTGGCAGAGCACTGATTGTATAAAAATTACAATATTTTTTTAAAATAAGGTTTAAACTCAGAAGGTAACGAATTCAATATGCATTTCTTTTACAAAATGAATTTCTTTTTATAAAATTAAAATTTTTTTTCTATAAATTATATATTTTTTTATTAAATTGAAATCTTTGAATAAAATAATTTTATTTACATCTTTTTGACGCTCTACACCATTTCCAATTGTATTAATTGTTTTAAGATTTATCAATTGTATTTCAGAAATAATCAATTGAATTTCAGTTTTATCAATTGTGTTTCAGAACTCATCAATTATTTTTCACATTTATGAATTGTATTTCAGAACTAGTCAATTGAAGTTCAGTTTTATCAATTGTGTTTCAGAAATTATTAATTGTATTTCCGAAATTCACAACTGTATTTCAGAAATTATCAAACTGTATTTCAGAAATTATCAATCGTATTTCCGAAATTATGAAATGTATTTGAGAAATTTTTCTCTATTAGCTATGAAATTCTGAAATAGATTTCATTATTTCTGGACACAACTAAATAAATAAAATTAAATTTGCGTAATATTGTAGTTTCTGAAGTTCAAATAATATTTTGTGATATACAATTAAAATTTTCTAAAATACATTTAATAATTTCTGGAATACCTTTTTTCGATGCTTATAAGTTAGCTCGAAATGCTTTTATCATTCATTTAATTTGTAGCTATTACACATCTATAACAAGTCTCGTTAGATTAGAGTGTAGAGGTCTTGGCTGACAATCTGGTGGACTGGGTTAAATTTCATGTTTTTAAAAGCAAATATTAAAAAAAGTTTTCTCAATTTTTTCAAAAATGTTTTTTGAAATCTATTTTTTTGCCAAGATAATGCAACGTTCTGACCATCGCCAACGGTTTGCCAGTATTGTTTCGATTATTTTTCTGTCTGGGATGTTAAACTTAAACCTACTATATATTAACATTAATTAACACTATATTTTTATTTTTAGGAAATACATTTTTATTTTATTATAACCCTATTAAAAAAAATTAATATGGAGCTTTATATGGTAATATATAACTTAATGTGATCCATATACCATTTCATCCGAAAAATGGCCCGATATAATTGTATCAGTTGGTTATCACCAGGGCAAGGACTTTCATGCACTAAAAAATCGAAAATATGCGCTTAAAATATGCACTATAAAATGGAAAATATTCACTTAAATATGCATTTATAACGAAATATGCACTAAAAACCAAAAAATATGCAATTAAAAATAAATGTTTTTTTTAATTATATTTATTTAAAACTAACATAAACGTAAAAATTCAGGTATCGGTTAAGCTTGTTCGTTTACTTAATACAACCCAGCAAAAAATACTGCTTGCTTGGAAGCAGGTTCGTCAGGGAAAGAAAATAGTGTAGCGCTTGCATTATTGGTGATATAAGGCATGATTTTTGTTCGAGATAGCTCGCGTGAAAGCACTTGTTTCAATATCCGATATGCGCTACTATCATAGCTCCAAACAATGGTATGAAATCACAGCTTTTAGCTAGTAAATTCGGTTGTTATTGTCATTCTTTCGTGCTTTGTTAGAGCGATAAAGTGTGGTAAACAAAACTATATTGCCTTTTTTAACACACTACTGCAAGCCATAAATCCTCAGAAGCAGTAAACGAAGCAGAAAATAAGCACTAATCATTTTTACTCATTTTTACCGCTTCCGAATTTCTGCTGGGAAGTTACTATATTTACTACAGCTGGAAAAATTCAATACAAAAAGTAAACAAAACTTTGCAATTGTAGTAAAAGTAGTAAGAAATTCGAGTAAACGAACACACTGAACATGTCTTCAAATACACATAGTTAAATATATTTTTGTGTGTCGCATTTTACCTGAAAAAAAACTCGAGGACAAATTTCCTTAAAATAATTTTAATAAAATTTCTGTTTGTGATCAATAACACCCGAAAACGTTAATTTAAAATTACATCTATAAAAAATGTGTTAGTGGATGACAACATATTGTATACTATGTGTTTCTGTTTCTACTGTAGTGTTATATTACCAACAGAGCTTCCAAATAATAATTCTTTATAATTTTTTTTTAGTTTTAAAGTATGAATTCTTAAATCGAATTTCATATTTAAAAATATTAAAAAATATGCAATAATATGCAAAATATGCAAAAATATGCAATAAAAATCATAAAATATGCAATAAAATATGCACTTAAAAGCAAAATATGCAAAAATATGCATTTATAACAAAATATGCAAAAATATGCAACAACAAATCGATGCCATTTTTTTGCAAATTCTTTGATTCGGAAAAGTATTTGGTCAAAATCATTTTTGGGCCACTGACTACAAACATGCATTTGCATGAAAGTCCTTGCCCTGGTTATCACTTTTTATCTAATTGTATCAGTTTAGATCTTAACTGATTAGATTATATATTAAGCATATGAAATTTTATCTGATTTTTGACCTGATACAATTTTATGGGTTTATGTCGCATGGTATTAGTTTAGATCCAAATTGATACATTACTATACAAACTTATATACCCGAGTAAAAAAAATTATATATAATCATATGTGGCATATATTACAATATATAATTAGACATGTGGTTATGTATATCCATTAAGGTGGACCTTGAAATGAAATTTTTGCGATATTTTGGTAGATGAGGGCTCTATTCCGTGCCTTTTTGAAAAAAAATGACAATGCCGAAAAAAAAAATTAAAAAAAAAAAAATTAGGGGTTGCGCACGAGCCGAGAAAAAGGTCCACTTTGCCAAAATTAGGGGGGAAATTGCCATAGGTCATCAGGGGTCACCCGTAGGGGGGAAGAATGTATGGCCGACCCCCATTAACTTTTTACCGCCAACATTTTCCCCCAAGCCACCCACCCCCTAGCTCCTCCCCTTAGGGGGGTCACCATACAAAAATGGAGGTTGCTCAGTATTTTCGAAAAACACCATAGGTCATCAGGGGTCACCCCTAGGGGGGCAAAATATATGACCGACCCCCATTAACTTTTCATCCCCAACATCTTTTCCGAACAAACTTACCCTCTATCTCCACTCCTTGAGGGACTCCCCATACAAAAATAAAAGAAGCTGTAATTGAGTAGTACTACTAAGCACTTTTAATATAATATAGTCAAATTAACATATTTTTGTTCGCTGATGGGTATTTCTTGCGGTAAGAATCGATAACATGTAGTAAATACTGTTTCTCTTCTTCGCCTTGACACAGTATTCTATTATAATCTTGTATCATTTTTACTCCTCTTTCGGCAGTGTCGTTCACAACGCGCAAGTTATTTACAATTCTACGACCTTCTTGATAGTCTGCGCGAGATTTCCAGGTTGCTGGATTTGCTAGAATGAAATCTTGCGATATTCCAAATCGTACAAATAAATTTTTGGTATTATGAGAGACGAAGTTGCTCAAGTCTTTAGCCAAGAATTCCTCATTCACATCTTTGAATTTCACCTCGATTTTTTTAACGCTGGTGCTTTTGATTACGACGCGAGGAGCTGGGGGAACCGGGTCGTCTTCTTCATCTTCTTCACCTTCTTCGTCTTCTTCGTCTTCTTCATCTTCTTCACCTTCGTCATTCTCCTTTTCTAGCAATGCTTGGGCCATTTTGGCCTTCAACTCATTTGAAACCTTGTCATCGAAAAAGGCAAGGGCTATGTGCTCATCGGCGAGATACCATAGGTGACCGATAAATTTCTTTATCATTACCCGAGATAAATCCTGGTCAACGGACTTGTACTCGACGATGTCCTTCAAAAACTTCCAATCTTGATTCGGCGCCTCAGCTGCTCGAGAAGAACCAAACCATGCCTTGACGTAAAGTCGCACCACAAAAATACAAACGTGTCGAATACCATTCAATTCACATACAGATAAGTGAAAAGTTCTCCGAAACAAAAACATCTTGAGGCTGTAAATGGCTTTTGCCATCCATCGAGCATGGGAAACGGGTCCTGGAGCTCGGAAATGGTAATTCTCAAGTTTTTCACCCAGAAACAAAAGAATTAATTGTAGCATTTCTTTGTAGTCATCGCGAGGGTGTTTCTCCTTCAATTGATCTAAGCAAAACTCCTTTATGCCGACTTGCATTGCCACAGGAATTTTTCTGACGACTTGATCGTCTATCAAGCCAGAATGGAATGGTTTAACCTTTACAGCGTCCCATTCCTGTTTGAAACGGTCAAAGCAAGGAACGCCTGGTGCACTGGTCTTTCCCATTTTTGTCTCAAAAACTTCCCTTAGCACCAGTTCGTATACGTGGTGTCTGCAAGGTAAATATAAGATTTCTCTCTCCAACAGCCGCTCAAGAGCAACTGCGGCTCCGGAGAATGGGCCACTGTTCGTTGATGTCGTGTCGAAAGAAAGTCCTTGTATTCGATGTGTCATATGCCAAGATGCCAACAGTTGATAAACGGCATGTGCTATTCTCCGGCCTTTTCCTTTCCCATCTTCTACTTTGGGAACTCCAAGAAGTTGTTCTTTTTCTCCGTACGAGACAATTACCGGTAGACGGTCCACCTTCTTTGTACCCACAAAATCCAAAAGCATTTTGCCATCCCAATGGACTACGAAGGATTTAGCTGCGACAAGCTGGAGATAAATGAAACGCGTTGAAGAATAAGAATTCTGAATGAGAGCAAATAAATCTATGCGATCTTACTTCTGGATTGTCTTTCACATAACTCAGCATGTTCTCTCGATTTGAACGCCGACATCTCCGAAGCGACGTACGGTTTATTGTGTATTGTTGAGGATCGCGTCCAAATGCTTCTGCCGCCGCTATCATAATGCCGACCGCGTCTCGGTCAGTCACTTTGCACTTGTCCAAAGCTGATAGGACTCGTTCAGTAAAACATTGTTTGTAACCTCTTATGTCACCAACATTTGATGGGCCAGCTTCTGCCGGGAAGTTTTCGTCCTGTCTCCCATTATCATCGCTTGAATCACTGCTTGAGAATTTAACCACTGCAATTGAAAGAATTTCATTTGAATATAAACATTGGACGAACACACAAAGCGCGAAATAACTTACCGCCTTTAGCGAACTGATCTCTACTAGATTCCGTTGCACGTTTGCGTCGCAACTCTTCTTGTTCTTCGCGCTCAGCTTTTCTTTTCCTCGTTCGAGTATCAGTAGCGTCCACACCTCCCATAGTTCCTGGCCGGCCATCTTCTCTTTGCTTTAGCAGAAACTCAATGTCTTCGGTATTTGTCATTTTCTCAAGGGCGTTGGCGTGTGCGATGTCGAAAAGATTATCCAAGCTATCAGAAAACTTATTCTCTTTTTCTCTAGTGGACTCAGTCTTTCTGTGAGATGACTTTCTTAAAGCATCCCACTCATCGTGCAGCGCAGCTATTTTTCTTGTAACATCTCCTCTGGCTTTCGTCGGAATAGCTGCTTGGCGCCAAAAAATCATCACTGCGTCCGCGACTATAACCGCACTATTTTTCTTCGACATGTTTCGTTTGCGAATGTTGAAGAAATGCATTCTTAGCACTTGCTTCTTCGACGGTAATTTGTTCCCCGTAATATTCATGCTTGGATAACCAATCAAAAAAATATCGTCGCGCGATCTAAGTTGTGTTGTCATCTTAACTTTGGTGGAATATTGGTGGAATTTCTGTAAAAAAATCAAAAAAAATCAAAAAAATCTCGATATTGTGCAACTGTAAATACATAGATTTTCAGTATTTTTGTATGGGGAGTCCCTCAAGGAGTGGAGATAGAGGGTAAGTTTGTTCGGAAAAGATGTTGGGGATGAAAAGTTAATGGGGGTCGGTCATATATTTTGCCCCCCTAGGGGTGACCCCTGATGACCTATGGTGTTTTTCGAAATACTGAGCAACCTCCATTTTTGTATGGTGACCCCCCTAAGGGGAGGAGCTAGGGGGTGGGTGGCTTGGGGGAAAATGTTGGCGGTAAAAAGTTAATGGGGGTCGGCCATACATTCTTCCCCCCTACGGGTGACCCCTGATGACCTATGGCAATTTCCCCCCTAATTTTGGCAAAGTGGACCTTTTTCTCGGCTCGTGCGCAACCCCTATTTTTTTTTTTTTTTAATTTTTTTTTTCGGCATTGTCATTTTTTTTCAAAAAGGCACGGAATAGAGCCCTCATCTACCAAAATATCGACACAAGGTCCACCCTAATATCCATATATAATTATATATGAGGTTTTTTCCGAAAAATTTTCCTTATATTATGCCATATATAATTTCATCTAATTAGATATCGGCCTTCATAATATTAGATATGGCATATATAATTATATATTACATAACATGGTTGATCTTATTGCATATATAGTTATATATAGAACTATATCTTAATATATATGGTGGCATTTTAGCAATATATAATTATATATGGTATCATTTAAACAATATATAATTATATATGGTGACAGTTAAACTAGATATTATCATATATGGTGCCATTTAAACAATATATGGTCATATATGGTACCACCAGATTGTCAGCCAAAACCTCTACACTCTAATCTAACGAGACTTGTTATAGATGTGTGATAGCTACAAATTAAATAAATGATAAAAGCATTTCGAGCTAACTTATAAGCATCGAAAAAAGGTATTCCAGAAATTATTAAATGTATTTTAGAAAATTTTAATTGTATATCACAAAATATTATTTGCACTTCAGAAACTACAGTATTACGCAAATTTAATTATTTATTTGTTTAGTTGTGTCCAGAAATAATGAAATCTATTTCAGAATTTCATAGCTAATAGAGAAAAATTTCTCAAATACATTTCATAATTTCGGAAATACGATTGATAATTTCTGAAATACAGTTTGATAATTTCTGAAATACAGTTGTGAATTTCGGAAATACAATTAATAATTTCTGAAACACAATTGATAAAACTGAACTTCAATTGACTAGTTCTGAAATACAATTCATAAATGTGAAAAATAATTGATGAGTTCTGAAACACAATTGATAAAACTGAAATTCAATTGATTATTTCTGAAATACAATTGATAAATCTTAAAACAATTAATACAATTGGAAATGGTGTAGAGCGTCAAAAAGATGTAAATAAAATTATTTTATTCAAAGATTTCAATTTAATAAAAAAATAAATATATAATTTTATAAAAAAATTTATAGAAAAAAAAAAATTTAATTTTATAAAAAGAAATTCATTTTGTAAAAGAAATGCATATTGAACTCGTTACCTTCTGAGTTTAAACCTTATTTTAACAAAATATTGTAATTTTTATACAATCAGTGCTCTGCCAGTCTATTATTTTTTGAACAGTTGGCAATATATGTCTGGGATCTTATTTAAACCAAATAAATGGAGATCTTACGTAGTACCCAAATATAATGCGGCATCTAATTTTATCTGTCATTTTTATGGATACTTTTAGATGTCAATCCCCAAATATATTGCTGTTTCTAATTCGATCTGCCATTTTAATACCGAAATAAATTGCTGGATCTAATTCGATCTGCCATTTTTCTGATAAATTTAGATCCAAGTTTATCCCCAAATATATTGCTGGATCTAATTTGATCTGCCATTTTTCAGATCAATTTATATCTAAGTTTATCCACAAATATATTGCTGGATCTAATTCGATGTGCCATTTTTCGGATCAAATTAGATCTAAGTTTATCCCCAAATATATAGCTAGATCTAATTCGATCTGCCACTTTTTCGGATCAAATTAGATATACGTTTATCCACAAATATATTGCCGGATCTAATTTGATCTGCCAAAATTGAGATCAAATTAGATCTAAGTTTATCCCCAAATATATAGCTGGATCTAATTGGATCCGCCATTTTTCGGATCAAATTAGATCTAAAAATATCCGCAAATATATAGCTGGATCCGCCAATTTTCGGATCAAAATAGATCTAGGTTTATCCCCAAAGATATCACTGGACCTCCCAATTTTGAGATATAACTTGATCTTAGTTTATCCCCATATATACAATGGGATCTAATACGATATGATTGGATACACCCAATTTTGAGATCTAATTGGATCAGCTAGATATTACAGCAGATCTTAAACAATATCAAATTGGATATAATTAGATATTGCGCGAGATCAATTTTTTTTACTCGGGTAGTTATATCTGAATTTTGACCTGATGCAATTAGATCTGCTTTAAAACTTTGATACAATTATATAATGCAAATGTCGTATACAAATATATTTTATTTATATAAAATTGTACCAACATCGATCTAACCAGATACCATTAGATATAAACCGCTAAAATTGTATCAGGTCAAAAATTGGATATAATTTCATCTGAATAATGTATAATTTTATTAGTTGAGATCTAAACTAATACAATTAGATAAAAACTGATAAACAACTAATACAATTACATCGGGCCATTTTTCGGATGAAACAGTATATTTATACAGATATAATTTAATCGCATTTTATACGACTATATGTAACTGTTTTTACTCGGGAAGTTAACATTAAATTAAATTTTAGATAATGGCACCAATTTGTAGTTGTAATTATTATATATTAAATAGTATATTCATAAACATTCTATACAGTTAGACGAGGTTTATGGAACTATTTAACTTTATAAAGTGTTTTTAAATTATAACTTAAATGTACATATATATATGTTAAATGTACGTGAACAAATTGTTGATATGGACCCACAAATTGTATCTCAACTGATATTGGAATTATTGTACCATTACCATACATCAATATATATTAAATGATATACATATATTACAATATATGACACTGTATTATAAATATTGTTAATAAAGTAACATATCTGATAATATTTTTTATAGCGCCATACATAGTTTTACATTATTCAAATTAAACCATATATGGAATTGTATTCAAAATGTTGATGTGGTACCAAATTTGACCATATATTGTTTAAATTGTGCCATATATGACAATATATTGTTTAAATGATACCATATATATCTATATATTAATACCCGGTGAAAAATTTTCATATACGCTCAAACATGTTCATATATGGTTTATGTATGGACACATATGAACAAATATGGATTTTTTATGAACATATATGGATTTTATATGAACATATATGGAAGTATATGTGATTCCATATATGGAAAAAATTTCATAAACAGACATATATGGAAGCATCTGTTATTTCATATATGGAAATGGCACTCATATATGGACAAATAAGAAAGTATATGTTCCCGGTGAAAAATGTTCATATACGCTCAAACATGTTCATATATGGTTTATGTATGGACACATATGAACAAATATGGATTTTTTATGAACATATATGGATTTTATATGAACATATATGGAAGTATATGTGATTCCATATATGGAATAAACAGACATATATGGAAGCATCTGTTATTTCATATATGGAAATGGCACTCATATATGGACAACTATGAAAGTATATGTTATTCAATTTATGCAAAAGGGACTTGTATATGAACATATTTCGAAGAATACATTTTTCCATATATGTAAAAGGAACTCATATTTGGATAAATATGGAATTATATTTAATGCCATGAATAAAAAAAGGAACATATGTAGCGCCTAATTTGAATGTCATACATAAATTTATATCTATCGTACAACCTTATAATAAAGGACAGCAACGTTCGCATGTATTCGCATATATTTAATAAATCTATATGTTCATATATGTCCATATATGAACATATACTTAGGTAATACCTCATTTTTCGGATCCATACATATATGGTTGAACCATAAATGTTCATATATGGACATTTTTCATTGGGTATTGTTTAAATGACACCATATATCAATATATATGGGACTATATATGGTAGCATATATTATCATATCTGCATCTGTATTAAAAATGTCGTTCATCAGGTACCATATATGAGCATATATTGTTGAAATTGCACCATATATGACAATATATGGTTTAAATGGCACAATATATGGTAATATATTGCTTAAATAACACCATATATAAATATATATGGCACTATATATGGTAGCATATATTATCATATGTGGAACTGTATTAAAAATATTGTTCATGAGGTACCATATATGGGCATATATTGTTGAAATTGCACCATATATGATAATATATTGTTTAAATGGTACCATATATGATAATATATGGTTTGAATGGCACCATATATGATAATATATGGTTTGAATGGCACCATATATGATAATATATAGCTTAAATAACACCATATATAAATATATATCGCACTATATATAGTACCATATATTATCATATCTGGAACTGAATTAAAGATTTGGTTTATGAGGTACCATATATGACCATATATTGTTTAAATGGCACCATATATGATAATATCTAATTTAACTGTCACCATATATAATTATATGTTGTTTAAATGATACCATATATAATTATATATTTCTTAAATGACACCATATATATTAAGATATAGTTCTATATATAACTATATATGCAATAAGATCAACCATGTTATGTAATATATAATTATATATGCCATATCTAATATTATGAAGGCCGATATCTAATTAGATGAAATTATATATGGCATAATATAAGGAAAATTTTTCGGAAAAAACGTCATATATAATTATATATGGATATACATAACCACATGTCTAATTATATATTGTAATATATGCCACATATGATTATATATAATTTTTTTTACTCGGGTAATAAAGATTTTTCGCATAATTTATTCAAAATTTAAGTAGCAAAACCTAAAAACTTGGTAAAATGTTTAAAAGGAATATCTAAAAAACTTTGTTTCTTACATATAATCGCCCTTACTATCTAAATTTTTCAAATGTATAATTTAGGTAAAGTCGACTTTAGTTAAAATATTGGGTGGTTTTGGAGCATTCTGATTGGTTAATTTATTTTCAACCAATCAAAATATTTGAAAATATAAATATTTTTCTAAGGTTTTCAGACACAAAAAGAACAAAACCGTTTGATTAAAAATAAAGTCGACTTTAAATTTAAAATACTCCATTATATTAAGGGTCAATAATTTTGTAAGTAACGTTTTCATTAATAAATGTGAAAAAAAAGACTAATGGTTAACGGTGGTATCTAAATTTGGTTATCCGACATCTGAATTTCGTTCACAAAAAAAAAAAAAATTGATGGTCATGCAACTTCTCTTGAAGAAAACAACAACAAGAATAACGTTTCAGCTAAAATTAGCAAAGTACCCGAAGAAAAAAGTGTAAGCTGAATAGGCATTAAATGTTTTATGGTAGGGCAAACATTTCCTGAAATGGTATCCAAATTAGCCGCAGTCAATCCGCACCATAACTAGATCTTCGTTTATTCGAGAAAGTTTTTATAATAAAAACCTGGCATTGCAAAAAAATGAAACCGATGTAAAGAACATTATATTAAATTACTACAATCATGTAAAAGATATCATGATAAAAGAAATATCGAGCAATATTTCTAACAATAGGAGATTTACTATAATCTTAGATGAATGGACAAGAATATCACAAGAGATATTTGAACATATGTATAAACGGAAATAATTCATTTTACAACCTGGGGTTGGTTTATATATCAGGAAGATGTAAATGGTTCTTCAACAGGGACGCTACAAAAGTAGAAAGACAGGGACAGCAAACGACGCCATATTTCTTGCCGTTTTTTTGACATTTCTCTTCAGTAAGGTTTGCTATTTCATGATGGAAAGATATACGACCCAACAACGAGTCGAAATTATTAAAATTTACTACCGAAATTCGCAGTAGTGGCCTCAACGTTAAGAGCGCTACGTCCAATTTATGGTCGTCATAATGAATGGCTTCGTCAATAAACAAAATATGCGTTATTGGTCAGACAGCAATCCACACGTACTCCATGAGTCATCATTTCATCCAAAAAAAATTACGGTATGGTGCGGTTTATGGGCCGGCGGCGTCATTGGGCCGTACTTCTTCCGTGATGATCAAGACCGGCACGTTACTGTGAATGGGAATCGCTACCGTTCAATGATAACCGAATATTTTTGGCCCCAATTGTATGATATGGACTTGGAGGACATGTGGTTCCAACAGGACGGCGCCACAAGCCACACAGCGAATGTCACAATCAATTTATTGCAAACCAAGTTTGGAGAACGTGTTATCTCACGAAAAGGTCCAGTCTATTGGCCGCCTCGGTTGTGCGATTTGACGCCGTTGGACTATTTCCTGTGGGGCTACGTCAAATCTATGGTCTATGCCAACAAGCCAGCGACGATTGATGAACTTCGTACGAATATCGGCCGATTTATGCTTGAAAACCGTCGAAAATTGGGTTCAGCGTCTGGACTTCTGCAAGCGTGCCCGTGGTGGCCATGCAAAAGAGATGGATTTCCATACATAATGGCATCGAACGTACTTTCACAGGAATAAAGAATTTCATTGATATACAAAACCGTTTTTGTTTTATTTAAAAAAAACTTTTGTAGCGCTCTTATTGAATAACCCTTTAATACTGATGAAATAATAAAAATTTTAGAAATAAGACTAGAAGAGTTTTATTTGTCTTTGGAAAATAACATTGTGGCCACCATATCTAATGGGCCAACTGTGATGACACTGTTTGTTTCCGACAGTCCAGTAGTAGGTGCTTTCTGCTGGAATCATGCAATTCATTTGCCAGTGCTGCGAGTAAATTATGTGAAATCAAATGTTCAACATTCTGATATTTTTTACTTTGAATTGTCACTACACAGACTGAATTTGTACTGAAATAGTGTTTTTTTAAACAAAAATTACTTATATAGGTGGTTTTCATTAACAATTTTGTTTAAATCAAATCCCGGGAAACGGGAATCAAATTTTTTCATTCCCGTTTCCCGGGAAACAAAAAAGTCCGGGGAATCCCAAACCCTAATAACAACGTATAAAATTAGATTTAAGTTTATCTGCGATTCCGATTTTCAAAATTTTCTTATTCGTTGCCTTATATAATTATATCCGAAAATATTTTTTCTCTTATATCATTTTATATGCCATATTCAAATACATATACTTTATCAATTTATATCTCGTTGAAGATAAATTTGTATATTGCTTCGAACAACATTTTATAAAACTAAATGTGACCCGAGACCAAAAATATTTTACCCGAGTAAAAATAGTTATATAGGAAATTATATAATTTAATATGGACTAATATGTTTATATATATTCAAGTGTAACACTATATCTTTGCGGATATAATTATGTATAGCTTTGAGTTTTTCAAAAATTTCTTATATGATGTCATATATAGATCAGTATAAATATACATGTCCCCATATCTATTTACATATGCCATATCTATTTACATATGCTATGACAATTTTAATACATCGTCATATATAATTAAAAATGGCTTTATCGAAAATATATAAAGTTTTATATAGCTCAATATTAATTTTTTTTTCTAATTTGTTTTAGATATGTTTAAGTATAGCGCAATGTAAAAAAATTCTATGTTTTTTTGAGATATATTTATGTATGATTTCAAAATATAAAAGGCGTACTCATTACAACTCCTAAATTCCTTGTAAACCTTGTATAAATACAAGCCATATTTTTATGTATGGAATTTGACATTAAACTCATAAACATACCAGAATTATACAGTTTACGGGTAGAATACAAGTTTATATGAGAAGGCTTAAAATGCTTGGTTACAATTATGTACAACTTTTTCTAAATTTTTATTTAAATTTTTAATTCTTAACTTAAGGGTGTTATTTTTTAGTACTTTTTAAAAGTTTTTGTTTTGATCTTGAAGTATGAAGCGTTATATAATTATGTCTTTCTACATCAAATTAGATATAATTATATCGGGTCAAAATCCGGATAAGATTCTATATGATTCAATATATTTAGATCTTATCCGCTATAATTTTATCCACCATTTTTCGGATCATAGCATATCTCCAATTATATTAAATAAGATATCATTACATATAACATCATATTATTTTTTTTACCCGGGTAGATAAAATTA